>BFEA01000019.1:3321769-3342771 GCA_003427395.1 Chara braunii | reverse complement strand
GGCATTGTTTCCACTGTGAATGACCTGTTTACTCTACTTAACTCTGAGGGTTTGTCTGATTGAAGGGGTTTAAATTTTTGTTTATTTCGAGGGAGGATTTTTGGTCTAAGGTTAAGCATTGTTTCCATGGTGAATGGTTTAGCCTGAAAACCACGCACATGATTAAACTGAGTATAAAGGAAAGTACTTTATATATATTTGCATGTGAACTGGCAGCTGGGCATTGTTTGTAATGTGAATGGTCCAACGTTAATCCATATCATTAAGAAGAGAAAATGAAAAATACAAAGTATAAATGGAAATAGTCTGGGCAAGCTGAACATTGTTTCTACTGTGAATGGTTCAGTCCCTTGCCCATATTTGTCTTTTCTTTTGAAAACGAAGTCAGAGAAATATTAAAATTTTGGATATTAAACAGCTCAGCGCGACTAGGCATTGTTTCCATGGCGAATGGCGTGGTCATCCGCCCAAAAGAAGAGAGAAGTAGTTGTGCAACCTGTTCGTGTATATCATAAAGACAAGCTGGACATTGTTTCCATGGCGAATGGTTCAACTTTATGTCTTATGTAAGATGGGTATAAGGATTCAAGAACTTAAGGATTAATGAATTATCTATATGGAATGAACTTGAGATGGTGAGAGTACTTATATTCATGGTTTGATTTGCATGTGACTGGATGGGATGGTTAGTTTGTTTGGGTTTCAGTATTATAGGTAGCTGCTTTAGTTGCTCGCCACGTGCTAGAGCCATAGGAGTTAGTATCAATTTCTGCATTTTCTGTAATAACTTTTTTTCACTGAGGTCAATTCCTGCATTTTCTGAGATATTTTCTTATATTTGGCTTTGTATAAATCTTGGCAAGCCACTTTTCCTACGGGAAGCGCTGCCGAAATTTCTACAAATCCAAGGAGTTAGTCAACTTTTGACTTGTCGGAGTTCAACTTGTCTTTTCCATATATCTAGTTTAGTAGGAATCTGGAAAGTCTCATTTTCTAAAGGGAGTGTTGCCCAAATTTTTACTAATTCAGGGAGTTAGACAAAATTGGACTTTGAGAAGTCAAAGTTATTCTCAAATTCTGAACCTCGCTTTGTATAAATTTTGGGAAAGCACTTTTCTAGAGGGAGTGCTGCCGAAATTTCTGCAAAACTGATGAGTTAGTTAAATATTGTCTAAATTGAACTCAAGTTGTCTTGTGAGTTCAAATCTGACTTAGTATAAATCTGGGAAGTCTCCCTTTGTAAAGGGAGTGCTGCCCAAATTTTTACGAAATCAGGGAGTTAGACAAAATTTGACTTTCCATGAGTTAGAGATTATTTCTGCTCTCATATTTTGGTTTATATAAATTCTGAAAAGACACCTTTCCTACGGGAAGCGCTGCCGAAATTTTCTTAGTTTAGAGAAGATAGATTATATTTTGACAGGTGGTGATTCAGGCGATCCACCCAGAATAGGGGAGATTCTGCAGTTGGTCTACCTTTGGCTTGAGCACTGGCTTAGAGAGCATCGAAATCACCAGGGCTAAAGCCTTTTAGGTTGAGTGTGGAGGGTGGGTTGAATCTCCCCTATTCATGGCTTAGGGAGATTTTGAGTGAAGATGTATTATGGAGTTGTATTCTCCATACACTTATGATCTTAGTTTGGGGATTGGTCTGATGTGTGTTACAGGTCTTTTTGATCATTTGATCCAAGTTCAGGGCTTGATTTAGCTTGATCCCTTGAGGATCACTTTCTGTTATCACTGATAACAGGTCGGTTGCCGATTCGTCGGTCTACGACTCAAGTTCAACTCACCCTCCACACTCAACCTAAAAGGCTTAAGCCCTGGTGATTTCGCTGTTTCATTAAGGTTTCACCCGGACTTTTATTGAATGGTCATTTAACAAAGGTACTGAGTATTTTAATTAAGGTTGGTTGGACAGGAGGTGTGGGGTTTGCATGGCTAAAACGAGGGGTATGAGTGTCGAAGGAATAGTTGAAGTTGACCCAGTGTAGCGTGTGAACTTCTCGTTGAATCTTTGATGTGATTGCAAGTACGGTTGTGGTTCGAACTCTGAATGTGACTGCCTGCGATTACATATGTATATGGCTGAGAGGAGTCCCACTGTGACTGTGAGAACTGATCGTCCTATATAAATAAGCCTTATGTGTATATTTATATATGCCTTGGGCATGCACTCAACTTGTTATGATCGTGCGCAAGGGTTAGCCAGATTATGGCTCAAGAAAAAAAGAGAGATCATTTTTCATCCTTTTGCTCTTTGGAGTTTTTTATAGTTGGACGTTATAGTCTGTGGTAGCCGTCAAAGTCAAACCCCTTGATGTTCGACCCTCACGACATCTTAAACCTGTCTACTCAACCCCTCTGCAAAGGGTGCAGAAAAAGGTGTGGTCTTCAACCGCGCATGGCGGTTGTCCAGCGTCGAGAGATTAACCCTCAAGGCGCGTGTCAGCCGACACTTGAGTGTCGAACGCGACCCTCACGATTAACGGGGATCGCGTGAGTATGGGTACCACATAGTACGTCTTCATTGTGACTGTTTGTGCACGTTTGCATCGCGAGTCGATATGAGTTAGCCCTGCGTCCGCGCGGTTTTATACTGAGTCTCGCTTGCAACGCCTATTCGATTTCCTCATTGGAAAGTTATGGGTCGGCTACCGAGGGGCTAGGAGCGTTGTCGCGTTGTTTGTGTTGTGTCGTTTTCGTGCATGTGTGTGTGTTGTTGTCTTGTGATTGTTAGAGCGGTGTGCGCGTGGTGTGTGGGATGCGTCCTAGTCGACCGACGTCGAATCGCGCTTGGGACTTCAGCCCCCCAAGATGACGATTCGCATGCGAGTCCGACGGAGGCGTATTACCGCACGTACCCCCTATGCTACAGCGAACGAGAAACGCTCTCCACTGGTCCACCTTTGCGATTGCAACTGATTAGCTTTCGTACTGTGGACTGGTAGCTCGGCGGGGATACGGCCACCGAAGGGAGGTGACAGCTCCCGTAAGGTGTAGGTAAGTCGTGCCTCGCGTAGGCCCTATCCTGTCGTAGGGGCTCGCGAGAGGTATGGCTGGCGCGCTCGGCCAGAGCGGCTTAAGGAAGCTCCACATGTATTATCTGCGACGAAGGATTTAAATCAACTCCTGCGTGACGCGGTCGGGAAGGTCCCGCGCTGCCCTGGTGCGGTGCCGGATCGATGCGCTCGACAGGTGGCGCCGTTGCCGGGGATAACGGAAAGCCTACCGTTGTCCCTGGTGGAACGACATCCGGGTATAAGAAGTGAATGAGAAAAGGCATAAAGGAAGGACGAGAAAATGAGGAAAGATAATGAATGACTAAGTATAGGTGAGGAAATTTACCTACCTGAGTAAGGGAAGGTATGAAGGACGAACGTGTAGCATTGGGTAAAGGTACGTAGTAAGAGTTAGGTAGGACGGATGGAATAGACCGGTCAAGGTGCGATGCTGAATAAAAAGAGGTATGCTTGTTTTCTTTTCTTTCTTATCAGGGAGCTTGAAGAGAAAAGTCTGTCAAGATGTCGCAGGGCAGCGGCGCATCGGGTGGTCCCAAGAAGGGTCTGACGCTCGATGAGCTCATTGCGGCCATTGACCGGCATGAAAGGAACCCGAGCAATATCCCTAAAGTCGAGACCTTCCATTTTTGTGGGGAGAGGGTTTCAGAATGGCTGGAGCGGGTGGAACAAGCTTTGGTCGGGCGGTCGGACGTTGTAAAGTTCCAATGCATCCTTCAGTATGTCCTCCACAGCTACCACCAAGAAGTGAAGAAAGTCATAGATGCGGCCCAAAGTAGCTGGGAGAGGTTCAAGGAGGGGATGCAGAGGAAATACCACCTGGGAGACGGGTTGTTGACTACCGCGGATCTTGAGGCGATGAACAAAGAGGATTTTACGACGATAGGGGCCTTTGTTCAAGAATTTAAGAAGAGGGCGCGGAAGGTCCATGGGATTTCGGAGGAAGCACAGTGCGCCATTTTCCTAGGGTTACTCACGGCATCGGAGGCCATTGAGTTGACGAGACATGGAGGGGGTAGCACCAAGCTGACATGAGCCACCATTGACAGATGGGTGGAAGTTGGGTGTTTGGACCAGGTGGAGCAACGTCAGGTACGCCTGCAAAGGCAGAAGAGAAAGGAAACAGATGCGACCGCTTCTGGGACCCCGGGGGTAACAAGGATTGTTACAGATGTATTGGCACAGCTGGGGTATGCGACAAAGCCGGTGGTGCAAAGGAGGGTAGTAACGGCTGTCCAAGTGAAAGGAAAGGAGCGGGTGATAGAGGAGGTTGTTCAGGAGGAGCTCTGGGAAGAGGAAGAGTCGGTGCCGCAGGGCCTGACGAAGGCCCAGCGCAAAGTGCGTAACTTGGCGCAGGGCGGACAGGGATCAGGAAAAGCGCAGGCGCCTCAGGCCTTGACAGCAACCCTTTTAAATGTGGCAGCTCCATCATCTAGTACGGGCCCCTCGCAAGGAGGGGCGCCCTCCTACGGACAGTGGTCCTGGTCGGTGATCAATGCAATCGTACTATGGGGTAGCCCGCCACCAGTAGCCGGACCGCAAACGAGTATGCCGCCACCCATCTACCCCGCAGCCCAGGCCCAGCCTGTGGCCCCGCCGCCGTCACCCGCTCCCAGTTCACAGGGAAGCGTGGCTGGTGGTGGGAACCAGGGGCAGGGCAATCAAGGCAACGGAGGGAGGGGTGGAGGAAGGGGGCAAAGCAGGAATGGCGGCGGAAGAGGAAGGCAATGGAATGGTCAAGGCCAAGGGTACCAAGGCCAAGGGAATCAAGGCCAGGGGTACCAAGGCCAGGGGTACCAAGGCCAAGGGAATCAAGGTCAGAAGTACCAAGGCTAGGGGTACTAAGGCCAGGGGTATCAAGGCCAGGGGGATCAGGGAAGTCCGGGGTATGGAAGACCCCGTTTTGACTGGAGGACGGCCATCTGCCAGCATTGTGACCAACAAGGCCACACTATAAGGTTCTGTAATATAAGACGGGAAGACAAAAGGAGCGGGCTGATTTCCTCCACTATGGATGGGAACATCTACGATCAGTTTGGGGAGGTCATTGATAGAAGGCTTGGAGGAGTGAGGGCAGAAGCCCAACGAAGGGCGGCAGCTGGGCCGCCACCCCCTGCCATGTTCAGGCTATGGCATGAGAAGAAAGGACCGTCGGTGGGGATAGAGGAATTCAGGTTATGGCAGGAAAAGGAAGAACCACCGATTGGGGTAGAGGAAGTGGGAAGCGATGAGGAAGTGACTCAAGGGCCACAAGGAGGAAGTAAGGGGGAAGAACCCATAATCATTGAGCCAGATGACGAGAATGAGGAAGAAAGGATGGAACCTTCGTCCGTCTTGTTGGGGAAAATGGAGGACCTGCTGGATAAGATGGGGAGGTACCAACAGAAGTTGGTGGGCCTCTGTGAGGAAGTGAGGAAATGGAAGTCTAACATCCCCAAGGTGTTCCTCTACGAATCTGGTCCGGAGTCAGCGCCTGGGCGACCCAGAGTAAATGAGGTGGGGTCGTGCCCACAATGGGGAATAATGGGGAGACCCCTCACTCCGCAGGCCCGGCTGGCGCAGGCAGCACGAACGAAAAGTCAAGCCAAAGCCAGCGCCAGCCAAGAGCCTCCAAGGAGGGAGCTGGAGCCAGGAAAAAGAAAGGATGCTGTGGAAGTGGAGGATGACGACAATGAGGAGGAAGAGGACGAGAGGCTGCGTAGGGAGGAGGATCAGAGAGCGGAGAAGCGGGCAAGGAAAAAGGGAGCCAGGGGAGAGGTCGAGCCGGTCATGCGCGACGGACCGCCCAAAAAGAAGAAGTACGCAGTTCGGTTGGAGAAGGGGTTTGACGTGGAGAGAGTGATCGACCGGCTGCTAGAAGGGCACAATGACCTCATGACTCTGAAGGAAATCCTAGCGTCGGCCCCGCGACTCCGCGATGAACTGAAGGGGAGATTGTTGTGGCGCCTGGTGCCCAATGTCCATCTGGGTATGATACTGCCCAAGGAGGCAGTGTGGGCGAAGTCAGGTACGAAGATGGACTGGAAGTGTGTAGCCTGCGGCACGGTGGATTTGGTGGTAAAGGGTTCCAAGTGCGCAACAATTGTGGACACCGAGGCAGAGATGAACATTATTCGGGAGGCGAACGCGATCAGATTCGGGCTGGATATAGACCATTCCGACTGCGGTATTCTGCACGGAGCCAGCTGCAAGGCCATATTTTGTGGGACAGCCTCGAATGTACTCATCGAGGTTGGAAAGGTGAAGGTCTGGGCTTGCTTCTTCATCATGCCGGACGTGGATCACGGAATCCTCCTAGGAGGTCATTCCTAAGCAGGACGAAGACCATGATATTCAATAAGCATGACGGGACGTTAATCCTCCTCTTATGCGACCCTGCCTGCGGGAACTACGAAATAATTACCTGCAGAAACACAACACCGAGGAGTATAAGGAACCGGCCCAATCTAGGATCCTTCACGATTGAAGATTCGGAAAGTGAGCGTCGGAGGTTCCGGGCAGAGCCAGAAGGAGAAGAGAAAGTGGAGGCATTTTTCCTCAGCCTGTCAGATGTTGGGAAGGCCATGGACTTGGTGGCCGCGCATGAAATGGCAGATCCGGATGCCATCCAAGCTTTGAGAGAGCAAGTTCTGGAATGCCCCGAGGCAGGAAGGTTGGAGCTGGTATATTGGCTTCCGGGCGGCGGGAGGAGCCCCACATCAGCACAGGCGCAATCTGTGAGTCGGCCTTTTTTAGGGGGCGGCTCAAGCAGGGTTCCCAAAGGCGGTACAAGACGAGAAGTGCCGCCCGGTTCCCGTCCTCGTTACAGAAGACGAGGAAGCATACTACGAAAGGGAACGAGGGTTGATACGGCGAATGAGAGAGAGTGCTCTAGCAGGGTCATGTCGTATCAACGAAGGGAACGAGGGGAGGTTGATTATAGGGGAACCCGACTTCCTACTGCCTCAGGAGCGAACGTTGATGGTGGAGTTGATGAAAAGGAGGCATCGCGCCTATGCGTTTAGCGACGAGGAGCGTGACAGGCTGGATGTGGACAAAATACCTATGATCCACATCCATACCGTGCCACTCGAGCCTTGGAACATGAGAGGGGCGCGATATCCTAATCCTGACAAGGAAAAGAAGGTGGTGGATTACCTCGATGGCAAAATATGTACGCACGTCGCCGACTATTCGAGTGGACCGTATGCGTCCCACTGGTTCTCCTTTATCAAGCCTAACGGGACGCTGCGGTGGGTGCAAGATTTGCAAAGACTAAATGTGGTGACCGTGCGGGATGCTGGAGGATTGCCCAATGCAGACGCGCTGTCAGAATCCTATGCTGGAAGGCCTATAATCTCACTTATAGACCTTTACTCAGGATATGATCAGTTCTCGGTCTACCCGCCGGACAGGCATGTGACAGCTATGCACACGCCGCGAGGGTTAATCTACATGAACGTGGCCCCGCAAGGGTGGACCAATGCGGTAGCAATGGTCCAACGGGCCATGAATCGGGCTATGCAGTCAGTCAGCCCCCATATCACACAGCCATACATCGACGATTTGGCGGTGAAGGGGCTGGCGGTAAAAGAAAGCGACGAAGTCTCGCCAGGGGTAAGGCGCTTTGTTTGGAAGCACATCCAGGACCTCGAAAAGGTCCTAAGCCTGCTTGAAAAGCATAACCTCACGGCGAGCAGGGCCAAATCCAGACACTGCATGAGGGAAACGACTATCTTGGGGTTCGTCTGCAGTGAGAAGGGCCGAAGGCCGGATTTGAAGAAGACGGACAAGATTACTGGGTGGTCGGTTCCGTTCCACTCAATAACTGATGTCAGGAGCTTCCTTGGCACGTGTGGATTTTGGAGGGCCTTCGTCAAGAACTTTGCCGCTAAGACTGAACATCTGAGGAAGTTAGTTCGTCAGGACCAGGAATGGGTTTGGGGCGAAGAACAAGAAGAGGTGGTGGCTAGGATGAAGGAGGAATTTCGAAAAGGAGGGTTGGTGCTAGGAGCGCCACATTATGATGCTACGGAAACAAGACCCTTCATTGTCGAAACGGATGCGGGGCCAACTGCCTTAGGAGGAGTTCTGATTCAGGCGGGCATGGAGGGAAAGGAAAGGCCTTTGAGATTTGAGAATCGGACTCTCTGTACGACCGAGAGGAACTACTCTCAGTTCAAGAGGGAGACCCTTGTCGTCCTCCACTGTCTGCGAATCTTCCGGAACTACATCTTCGACAGGAGGTTTATTTTGAGAGTGGATCCGACCGCCCTGACCTAATCTCTAAGGAATTACGTTCCATTGGATCCTACGGTTGCCAGATGGCTGACGTACATCTGGATGTTCAATTTCGAATTGGAACGGATTCCTGGCAGTAAGAACCGGGCGGACGGGCTGAGTCGGATCAACTGGGATAAACAGGAAGGGGAGGCAGTGGAGAATACGCCCCTATTTGATGGATTTGTGGACCAGGAAGAAGATGTCCGTCTTCATATCAACAAGTGGTCGCCGCGAGTACCCAGCTGTGTGGGCTATCCTATCTGGCAGGCGCCGAATGGGTATGAAAGGAGGGCCAAGTTAGTCCCCAAACCCTTTGAAGAAGAGGATCCCTGGGGTGGTAAGGGTGTTCAGTGGATGATGGAGTTAGCGCTGGCCAGCTCGCATAGCCTGGTGGAGGACGTGAGGACGATTGAGGAAGGACCTGGCCAAGTAGAACGGCATGAGAACCTGATGGGAGGAATGTATCTCCTCGTCAACACGTTATTGCAGGAAAGCCTCGACCAGTCAGGCTCGTTGAACCCGGCAGGCAAGGTGAATGAAGTGCCCGAGAGTCAGGACGACGAGTTCGAGGAGGGGGGGATTAAGGAGGCCTTTCGTGCAGAGGAGTATGATGGGATCTACCTAGAGCTGGGACTTCTTGTGTCCTGCGAAATGCGGCTAAGGGATGCAAGCGATAGGGCTTAGAGGATGCTGCACGCTGCTTAGTGCGAGACGACCACCTTTTCGTGAGAAGAGAAGTGAAAAATCCCAGGAGAGTCGTCTGCGGTAGGAATCGTCAGATCGACGTCGTAGCAGCGCTTCACGATGGCATTGCAGGAGGGCATCGGGGGGTACAAGCCATGTATGCCAAGATAAGTGAGTTGTACTACTGGGATGGGATGATGGATATGGTCGCGAAGTTCTGCCGATCTTGCGTACCTTGTCAGGAAAGATCCCGTTTAAGGCAAGGAGAGCCGCTGCATCCAAGGCTAGAGCGATAGGTGGGGGTTGTAGTGCATCTCGATCTACTTTTTATGCCGCTTGGGGATCAGGGCTATAACTATATCTTCGATGCGCGCGATAACCTGTCTGGCTTCGTAGACGGGCGTGTTATTCGCACAAAGACCGGGTCAGTCCTGGTGAGCTGCATCGAGGAGTATTACCTGCGCTATCCTTTCGTCAGGGAATTCGTAATGGACAGGGGATCAGAGTTTACCTGCCAGGAGGTGCAAGAACTGTTATCAAGGTATGGTGTGGCAGCCAACTACACCACGGCCGCGCACCCCCAGGCAAATGCTCCCATGGAGAGAGGACATAGTACCATTACGAGCCTCCTGGCTAAGTGGACCGAAGGTAGGCCTAATCAATGGCCAAGGTACCTAAGGGCGGCATTCTTTGTCGAGAACATTACAGTAAAAAGATCCACCAAGTACGCACCGGCGACACTGTGGTACGGAAGGCACGCCACCTTTCCTATCGAAAGTTTTTTTAAGACATGGAGGCGCCAGGATCTGGAAGTTAGCCTGTCATTCGAAGAACTGCTCGATATTCGGGCGCGGCAGATAGGGGCGATAAAAAAAAGGATCCAGGAGGTGTCCGATCAGGTGGCGAGAAGCCGTATGGATGATAAGACTCGATGGGATCAGTCTGCGCGGGTGAGGAAAGTACCTTTGGCAGTTGGGGACGTCGTGTTCCTCTATGATTCATCTTTGGAGAAGCAATGGTTCAGGAAACTCGATAAGAGGTGGTTAGGTCCCTACCGGATCGTACGGGTTGGAGACTTCGGAGCATACCAGATTGAAGAGCTAAATGAGACTGAGTGGAAGGATTGGGTATCTGGAACGCGACTGAAGAAATTTGTGGCGAGAGAAAAGGTAAGAGAGATGACCTGACTGCCTTTAGAATAAGAAGTAATAGGGTGTGTAGGTTAGGTAAGATGCATGTTGCATGAGTGTGGTCTGGTCTGAGCTTGCTTTGACTATCACATGTTTGCTTACCCCAATGTGTGTCTGTTGTCTCCTTCGCTTGTTGTGCAGGTCTGACTTTACGAAGACAGCCATGCCAAGAGGAGGGAAGGGGACACGGCCGCCTCAGAGATCGTTGGGCGCATCAGGAGGATATGAGCGTAATGGGTCTCGTCATCGAGATAGCACTCCAAAGTACGACGGTGGCAACATCGAGCTATTCCTAGACAGTTTCTGGGAGCATGCGCGGCGTATGGGTTGGACTGTGACCCAGGGGATTGAGAGGCTGAGGGGAGTCGGCAGATTCGAGGAGCCCGTCGCACGGATCCGTAGAGAGGCGACGACGAGGTCAGAGGTGGAGTTGAGGATGCACGAGCTGCGACCCTCGCCTGTGGGACCTGATGGCAGGCCGATCCGCCTGGAGATTGGAAATGCGTCGGACTTCATCCCCGCATTTGAGTGGTTCATGCAGGGGAAGGGTATACCGAGAGACGATTGGATGCAGACATTACCACTCTGGACCAGGAAGGCGGAAAGACCACTGGCTAGGCAGGTTAGAAGCATGGTCCGGGACTGGGAGAGCTGCAGGGCACATCTGAGAGAAGCCTTTCGACGGCCAGAGCCCCCTCAGCCCAGAATTGAGAGGCATCAGAGGAGGCAGAGGCAGAGGGACCCTGAGCCCAGGGAGGCGAGACCATCTCGAGGAGGACGGAAGGCCCTAGCCAGGAGAGAAGAGGAACCGGAGCCGGAGCCAGAGGCTGAGGAGCGAGGGGCATACCCTGAGTGTGGGTTGGGACTAGTGGAGTTCCATCGGTTTACCGAGGGTGGATTCAGGAGGTCGCCAGCACGCACGCAGGAGGAGCCGTCAGCATCTCAGGGGCCCTTGAAGGAGTTGGGGACGCATTTGGATATCTCTCAGTGGAGAGCGTCGCCTCGGGGTGAGGAGCATGGAGAGCAGGCAGAGGAGGTGCCACGAGAGGAGGTGCCACGGGAGGAGGTCCAGGGTACTCAGCGAGAGAGAGGGTTGGGCGACGAGGGGAGACGTGCAGGGAAAGAAGTGATAGAGGTTGGAGAGGACACGCCCCCACAGACGCCAGCGGTGGGTTTGAGACTCGGGGATGCACCAAGGAACACTCGCCAGGCGGGGGAGAGGTTGCAAAGAGAGGAGGCCCCATTACCTTCATCAGAAAAGACTCCTTCGCCAGAGGGGAGAGCAGAAAGGAGGAGGGAGAGGGCAGTTGTAAGGAGAGAAACCTTGACCCTGATTGACAGGCACCTAGCAGCTCATGCCCTGGAGCACCCAGACCTGGAAGAGCCAACACCTGTAGAGCCTCGCCAGGAGTCGTGCCAGCCCGAGAAGGAGATGGAGGCAGAGATCCCGAAGAGGTTCGACCTTTGCACGAGGGAAAGAGCGTTAGCTGGAGAGACAGCTAAAGAAAAGAGGGCGAGAAGAACTAGGAGGATAGACGAGATATGGCAAAAGAGGCAGAGGTTGGAGGCAGCGGGGGAGCTTCCGGAGCAGCAGCAGGAGAGGCAGAGATCGGAGGCAGCAGGAGCACTCCCAAGCCAGCCACTCAGCGCGCCAGCTAGGGCCCCGAAGATCCCAGAGATGCGGAGGGACTTCTGGGAGCAGAAAGGAGAGGAGCTTCCGTCACCAGTCAGAACCGGGTTTGGGGTGGCCAGGAAGGCGGAAGAGAGGTTGGATCGAAAAATCAAGTTCCTGGCCAAGACAACTTTTGACCGGCACTTGTTATTGGAGAGCGATCTGGCGGGAAGAAGACAAAGGAAGCAAGTCATGGAGTACACCTGGAGGCTATGGAGATGGAAATCCAGGAACTCAGGGCATTGGTAGCCAGCCAGGCAGCTATCATTGAGAGTCTGAGGCAGCAAACCCAGGGAAAGGTGGACAAGCCAGAGAGCAGCAGGCAGGGAGAGCAGAGGCAGCCAGGACATGGGTTACCAGGACAGCCATCTACAGCAGAGCCTCGCCAGGAGCCACCTATGGGGAGAGTTATCTTGGAGTCAGAGGAGGCGAGAGCCCAGAGACAGGCGGAGAGAGAGGTGTTCGAGTTCAGAGCCCCTACCGAGCTCGCGACACTGCCAGTAGCAGTGGCGGGCCCAGTCGTACCTTTGGCAATTGAGGAGGGGTTACCACCATCTAGCAGTGAGCCGGCTCAGGGCTCGGCAGAGGGATCTATGGGCGTGCTCCTTGAGGCAGTGCATACCATGAAGGAGGAGGCGAGTTTGTTTTCACCCGAGCAGAGGATAGAGGAGTCTCTTGAGGGAGAGATGGGTATTGAGGCGGAGGGTGTCATCGAGGGCGGGCTCCAGAGGTTAGGCACGCGTGAGTATGAGCCAGAGGAGATTGAGCAGCAGCCCATGGTAGTGCCAGGAGAGACACTCGAGAGGAGACCTCAGAGGTTGGACACGCCTGAGTACGTCCCAGCGACAGGGGATTTGAGGAGCAGACTGAGATCTTGGGCTATTGGATCTGGGTCTGGGGGACCGGTTCATGGAATAGAACAGCAGCAGGAGGTCGTTAGTACCGCAGCTCCTCGATCAAAGCAGCAGGGGGTTGTCAGTACCTTGGTAGGATCTCCTTCATCGCCACCTCCTCAGCCCAGGAAGAAGAAGTTCAAGAGGAAGGTTGATCAGCTATGCTTCTAATGCAAGGCAAGAGGGGCATGCATCTGGCTCTGGACTGTCTCGAGTTCCTTGAGGATAAGGCAGAAGAGAAGGTCTTAGAGGCATGGGGTAAGATGTATGATAGACAGGGTAGGATAGTAGAGAAGTCCGCAGATGGACTAAGGGCTCAGTTATATAGGCAAAACCAGGAGGAGTTGAGGAGGTAGAGCCGGTTTGTCTATGTAAGTGAGCAAGTATTTTGTGAGGCATCAGCTTAGGTTCTGTGTGATACCCTCTTAGACTTAGAGGACCTTTTGATGATTGCTACTAGTCTAGATCTGAACTCTAGTGTTCCTACTGAGCTGGGGTCTAGAGGATCAGGGAGATCTAGATAAGGCACGTACATATTTAGATGACCTACGCACAGGCTTTGAGAGATAGATCTGACATGTATTTCAGGGATAATTGTCAGCGTGAGTTTGGCATGGCTTGAGTTGAGTGAGCAATGATTTGGGGACATTTTCTGTGTGAGACATTTTATTTCCCTGGGTGTACATTATGATGAGGTTTTTTTCAGAGAGCATTCTTATATGTGACGATCACTTGTCTCTCTCACATGTGTGGTTATGCTCTGATGTATGATGAGTTTGTGTGGACAATGTGTGAAAAACATCTTATGTATCATGGGTACAGTGAATATGATTGTAAGCAAAATTGTCAACTCCTCGGTATACTTGTGCGACCTGCCCACGGGCAGCTGATAAGGCAGAGTATAAGGGGAGGAAGTGCAGTCCGTCTGTGAAAGATTGTGAGGATTTGAAGATTTATGGGCCCTGGAGGCTCAAAATGCTTACCATGTTGATTGTTGATAGCTTAAGTTATGATGAGGACCCATAAGATGTTTGCTCAGCGATGCTCTGTTTTATGGTGGGACCCCTTTGGATTTTGGAGAGGGGGGATGTTTTAGGATGTTTTGTGTTGTAACGAGACCCCTCGTGATTTTGAAAGAGGGGGTATTTTGTTCTGTGATGAGACCCCTCGTGATTTTTTGAAGAGGAGGTGTTTTGTTTTATGAGGAGAGCCCCTTGGATGTTTGGAAAAGGGGATGTTTTTGTTGTTGGAAGACTCACCTTCAAAGGTGAGTAAACTGATTTATGGCATGGTAAGCTATCTGATGAGTGATAAAAACTTACGAAAAGGGACCACTTTTGTTTGGAATATTTGAGAAGGTCGCAATGAGTGCAGGGCGAGATGATGTCTCAGGATGGGTGGCTGCTGACTCTGATCAAGTCAGGGGTCACGACCTGGTGGACCTAGCGGTGATTTTGTTTGTGAGCGTGCGAAGGATGCCATGCCTATTGTGGAAGGGCTGGTAAATGCCTTCGGACCCCTGCGTATCGCGCAGTGGGCCTGTGATTTTGTTTTGCGACGCCCCGTCTAACCACATGTGCTAGTTCTGGGACATATTGAAGAAAGGTCAAGCTAACGGAAAAGAAGTTAGTACCTCTAGGGCATAACCCCATTGGATGGCTGCTAGCCGGCGCAACCTCGCTGCGGGACCGCAGGGTAAGAGTTTAAGGGGGGTTGCCCACCCCAGTGAAATTATTCCGCGGGATAGTGATGGTTGATACTTTTTGGGGGAAATCCTGATTGAATGCTTATCAGGAGAAAACCTATCGTTGCGTAACCAACGAGGGTACTGCCGTTAAATAACAATACGGTGGGCCGTGGTCCTGGTCCGATCAGCCAGGCTATAGTGGGTCAAGGTGGAGACCTAACCTTTCTATACTAGACTGCAGAAAGAGCTGAGCGGATATTAAGTATACGAATATGCTTATGAGTATTTGATTGCGAGAGATTTTTTGAGAAGGAAGGCGAGAGTGCCTTCAAAGATCCCGATTAAGGCCCGCGTCCCTAGTTTTTGCCAGGACTAGGGGCACCTAACGAGAAGCCGAAGGTTGTCTAGGATTGGGGAGAGGACGATTGAGAAGGTCTTTAGAACTTATGCGGTCAACGTCCTAATTTCTGGGCGGTGAGAGGCCCAGGTTAGAAACCTGGCAGCATATAGTTGTGGAGGCATGTTTTGATGGAGGCCTCTACCCTGTGTTTGTAGGCTAATCGGATTGGCTCCTTTCTCGTCAGCATTTGGAGTGTGAATGGATTTATAGCCTTCTGATTTGGCGAAGCGACGGGGATGTCGCTTAATATGGTCCGGTAAGCTGTCGGCGCGAATACCCTTACAAGGGTATCGCCCTATTTTATGCAAATGGTAAAAAATAGTTTTGGTTTAAAGTTTAAGTATACCGCGCTAGGCGCGGCCGCGTCTGTAATTTTCATGTTGACTGGTTGGTCGACTAGAGTAAAGAGTGCGTGGGCGCGCAGGTTTAGGGCGCGCGTGATTCTGTTTTGTTTTTTATCATAAAGTTGGTGCGGACATCGGTCGTTGGTTAATAATATTATTAATATTTATTTTTATTTTTGATCAAGCAGGGATTTGAGATATTTTCTATTGATTGGTATGTCTGACCGAGGCGAGCGCGTGTGCGAGGGCGACGGCATCGACAGTGATGGATACGGCCAAATAGGGGTAGCCGCGGCACGGCCGGTGGGCCGGCGCGAGATTTTTTTCAGCGGCCATGCCTACAAGCGCGGGCCGAGAAGCGGCCGAAGGCGGTTCCTTGGCCCTAAGAGTCAGGGACTACCTCTTTATTAGGAGGTATGTGCCTGTTGGTGTCAGGCTTGGGCTTAGCCCTATAGGTTACGACATTGCACTGACACTGCGACGGTACGGGGATCGAGGCCGGCGGGCATCAGCGCCGAAGCAGCGGAGTGACGCGGAGGAAGCCGAGGGTCGAGGGCCCGGCAGGGCTATCCCCTCTGTTTTGTTTTTTGGTAAGCGCGACAATGGGTCCGACCTGCTCACCGATGACGTGCCAACAGGCTCGCTGTCCCCAGGTAATATTAGGTTTATTTTTATCTTATTTTTCCCTTGTCGGTTTCTCTTTATCGCATCCCGTTCGGGGACGTGAGACGGCGGCAGGGTCACGTGGAGTGTGTTGTATTTGCGGGGCGCCTGAAGTGCAATTGCAAACTGGTTTTGAAACTACGCTGGAGCCGCGCCCGACATTGTTTTGCTTAAGCGCGGTGCCGTGGGTGTAAAAGGCACCCAAGAGCCTAGCTTAGTGAGCACGCCCCTGAACCGCTGAAGCGCAGACCAAGGCGAATCCGGTACGAATCCGGGCCGGGTACGTGTACGGGATGCCGAAGAAAAAAAAGGGTGAACGCCCGTTGGTAGAGCTACGGGGCATTGCCCCGGCTAAGGCCTCGGGGCATTCTGGTGGAGGCTCGCAGCGATACTGACGTGCAAATCATTCGTCGGACTTTGGGTATAGGGGCAAAAACTAATMGAACCGTCTAATACCTGGTTCCATCCGAAGGGCCCTCAGGCCGGCTGGCTGTCGGGCGGGCGCTGGCCRGTGCAAAGTCCTTCGGGACATCCGTTAAARTKGGAACRATACAGAGAAGATTAGCATGGCCCCTGCGCAAGGCTGGCGCCCATAAGTCCCAGAACGAAGGCCAGGTGCGTGCACTAAGACAAGGCTGCACTGTGGTCGGACAGATCATGAGAAGCCGGGGGGGGCGGCGCTGCCAAGGCTTGGGTCCCTCGGGACATCTGTTGAGGCTGGGATGATGCCGAGGGGATCGGCGAGGCTCTGCGCAAAAATGGCACGTATAGAGTGTGAGCAAAAATTCCTCCCCGATATTCTTTTCCCTTTTTTGTTGTTCGACTTCATTGGTTTGCCCGCAGGTATGCTCCGCGGGCTGATGCGCTATCCTTATTACAGACCGAAAGGAGTGACGAAGAAGGGGGGGATGGACCTAGACACAAATTTGCGCCAAGTACATGCGCAGTGAGAAGGGAATCGGGCATGGCGGAGCAATGAAGGAGCGAGGGGGAGGAAGAGCTTGTTCTCCCGTTCCTTCGCGGAACTAGGTAGGAGAACACTTGGAGTTGGGGGTTTGGTATCGGGCGAGAGTAGTGGTGGAGCTAGATTTGGCAAGGGATTAGTGGAATGGGAGATAGGACAGAAAATGAGCGCGCGGGCTATGCCGAGGAGTGAAAAAGGAAAACGAGGAAAGACGAGTATCTTGCTCGCTTCTGAGTGAAAACGAGCGAGGGAGAATTCGATTCGGGGGTTTTAGAGTAGGGCGAATGCGTTAGTGATGTTAGTTTTAGTGGTAGATTGGTAGAATATGAGGAGAAGGAAAGGTTGATATGCAGGGTATGGAGAAGAGTGACGGGAGAGTGGTAGAAATGGTGAGGAAGTAAATCATATTTCGCCCGTTTCTTAGTGAAAACGGGCGAACGAAGATTCAAATTCGGGGTTTGGAGGTATGGCGAGTCTGATRGTARCATCAGATCTYGMATTCGAGCACTGGGCTGGCCAGGCTTAGTGGTAGGGGATGCGCTGTGCAGAACGGGCCAGGCGCGRGGTGAMAGCGACTRTGGAAATAACGATGAATCTTCCCAGTTTTTGGCGGACGGTTCACGCTCAGTTTTTGCATTTTTTCTGAACGGACATGACATTGAGATAGGTGCGAGGGTGTACGAGAGAGAGGGAAGTGGCAGAGGCCAGCTGCAGAGCTGGAGACTTACCTACTGGGCCGGTRCGTTTCTTACCATACCGACGGAGGAAGCTACCMGCTAGCTATCTKAGTCCGTGCGTGTGAMTGAAGGGGCGGTGTATCCCSCCACGTTCCGGAGAGGGATTCGCTATCGCCTCGCACGTTTCGGGAGTAGTGGAGCGGGGCCGTGGCCGTATACTTTGATCCAGTTTTGGTGACGTGCAGCTCGCAGATTCATCTCCTGGCTCGTGCTTGTCTTTCCCCTTATCGTGATTAACTTGTAATCAGGGCCGCTTCTGAGGAGTGTCGTCCGTGTCACAATAGCTTTGGCAACGGATAGGAATCGGGCGCGAAGTGGGACCAGGTGTCGATTGAAGGCCAAGGGGGAAAGAAGTCGTGATGGGAAGGCACTTACGGGTGACTTACCGGGTAACGAAGGAGACGCGGGGGAGATTGGCGCAGTTAGTTCTCCCATTAAAGCGGTAAGCTGGCATCTTCGGGCGCACGCGCATGACCCTGCTTGACGTGATCTGGGTGCGCTTGGCCGTAGTATTGACCGGGGCCCTCAAGCTCAGGACTGGGCTTCAGGTAGTGGAGTGGTAGATACAGGAGCAAGAGAGAGAGAGAGGGAGCGGGTAGTCTGCAGCCAAAGGCGAGCGGGGGCATGCCGTTCACCGCCAAAGATAGTGGTGGGGCTGTCTGCGGGTGTGTCGCCCGAGGGGCCTCAATTGTTTGGAAGGAGTTCCGAGTCGTGACGGTCTAATCGTGAGCCACCCGTATCTTGGAGCATGCAGCAGAGTCGGGCTTAGCCCATGCAGTGCGGCTGCTGCTGTATCTCAGTTGCCAAATTGGGGGCTCATTGCGCACTGATGGACAGCAACGGCCAGACTTCCGTGATGTACCGTGGTATGAACTGCTACCTGGAGGACCTTTTGGCAGGGCTCAGATTGCAGTTGCCTACTGCGCACATTCTGCGGTTGTTGGTTGATAGTGTGTAAGTTACTGTTGTGTGCTGCTACTGCGGGGTGGGTACAAACTGCTGCTATTTCTACTGACCGCCGTTGCTGCATGTTGTTGTTTGACCATTGTGAACTATTTGGCTACTGCTAGCATATGTTGCCGTAGCTGCTAGCCACCGCTGAAGACCACGGCTACTAAAGACTGCTGCTAGGAGGAGCCGCTACTATTATTGACTTGACTTCCGTCGGGTACTACTGTTGCGCCAGTGGGCTATGTGCGAATTATGGTTACTGTAGACTACTTCTATTTTTGTTGACCGCTGCTGTGTACAACTGCTATTGTCGCTGGCTGCTACGAGTGGTGCACAGGCGATCTGTTGCGGGCTGCTGTGCACTGCTGCTGAGCACAAGCTGCTGTTGCGGGGTACTGCATATTGTTGCGAGCCATTAAGGGGCTGTTACCAGTTGCTGGGTGGCTGGGGTTAAAAATTGAGGAGGAGGTGTTGAGACGAGGAGGAGATCAGACTGAACTAATAGGGGGGGTTAGTGCTGCGAATTGGGAGGTCGTCGGAAGGGGTTACTTCGGCAGTTTGACGTCGTTGACCAAGCTATCACTTGGCCGCCATTGTGGGGCCCTCAGGCGAGTGAAGGTAACGAGGCCCTCTCACGCGAGTCTAAGCGCACCTTTCCTGGATCTTAGAGTCTCATAACCATCTTCATCTGTCCTTCTTCCTCTAAGTCTAGTCTATTGGTTCTGAGAGGAAGGCGGCAGGCGGGATTCCAACCCATAGGTCCGCGTCAAGACTCTGTGGGGAGTCCACCCACCGATTGCGGGAGCTTTGTCGAAACTCAGGAGGAGTTCAGGAGGCAGAGATCCTTCATGTAAATCATATTTATCTGTATAACCCACTACTACCCATGTTTGTCTATCTCCCTATAGTATGATTGCGGTATGCATGTGTTGTCCTTATGCTTTTTGCTTTCTCTTCAAGACATAATCAGACTAAAAGGAAAGAATGTGTGAGAGTGAAGTTCAAGTTCCTTCTTTATTCTGACTGAAAGCAGACAAAGGGATAAACTGGGGGAAGGTGGAAGGAAAGCAGTTTTGCCTGCGTTTGGAATGGTCAACAAAAACCTAAGCATTGTTTCTACTGTGAATGGCTCAGGGCTATGTTTATTTGGCTGTTTTCTGAAGGACCAGACATTGTTTCTACTGTGAATAGCCTGGTTGCTATGTTTATCTAGTTGTTTTCTGGAGGACCAGGCATTGTTTCTACTGTGAATAGCCTGTTTACTCTAGTTAACTCCTAGGGTTTGCCTGATTGAAGGGGTTTAAATTCTTGTTTATTCTGAGGGAGGATTTTTTGTCTAAGGCTAAGCATTGTTTCCGTGGTGAATGGTTTAGCCTGAAAACCACGCACATAAATTAAACTGAGTAAAAAAGAAAGTACTTTATGTATATTTGCATGTGAACTGGCAGCTGGGCATTGTTTCTACTGTGAATGGTCCAACGTTAAGTCATATCATTAAGAAGAAAAAAGAGAAAATACAAAGTATAAATGGAAATAGTCTGGGCAAGCTGAACATTGTTTTTCCTATGAATGGTTCAGTCCCCTTCCCATATTTGCCTTTTCTTTTGAAATCAAAGTCAGAAAAATATTAAAATTTTGGATATTAAACAGCTCAGGGCGACTAGGTATTGTTTCCATGGCGAATGGCCTGGTCATCTGCCCAAAAGAAGAGAGAAGTAGTTGTGCAACCTGTTCGTGTATATCATAAAGACAAGTTGGGCATTGTTTCCATGGCGAATGGTCCAGCTCTATGTCTTATGTAAGATGGGTATAATGATTCAAGAACTTGAAGATTCATGAATTATCTATATGGAATGAACTTGGGATGGTGAGAGTATTTACATTTGTGGTTTGGTTTGCATGTGACTGGATGGGATGGTTAGTTTATTTGGGTTTCAGTATTATAGGTAGTTGCTTTAGTTGCTCGCCACGTGCTAGAGCTATAGGAGTTAGTGTCAATTCCTGCATTTTCTGTAATTACTTTTTTTTACTTAGGTCAATTTCCGCATTTTCTGAGATCTTTTCTTATACTTGGCTTTGTATAAATCTTGGCAAGCCACTTTTTCTACGGGAAGCGCTGCCGAAATTTCTACAAATCCAAGGAGTTAGTCAACTTTTGACTTGTCAGAGTTCAACTTGTCTAATCCATATATCTGGCTTAGTAGAAATCTGAAAAGTCTCATTTTCTAAAGGGGGTGCTGCCCAATTTTTTACTAATTCAGGGAGTTAGACAAAATTGGACTTTGAGAAGTCAAAGTTATTCTCAAATTGTGGACCTAACTTTGTATAAATTTCAGGAAAGTAYTTTTCTAGAGGGAGTGCTGCCGAAATTTCTGCAAAACTGAGGAGTTAGTTAAATTTTGTCTAAATTGAACTCAAGTTATCTTGTGAGTTCAAATCGGACTTAGTATAAATCTGGGAAGTCTCCCTTTGTAAAGGGAGTGCTGCCCAAATTTTTACGAAATCAGGGAGTTAGACAAAATTTGATTTTCAATG
>BFEA01000019.1:3292309-3317522 GCA_003427395.1 Chara braunii | reverse complement strand
TTTTTTTTTTTTTTTTTTTTTGCGTTCGACCGAACGGCCGAACGAGTCGAGAGGGGTTGGCGAACGCTCGGGCGTTCGGGTTTGGGCGTTCGGCCTGTCCCGAATAGGCGAAGTCTTTCTAATCAATGCCAAATCGTCCAAATAGAATTTTTAACTTTATTTTTTATTTTAAATATGCTAAAAAATTACAATCTGACCCTGAGCCAAAAGTTTTTCAGTTTATTTTTCTGCATAACATAGTTTTTTTTCGGATGTTTTTTTTTTTTTTTTTTTTTTTTTTTTTGAGACCTTCCCTGATTCCTGCACGGCCGGGCCGTTTGAGAAAATAGGGTGACCCAAACGGCCCGACTAGTAGCCTGAGTTTTTTTTTTTTTTTTTTTTTTCACGTTCGGCCCGAACAATCGAATGCATCCCTAAGGGGTTCTGTACGTTCGGGCGTTCGGGTTCAGGCATTTGAACCGTCCCGAATGCCGGTTACCGTGCATATAATTTTGTAAGGTATTTATATTTAACCTCGAGACAAAAATTATTCAATTTTTTTTTTTTGAACGACGTAGGTTTTTGTTTTGTTTTTTTTCTGTAAAGACCTTCGTTGAAATGTCTTGCTGTTGAATCTTCATTATATGCAGAAAAGTAATAACTTTTTCTACACATTTTTTTAGCGGTTAATAAAGTTGAAAGTTTTGTGGTGACTAATCATTCATGTTTACTGAAGACCAACAATTATTATTATTATGACTAAAACATTTCAAAGGCATAGGATTAGTCTTAATGTACTGCTAAAAACTCAAAGAGGGACCCAGAAAATACAATTTTTTAAAGTTTTTTCCAATCTTAAAAATTAAATATTAGTTAAAAGTGAGGTTAGGGCGATTGACGACTAGTTGTAAAATTAGGAGTACGTTATTTATTATTATTATTTTTAATTAAAATAACTAAATAAGATAATAAAAATAACTCAAAAACATAAACTTGAGAAACAAGTTAAAAAAAAAATAAAATAAAATAAAACAACATTTACTATTGATAAAAGTAATGATGGTGATTTATTCTGATTTTTATCGGTAGGCTGCTATTGACCCTGTTGCATAGCTCGAAAAAAAAAAATCATCATTAAATCATAAGTTGCAATCATCATTATCATGAAAAATATGTTTCTTGATTAAAAACATTCTACTTAATGGGTTGTATACTATGTATTAGAAGTATCCCAAATTAGACAGTATCTTGTTCATATTTTCGATTAAAAAAAATAAATAAATTACGTAGTATTTAAAAATATATAAAATTAAAAAAATCAACCAATATAATATTTAAATCAAAATTTTCATCATAAATACAATAGTCACGTTTTATGCAGGGCAAACTTAAGAATGTTTTGTTTTGGGGGTAAGGGGCGTAGAAATCAAATTCGGTAAGACTAATATTTTAAAATTAAGTATTGACTTACTAGTTTTTCCAGGTAATTGTTTTTTATACAACTACTTGGCTATTAGTCGGGTTGTCCAAGTCACCTTGTTTTCCTGCACGACCCGACAGTGTACGAACCAGGCAAGGTTAAAAGAGAAAAAAAAAAACCTATGAAAACAAACTATATTATGTAGAAAACTAAATCAAACAACTTTTGTGTCTAGGTCACATCTAAAATTTTCACCATAGTAAAATTATATAAACATATATACTGGTTCACTAGCCCATACGTATGGAGGTCCCCGAGTCAACCCCCGTATGTACGAGCGTTCGGGGTCCGAATCCGAAGGCGTTCGGCCTCCACCAAAAACTATTTCGGGGACTTAAAATAAGTTCATTTTTTCAATGTTTTTTCGAACCCGCCGGCGTTCGGGACGGGTTGAATGCCCGAATCCGACTACCCGAATGTACAGAACCCCTTGGGGGTGAGTTTAGCCGTTCGGGCTAAATGCGGTAAAAAAATAAAAATAATAAATAAAATAACTAGGCTACTAGAGTGGCTCGGGGTCACTTGCTCCGTCGGGCCAAAAAGATTGAAAAACAAATATATATATATATACAGGGTTACCAGCCCGTACGTACGGAGGCCCCCGGGCAGACCTCCGTACGTTCGGGCGTTTGGGGTCCCGTACGGGGCCCGAACCCGAAGGCGTTCGGCCGGGTTCGGTCCCCGCCAAAAATTATTTCGGGGCCTAAAAATACATTTTGTTTTCTGAATGTTTTTGTTTATGAGTTCTCTATCACGTGAGGTACATGCCTATAAATTTTCAAGTCATTTGGCTAGGCCAAATAAAAATTACAAATCGCCAAAGATGGCGGTGTCAAAACGTGCTCGCCCACATTTTGTTTCACTTTTGACTTTTTATTTTCACTTTAGTTCGGGGTCTAGACAATTTTATTATTTTTTGAAACTTTTTTAGTGGGTTTTGTATTATGCGAAGTACATATGTGTAAATTTTCAGGGCATTTAGCTATGCCAAAACAAAATGAAAAATCTCCAAAGATGGCGCTGTCGAAAACATGCTCGCACACTCACTAAATTTAATTTTCTTTTTATTTTTATTTATTTTTATTTTTAGTATTTGTTCTGTATATTTTATTTTTATTTCAAATTTGGTAAGGAATTCGGACGTAATGCTCAGGAAATCTTTTTTAATGTATTTTTATCCATAACATATCTTTTTTCAAATTTTTTTGATGACTTTTTTTTTTTTTTTTTTTGGGGGGGGGGGGGGGTCCGCATTCGGCCCGAACGGCCGAACGCATCCCCAAGGGGTCCCATACATTCGGGCGTTCGGGTTCGGGCGTTCGGGTTCGGGCGTTCGGCCCGTCCCGAACGTCGGTTACCCTGTATATATATTTTAAAATTATTTATATTTTAAATTCGGTAAAAAATTTCAATGTGAGCCGGTGACAAAGGTTGTTAAGTTTATGTTTCTGCATAACAGCATTTGTTTTAGGATTTTTTTGATTTGTTTTTTTTTGCTGGGACCGTCCCGTGTCCTTGCACGGGCTTGTCACCCGGAACCGGGGCCCGACTGGTAGTCTAGTTAAAAAATAAAAAATAAAAATAAAAAAATAATATGTTATTGAAAAAATAATAATAAACAGGCTCATGCCTGTAAACAAAGTCGTTCGGGGTCCGAACCTAAATTTGTTTTTTTTATTTTAGTTTACAGTGATGTGAAATACAAGCATGTAAAGTTTGAAGCTATTTGGCTAAGCCAAACAAAAATAAAAAATCGCCAAGGATAGTGGTGTTAAAAGGTGCTCGCCCATTCACTATTTTGTTTTTCTTTCACTTTTTACTTTTTGTTTTCACTTTATTGCGGGGCCTAAACAATTTTATTATTTTTTGAATTTTTTTTAATAAGTTTTGTATTATAGGAACTACACATGTACAAATTTTCGGAGAATTTGGCTGTGCCAAAACAAAATGAAAAATCTCCAAAGATGAAGCTGTCGAAAACGTGATTCCTCTCTTACTAATTTCATTTATTTTTTTAATTGTTGTTATTTTTATTATCAGTTTTGTTTTTTTTTAACTTTATTTTTATACTAAATTTGAAAAGGAATTTGGATGTAATGTTGTGGCAAATGTTGTTTATTTTATTTTGCTTCATAACATTGTTTATTTCTTATGTTTTTTTGAAGTGTTTGTTTTTTTTGTTTTATTTTTTCAGTTTGCATCTAGTTGCTATTGCAACCAGTTTATTTTTTTTTAATTATTATTATTATTTATTTATTTTGCTTAGGTGCTCTCACGGAGAGGCATGGTGGAATCTATGGGTTGCTGACACTCTTTGGAGGACAACATGTCCACAATGCTACTTTGGAAGATATATGAACTCGTTTTTCCACCTTAAGTTCATTTCTTTGTTTTTTTTAATTTTTTTATTCCGTAAACCCGACATCCTCTGCTGTAACGCCCTCACAGAGGGCATACTTCCACAACTAATGTGTGTTAGGTATTTATCTTATGTCACGTCCAAGGGTGTGCGTGTTTTTTATGGATATAAGTATTCGTTTGTAACCCCGTGCTTATTATTTTCTAAAAGTCTGACCGTTGTTTTCTTTTTCCTAATAATAGTACCAAGAAATCGACAGAACGAAACCAGGCTCGACAGAACTCGACGCGCAGTGAAAATCACGGTCGGTACAAACAGGCTCGGAGGTAGCAGTGGCTTAAGACAAATAACATGTTTTATGATATAACGAAGTAGCGTTGTGCAAGTTTTAACTTTGCGGGTTAAGGTTGTTTTGACACCACTCATTGTTTTTATAGAGCAAAAAAAACAATGAAAGTATAAGATTAAAATTTAGAAAATCAAAAGAAGCATCGAGCTAGAGTTGAGGTGTAAGCCTATGAACTTCATTTCGTTTCTACGGAGGGGTCGCGACCATTCGTTATCGGCGGATCCAATATTGTCATTTGCAAACCACAACTTTGCCGAATTTTCGCGCCTAACAAAAATTTTCAAAAATTGTGAAAATTTGAGGGTGCGTAGATTAAGTTGTGTTCTTTGAAGGAAAAATGTCAGAATAAATAATAAAAAATCATTTTGGCTGTAAAATAATCGTCGTGCTAATTCGGTGCGTTTCCAATTTTTTGACGCAAATTTTATTTCTGCCATTCAATTGGTTTTTCACTCTATGCTACCGGTACCCCTCGTGAAACGGGGCTACCGATCCCCGAGCCCTCCAACTTTTCATATGAAATTCCAACCATCAAAGAAACAAATAACAAAATTGAAATTCAAACATAATTGTTGTTATTTTGCTGTTAATTAAAGTTAAGAAAGTAGTCCGTTTTTCTTACTTGTGGCGGTAGAACCCCGCAATTGGTACCTCAAACAAGTTTTTTTTTTTTTTTTTTTTTTTTTTAAGCCCAAGTCATTGTAAAGGTTGGATTCTATACGTATGAGAGGTGCCTTTGGCGTTCGACCATGTGGTGGAGACCCCCAATTCCAATGAGACTCCCTTCCCACCTACCACTCTCGTATTTCTTCCCAGCGCATCCCTACTCCCACTATCTTACCTTTGTGTCTAGCACTGAGGATCTCCACCCTTCATTCTGGGGGTGACCTTGACCGGACCGTGGTTGCAAGTACTAGGGCTAAGCTAAGCACCACTCACACCATTCAACCTTTATCAAAGCATAGTCAAAAAAGTATGTCGCCTGGGTACTTCAGGCGATAGATATAGACATTTTCACTATAAGTCGCATAGGTGGATATATTTGCGTTCCTACCGCTATATACACAACTGTTGTTTGTTGTTAGGTTATTCACTGTATAAATTGTTGTTGATGGTGAGTTGTTTCTTATTTTTGAATTCCGTGTAAAAACATGGGAGGCAGACAACCCCAATCAATCCCCCTAGAGAGCCCCCCTCCTCACAAAAGCCTTACTAACACCGTCCATAGACTGTACTACGTCTCCTCTCATCGACTGTTCCTATATTTAATAGGCGGTCTGTAGGGTCTTTAGTGTTGTCAGACTAACATTGACCATAAAGCGCACCAAGACTCTCATCGACTGTTTCATTCCATGGGCGAACTGTCTTAGGGAGGAACCCTCATCTAACCCCTGTCATGCCTAGCGACGACCCCCCCAAATCTCAAACTTAGCAACGGGCCCACCTAATCTCCACTCTCAACTTCAAGAGTCCTTACCAACCCCGACCATAGACTGTACTGTCTCCTCTCATTGACTGTTCCTGATTCTGCAGGAGGGGTGTAAGTCTCTCCGGCTGCATCCCACTACGTGAAACAATTTAAACACAAAACCTCAACCATGCAAATCCTACCAGCGAATCTGCTGAGCTACTATGGAAACTAACCGATTTGTGCGCAATACTGGACCGGAAGGCAAAGGAACAATCATCCTAAGTGTACAAGCACTCGAACAGCCTCATGAACCAAAAGCATCAAACAAACATCCCATAGCCCATACCCAACATACATCAACCATGGACTAGGACCCCTCGGTGGTGTGCAAGAGCATTGGACAAACATCCCATAGCCCAGACCCAACATACATCAACCATGGACTAGGACCCCTCGGTGGTGTGCAAGCAGTGTCTGTAATAGCTTACCCACATCAGCCTACGGGGGTTTGCAAATGGGTATACATTATGTAAACGTCTTCTGGTGTCCATGCGCATGGAAGCGGAGTTTTGAACGCGCAACCTCAAACCACAATGCGCATTTCCAACCGGTGCCCTAACCACTAGGCCACATGCCATCCACCCGCCCCTCAAGATTGGGTGGCTTAGATTTCTCCTTGCCTTTCAAGGCTTGGGAGCCTGCGACTGCGCCTCTATAAGTGGCCTGCCGCATTCGCTACAGGCCTACAGGCCTGAAGCCAAGTACTCTTGCCATGTATACCAGTAAGACCACCAGTCCACATGAGTCAAAGTTGTGGCCTTGCCAGTATACGGTAAGACTGTTTTGCTTCGGTCCTGGGCCGGTAGCCAAAGCGGCGGGCCACTTTGAAAAGGCGCAGTTGCGGCGAGCCTTGGAAGGTAGGTTCGTCAACTGAGGCTCGTTTGAAAGGTTGAGCCCCATGGTCACGACTGTGACCGCTGTGGGGCACCCCAGGGTCTGAGGACTGTACGGGCTACATTTGCTTGTCTTTGCCCCTCTTTTTAGCGGATAGATGGTGGCTCGACGGGATCACGGGCAAACAAAATGAGGAATCCCAAGTGTCGGATAAACTGCGTGGCGCGGTTTCTCATCGATATTCTGACACCCCCTGGTGGCCTCGACGAGATGGAAAAAAGGGGTGCGCTATCCGAGCCTTCGTCCAATAATTCCTTCGAGGCTCGGGTCGGGCGGGGTGTTCCCTGCAGTTATTGCTTGCCTTTGGATATCCTCATTTGGATGCATCTGGAAGACCTGGCTTCTGCAAGACCTGGCCCTCTTCCGCGGGGCCTTGACCCGTCTGAATGGCGGGCGGGCCGTGCGCAGGCGCAATGCAGATGCAGATCAGGCGCGCAGGAGCCAGACCGAGAGGGGACCAGGCCAGCGTCGAGAGTCAGGCGCAAGGGAATTAGGGCTACGTGACGGCAGGACAGGCTTTTGCGTTGCGTCATGGTGAGGCAGGCGGACGGGAGGCGGGCGGGCGAAGCTACCGGTCGCGGGCGGCGGAAAAGGGGTGCAGTGGCGGCGGCCGCAGGGCGGCCAGGTCCGAAGGACCGCGTGTCACTGGTCGTAGAGTGATCGGATGTGTTAAACCCGACCGAAAAGGAAAATCGCTTTCCGTTTCTGGCATGTAAGGGTCGAGTTGCCGCGGCGTGCGAAGGTCCTGGGAGGAGGACCACAGCAGCAGTCCGCGAGCGTGTTTCCGTCGGTAGATAATCGGGGCGTTTCTCTACACTCTCCCTTTCACCCGTGGGTTGTGGGGTGTATTCACAGCTAGATTCGTTGTCGCTGAACAGATGCAGCGGTAGAGCGACCGAGTGGGAAGAGCCACGGTATTGAGAATGATGATAGGGAAAGCGGGGGGCCGACGTGGGTGGCCCGCTAACACTGGAGTTGGAGGAGGAGTTGCCTAGGTGGGTACGTGCGGCTTATGGCGGCGGCGGCGGTGGCGGCGGCGGGGACAGAATCGTTACATGGAGCTTGCAAAGAGAGGCGTTTTGCTCATGAATCCGAGAAAGCAGCTCCACGTGTCCTCCTTCAATGCTTTGCCCAATCTCTCGTGAGTGCGCAGGTGCCCTCTTGTACGATGACTGCCGATTCTGTATTTGTCCTGATGGACTGATTGATGCTTGATATCCTCTGGGTGTGAAACGCCGTTCTCTAATTACACAAATTTCGTCGGTGAGGTGTTACTTTCTCTGCAGCGATGGCGTCCACGCACAACTTATATGCCCTGTTGGGCGACGAGGAGAACGAAGATCCGGAAGCCGTCCTTGCCCGTGTTACTGCCCTAAAAGATGTTGACATTGTCCCTACTAAATCTGCTCCAACGAAGGACCAGCGCAATCAACAAGGAAGCGCGAAGTCTCGGGCTCTAGAGTCGTCCCACAAAGATTCAGGAAATGCGAATGCCGCACGTGGCGGGGATCAGTACGAGGGGGGAGGAGGGGGAGGCGGTCGTGGAGGCCGCGGCGGTCGCGGCCGTGGTGGCCGTGGAGGCTATGGTGGTGGTTATGGAGATCGTGATGGTGGTGGACGTGGCGGGTATGGGGATAGGGAGGGGGTTGGTCGTTTTGGTGACCGTGAAGGTGGGCGTGGGTATGGCGGTCGTGGTGGCCGCTTTGGCGGGAGGGGTGGTGGGGGTCCCGGCGGCGGTGGTGGTGGCGACAGGGATAACGAGAGAGAAAACGACTCTGGGCTTGTTGAGCGCGAAGGCGGCGGCGGCTACGGCGGCGGCGGTTATGGTGGTCGTGGATACGGGGGTGGATATGGCGGCGGCTATGGCGGTCGCTTTGGAGGTGGCGGCGACTTCGATGGTGAGCGTCCGGGAGCAGGTGCGCAGGATGGTTTCGTCGGCGAAGGTCGATCGGATCGATTTTACGACGGCGGGCGCGGCGGAGGCCGAAGGTTCTATGGGCGAGGAAGAGGTGGTAGAGGCAGAGGTGGTGGTTTCTCAGGGGAGGGGGAAGAGGACGGCCGCCCACCGAGGCGAGACTTCGACCGCCGAAGCGGCACTGGCCGTGGATTTGAGATGCGTCGTGGTGGCGCTGGCCGTGGAAACTGGGGAGTGGAAGGCGACCAGGGAGCAAACCTGAACGTGAAGGCAGAGGAGGCGGAGCAAGAGAGCGAAGCCCCACCGAAGGAACCTGCCAAGGCAGAGGAGACGGAAGCTCCTGCTGGGGAAGATGGAGAGACCACGAATGCTGCTCCAGCTCCTGCTGCTGAAGGCGAAGAGAAAGCGCAGACTACCGCTCAGGAGGATGCCGAACCGAAGAAGGAAGAACCAGACGAGATGACGCTGGACGAGTACGAAAAAATCAAAGAGGAGAAGAGGCGCAGTCTACTCGCCGCCCTCAACAAGGGAGGAGACGATAAAGAAAAGAAGACTGTCGCCCAGGCGGATATCAAGGCTTTCGAGAATATGGGACTTGTGGATAAGTCGTCGCACTACGATGAAGAAGAAGAGAGGTACACATTGAAGAGCGTGCCCAAGGAAACCACCAAGGTGAAGAAGCAGCCCGTCGAGAAGAAGGAGGTGCCTCAGGAGGTTCTTCCTAAGAAATCCATTCCAATTCACGAGTTCTTGCGTCCTGTCGAAGGCGATTCCGCATCGTGGAGGTATTCCGGCGCAGGAGGTTTCCGCGGACGCGGCGGACGAGGTCGCGGAGAAGGACGAGGGCGTGGGGAAGGCGGCGGCGGCGGCGGCGGCCGCTTTGGCGGACGTTTTGGAGGAGGTAGGTTCGGCGGGGGCGGCGGCGGTGGTGGCGGCGGCGGTGGATACGAGAATAGCTACGGGGAACACCCTCCTGCTATCGACGACCAGGCCTCCTTCCCGACCCTTGGCGGTGGAGCTTGAAGCTTCAACCTGGAAACCTACAGTACGGAGTCGGGTGACAAGCGTGCAATTGTGACATGACGGAATGGTATGGCTTTCTGTGATCTTCAGTTTTATCATGGGTGTTCGATATGTAGGGCTGCTCGTTCCTGGTATTTCCTTCGTGTCATCTGCGCGCTGCTGGTTTGTTGCACGACCTACGCATAAAAAAATACTATCGGATAAAACGCTGGTAAGCCACTATGAGGTAAAACGTTGGGAGGGTTGTTTTGTAATTTTGTTTGCATGTATCTTGCCTCTTCCGGTGGTCGAATGGCCGATCGGACGCAGGTCGGGAGTGTGGTAGGGGAAGATCATTGTCCTTTGCGGCCCTTTTTGATTTCCCTCTCTGTCGAGTGTGTCCATTCCCCTCCCCCCCGCCCCCCCCTTTCATGTTTTCCTTCCCTACGTGGTCTGGTCTGAGTTGTTGCTTAGGTTAGGACAAAGATTTCCGGTTCGAGAACGGAGACGGACATTGTGAATCTGATGCCTTCCATTGTGGTGGGGAAGCAGAGGACGAGAGGTACTCTGTTCTTGGAGTAGCGTTCTCATTTGTTTTATTATCCATCGAAAATGTGGAGTGTTCTCCCATGTGCTGCTGCGGATGGATGTGGCAATCGATAACCGAGGTGATAGTTTAGAGTGAACTGAAATGAAGGTATACTCTGACATGAAATGGATTTCGTAATGTGGAGCAGAGGAGGGAAGAGTCGAACGGCCGAGCAACTGAGCTCTCCTAGGAGAGCTTGCTGGCCGCTATATTCCATTCTTTGTTCTCTTTTTGAGCGAGTAGGGTTTTTAGGATCGCAGAGGTCTTTTTTCTCTCTTTGGCGTGCCTTCTTGCGCCCTGCTGAACCTTTCGTTTCATTTGGGTTTTGGATTGTTCTGATAAGGGGGTTCTCGGGTCAGGTACAGAGGGGGAGGAGAATCACCCGTTTCCGTGGGGCGTTCGTGGGAGAAGGCGAGCAGACAAAAAGTCCTTGTCCTGTATTGATTGTCTGGCAGAAATCGTTGATGGGGGAAAGAGGGAGGGGAGGTGGAAAAGGCGGCGTAAAGGGGGGGCGTTACTGTTAGAACGATTTTCGGGGGCGCTCAGACGCGCGTGCACGACTCGATAGATAATTTTTGAAGGTGTGACTTTCTTGTTGGCTTGTTTGTATCGATCGAATTGCGGGTGTGTTTTGCGACGAGTGCATTCTCTTGTCTCGTTGGGTGTCTCTCTGTCCGTGTGTTTGGGGCGATGGCCATTCTTTCTTTAAGTCCTTTTAATGACCGCGCAATCTGTGTATGTTGGTGTTTAGCGAGTGCGACATGGGTAACGCTCACAGCAAATGGTGCCCCCAAAGAAAATTTCGAATGTCTTTTTTTCCCTCCCTCGACGTTAAGGTGAGTCTATGTGTCGTCTTTCTTGCAAGCAATGTCGTCGTGTTGTTTGGTTTGGTCCATACCGAAAATCCCTAGGTGTTTGATACACAGTTGGTGCTGTTTATATATCCCTCAATTCGAGAGAAAAGCTATTTGCAGGAACGTTGTAGCTATCGTTCTCTTCTGTTGTTATTGCAGTCTGTAGTTCCTGACTGTGGTGGAAATCTTACGTTGCCTTCGCCAGTCGCACGAGAATCGTTTGCCCTTGTGTTTGTTGTTGATCTACATCCCGGGACCGTTATCATATTGAAGGGTTGCAGACGTGCAGTTTTGGTTGTGTGCGGTCTGGAGTTGCAAAACCTAACCACAAATGTCTCTATATGCGTGCTGCACATATGGAAGGTAACGGCGAGGTATCACGAATCTTGGGTGCCGCGTCAGGCTGCGGGTGCCGAGAGGATCATGTTGATTATTATGGCGCAGGTGTGGAAAGGTCGTGGGATCGAGGTCTCTCAGCAAGATGCGTGTAAACCTCTGCAGTGGAATTTTCTTGATGCGAGTGCTTTTCCTGAGTGCACGCGTGAGCTCAAAGAACGCGCAAACACCTAATCGTGGTGTTCTATGACGACAAGGTCTCTCAGTAGAATGAGTGTGAGTGACCTCTGCGATGGAATTTTTCTTGACGTGTTTTTTTCTGAGTTCAGGCGAAGCTCAGAGTACGCACAAATACCTAAAAATTGTGATGTTTTACGCCGACCGTATGGAAGGGTTGTAATCGTAAGTAATCGTGGTGTTCTATGACGACAAGGTCTCTCAGTAGAACGAGTGTGAGTGACCTCTACGATGGAATTTTTCTTGACGTGTGTTTTTTTCTGAGTTCAGGCTAAGCTCAGAGTACGTGCAAACACCTAAAAATTGTGGTGTGTTTTATGCCGACCGTGTGGAAGGGTTGTAATCGTAAATATTGGAAATGAGGATGTCGGTTCGTTGCCAGCATGAAGACTGTTTTGCTGTCTTTGAGTGCGCGCTGTAATGCAGTGTCATCACTTCTTTGCCACAGATAACCTGTCCAAGACTTGTGTTGCGATATAGGAGTGCTATATGCAGTTGAGACTCGTTGCATGATGACGAACTCGAGCGCACTATGGTTAAGCTTTTCCCACGAGATGACGTGGGTATGTTTCGTTTGTATGGAAGCTTGTGAGTTGCTTGTGAGCGCGTCGAGTGAAAACCCGTGTGTTGGTTTTACGATACTTCTTGCCTGTGTGTGTTGCACATGGCACGTATACGCAGTTGGGCTGTACACGCCTGTGTGCTTCTTGTGGGGCAGCATTCTTTGGTAGGTTTGCGTATGACGATTTTTTAGGGTTTCCTACGTGTTCGTACGACAGTCATCGGTCTGTAGTTTGCATGTGTAAGTACTCGTTTTTCGCTGCCTTTGGCTCCTGCCCAACCGGAGATCGCACTGATGCCGCCACTTGGTCCCCCTTCAGGTCATTGTTGCCATGGCAAGCCTGCTGTCTTCCTCCGAACACAACGCATCCTCAATTTGGATGTACCTGACCGGAAATATACTGTATTCATTCAGAATCATGGTGCGTTATGGTCGGGGGAAGACGGTAGTCTCCGGTCTACGCATTTGGTGTTCGTTGAATTCCGACGGTGACAACTCAGTTCGGAGATGAAATGTTAAATTTGAACAAGGAACGAAAGAAGAAGCTATCCGGTTTACTCGGCTCTATGTGTCGAGTAGAGTAGTGAGCGGTCGGTGAGTCGAAGCATATGTAAAAGTACGGAACCATGCCGGTCATTTAACACCGCAGCCGAATCGCCAGCATATGACGACTATAAGGTACACAGCTGCATGGGACGTGAATATCAGACGTGTCTGCCCGCGTGAGTCTGTCGGTTAGGTTTTTAGGCATTTGGGGGATTTGATTAATAAATAATTAATTAAGTTTAGAAGGGATGGAATCCTAAAAACACGTACGTCCCGTACATATCCCTCGTGTCAGCCCTTTCGTGGCGATCTGCCAGTGGGCGGTAATTGGACCAGGTTCGCTTCATCCTTTCCAATGTCATGATTATATCAACTCATCGACGACCCCGCAATACTGAAGAGTACTAGAATCCGGAGCTTAGTGAACGGTTTTTTATTAGTTTCGATTGATTGTTTAAAAATTTAAAGGTTAAAAATTATGCGATCTGAGCGGCAAATTAGGGTGCATAGGTTGGTTTGGTAGGAAAAAAACCAACCTATCCGGACTATGCACGAGAGGTGCCTATGCACCCTAATTTGCCGCTCACCATGCCGAATTAACCYWKTCTCTTATACACATCTAGATGTGTATAAGAGACAGCCTATGCACCCTAATTTGCCGCTCACCATGCCGAATTAACCTATGCACCCTAATCTCAAACTTAGCAACGGGCCCACTTAGGTTAAAAATTTAAAGGTTAAAAATTATGCGATCTGAGCGGCAAATTAGGCTGCAGAATGCGTAAGCACGGTAGGTGAGATTTCGGCATGGTGAGCGGACTCCTGCGTGAGTATTTTTAAGGTATATTCCGGACTATTAAAAGTGGATGAAAGCGAGTTTGCAGGTGAACTACCGGTAGCAGGCAACGTTGCCATGTTACCCGTCTTCACCCGAATAGAACGCCCGGTCATTTTAGCTGCATTTGGCTAACTTTCAGTCCAGATGCAGCGATAATGACCGGGCGTATTATTCGGGGAGGACGGTAGTTTTGAGTTGGAAATGTGCACTTCTCTCCAATTAGCTATGTGCAGAATCCGGAAAGCAGGGAAGTTCGTCCTCTGATTATGCCCAATATAGCAGGGGACCCCTCCAATTCGTGTTCCCTGAGCCGTCCGTAACTCTGATTGCCTGCGTGGTAAGAACTGTTCACCGTGTGAAATTGTTCCACGGTGAAACTTTTCGTGCAATGCAGGTTGGCATTAATGGCGTGATTAAAGGCATCGTCATCGTGCACAACACATGGCTAATGGTCAATTAGTCAGCGAGGATGCGGAGCCGCTCTGCTTGGAACAATCTCGGTGCTGAGATAGACTATATAGGTAGAGGACACGACGCTAGCCGGTCTGGCTCCATTCCATTTGATCTAGAGAAATCCCTTTATACGCCCCTTACGTCTGCGGCCCTTTTTTGTGAGAACACGACGGTGCACGTGCCTCGCCTAGCTGGATGTATCGGCCTGTCACAGGGCAAGCAACTCACTCATCCTTCGAGACGTGGTAGGCTGGCCGAGCAGGACTGCAAGAGGAGTGCGCCGTGAAGTGTAGCGCACCAAGCTGTCCAATGGCAAGTAGTGTTCGTTGTCGACCCATTCATGACTGACTGGCTGGCCTCTCGCGCATAGATGGAAGTGCCTGCTCTCTCCTATCTGCTGATACTGTGTCGCGCCGCGACGATGCAGCAGTCTAATGGAATGCCCGGTGCAGTGACAGATGTCGCGTTTTAGAGGGCGACGTGGCGTATGTCCTCACTGGAACTTACTGTCCCTGGGACATGGGATTTTTTGTGCTGTGGGGAACAGCAGGAATTCCCCCGAGCAGCTGACCTGTTTTCCAGGATGACCTGCGCCAATATACTTTGGTTGTAGATGCTCACGGCAATCTGGAAAGGAAGATGGCTCCTAATGAGAGAGAGAGGGAGGGACGAACGCAAGGGTTCCTTGAGGCGGTGGCAGAGAGAGGCAGACGGCGCAATCACCATAAAGAATCCATGAGGCCTGGCAGCTAACAAAAGCAGCAGACCATGGAGCAAAAACTCGCGTCTTCCAGTCTTTCAAAGATACCGCCATATCTGTGAAGCAAAAGAAAAACGGTCAACAACTAACGGGGCCTAACTCAGTATAGGCACGCCCCTGAACTGCTGAAATACAGCCCCCCGAAGTTCGAATCCAGATGCAGAGAAATTAACCAATGAACGTACTTGTGAATTGCGTAGGGGGGTTCAGCTCGATGAAAATGCCTAAAGGCCGAGTCTTTTAGGAGTCCTGGGCACAAAGACACCCTGCCCGGATCCGCTTCCCAGCCTCTCAACAAAGTAGGGGGATGTTAGTGTGTACTGCCTCCTCTAGTCCATGTATCGCACCCTGGGTACAGCCACCCACTCCGAACGCGGCACTTCGATCCTCGACCCCCATCCTTCCCTCCCCCCTGGCTGGCCCCTTTGTTGCCTGAACGCTCGCCTCAACACCATGTATACGGCAACTGAGCCATACTCAGGTGTCCCCGAGTACAATCCTACCCCTTTTAAAACACCTGAAACCGCAATGGGGTGGCTCTTCCGGTTGTGAGCAGTGGCGAAACCGAAGGTGGCTGCCGGCTGAGACATCCTACGGATGTTGTAAACAATGTGCTCTATTGCAAGTGAAGACGGAAGAAGCCGATGCAGGCCCTTCAACTACTGGAGAAACGATCTGCTGAACAAAACATTCCTCAACTGTTGGCCCCCGAGAGCTGAGACGAAGTGAGCACAAGTGGGGAGAGAGAGATCACAGGGAGAAGTGGACTCTGTTATCTGCTGTGCCCTTGGTCTGACCGGCGATTATCATTTATATTTCAAACCATGTGTTAAAGGTTGTGATAACCCAAACACAACCCTGTCGCATTCGAACCTTTTCTACGCTTCATAGAAAGCCATTTCTCTCACGTTCAGCTAGTACTTGCAAAGTGTTGCATGCTCCCCAGGAGGTAGCAAGTTCCAAGTCTCGAGTCATGACTACCAGTGCATACGCGATGCAGTACAGCAGGGTGTCAATCATGGGGTCTTCCCCAGAGCGATCCTTGCACCCTCCCCCCTCCCCCCCCCCTTTCCCAAATGTCTATTAATATCTTACACGGGATGCTCTGCCCGCTTTCCAGCATGTGCTTCTCCTCACGAATAGAATAGAGAGGGCATCAGTATACCGCCTTGGGCTGATGAGGTGATGCTATCACTACCGGTAGGAGTATTTCCAAAGCCGTGCCCGTTTAGTGAACAGTCCGCAAGTTTAGGAAACGTACGGGCCACTATAGGAGCGCCCAAATTCATCCGACTGGAAACGACGCTTCTACTATATTATTTTCCACGGCTGACTGATAGCTGGGCCGAGCACTGGTGGTGTGTACCAAAAAGAAAAGAAAAAGATCTGTGTCACGGACGCTTGGCCTTCTCAGCGATGAGGCTGTTGCCTGTCTGCAGTCTGCGGCAAATGCGTAAAAGAGGAGCATTCTGTGCCCTCGAATGAAAAGCTGAGTTGTGAAGGAATTTCTGGTGGTGCCTTTATTTTAAATTAAAAGGTTATTGGCGGTCTTTTTTTAAATGCTTCCGCCACCTGCGTCCCCTCTATGAATACGGTAAGGTCGTCTTAGCTGTATTTAGACGGACATGTGCCCCCAAAACAGATATAATGGCCATATGTCGTGTTTGGGGGAGGAAGCTAGTGGAGGGCAAGTGCTCGAGGCCGAATGCCATAACTAAACTGAATGCCATAACTAAACTGTTACGGTGTACGTCGGGACATCCGTTAAAATTGGAACGATACAGAGACGGAAGATTAGCATGGGCCCTGTGCAAGAAAAAAAAAACAAAAAAAGAACGAACTGTTATGGTTGGACGAGCGAGTAGACAGTGCTGCATGCCATCGTGTTTTTTTTTGTTACGTCAGCAGGAGTTGCGGTCGTGGTTTTTTTTTGTGGAGGCAGCAGTAAGTTGCAAGCAATGCATGCGCTTCTCGTTTCTTTCAAATAATGTATTTATTATTTATTACACCACCACGGCTTCCCATGGTCATGCTGGAACACAAGTAATGGGGGCTGTGCATAATGGCAGAGCATCCGGTCGTCCTTTGCAAGACCTATGGACAGAAGAACTCCTTTGGTGATGTAAAGGCTATGAAATGGTGGGTGATAAGGTCTGAAGTAAGTAGAGCAGGTGATCTTGAATGGAAATATTTGAGTCAGTTCGAAAATTGTGGAGGCTCGGGGACACGGGCCCAGAAAGTTTGGCGGTGGCATCGGCCAAAAAGCGTGTCCTGTGTCGGTGTTGTTGTTCCGTTCTTTTTTTTTTCTGTTTTTTTTTTTTTCGATCAGAGGAACCCGATGCTTGATCCATCACTGGTGTGGATCTTGCACATGGGTATCGTTTGACACCCGAGGAATTCTACGTGTCTAGCAGCCAAGCGTTATTTTGAAGTCTCAGGCATTTGGCACAGGTCAGGCAATGTCGACGGTCGGGCAGAACCTCGGGTGTGGGATCTTTGGGGTTGTGGCGAGGCTGTTGTTTGCATGAAGGAAAAGGGCAAAGTTGGTTGCGAGGGGGGGAAAGGAGGGGGGGGGGGGATGAACATGTTTTCTATTTTTGGTGACGATGTGTTTTTAAAGACGGCTCAGGGAGAGTGGAACTTGAAAGGCAGTGACTGTGGCCACATGCTGTTTTGCTCAAATATTCTTCCAGGCAAAAAGGTTGCAGGCATGGCCTCGTTTGCCTGGACGGCTTTTGTGCAAAACGGCATGGGGCGGCAGGGTACTCTTGGAAAGGTTGGCTTCCCATAATAATGAATGGTACGTCGTGTCTGGGCAGTCAGTGGGAGATGTACTGTAGTGGTTATAGCACTAAGAGTATCTCTGAAAGGTTCTCTCTTGTCGCATTTGTAGAGTGGATGGTAATACTATTCTCTTCTTATCAGCTCCTCCAGGTGCTCTCGCTTTGTGGCCTTTGAACATCGACGAACAGTCGATGGGAAAATTTCAATTGTGCGTGTCTAACGAGCGAACTATCTTTGTGACCAGATACAGACAAAAATGAGGTGTGCGTTGTGTTCGGGGAAAGACGGTAGTGGCCGGCTCCATTGCCATGGTGTTTTTCTTTACTGATTTTCCCCTTCTTTTCTTTCTTTCTTTCTTTCTTTCCTTCTTTTTTTTTTTTTTTTTTTTGTAATCTTCTGTAGTTTTGTCAGTGATTGCAAATGGGAAACAAAAAGTCACAGTTGGGAAACTCTTCCCCCCTCACCCTGCTTTTTGTCTGGGGTGGACTGCTTGCCTCCCGTGGGCTTAACATAGCTGCGGCACTCTGTTAACTAGCGGGTGCGTAGGGGTTAGCCGACCAGGTCCTGGTGGCTCTAAACCACCACTACCTTTCCCCCGGCATCACCGAAAAATTGCAAACGCGACATTCTGAAGAGTTCGGATGAACATGGCTACCAGGTCGAAATGGGTGGTGGGCACCAGGCAAAAAAAAGACAAAAAAAGAAAAAAAAAAGGAAATCATGCTGGTGTTTGGGCACAGCTTGGCTCGCAGGGAGAACCTGGTGATTTGAAGCTTGGTTTGGCCGATGGATGGAATATCATGTGGTGGTGTGAAGCTTGGTTTAACCAGTGGATGGAATGAGATTATGATGGATGATGCTCTTTTGTGACGGAAGGGCACACTTTTACAGTTTGAACTGCAGTTACTCCGTAGTGGTGAGGCTGGTTCAAAACAAGCATCCTTCCATCTGATGATAAATATTTGAACGGACATGGTTATATGGCCTCGCTCCACCGGCTGACCATGCCCACCCCATCAGAGTGACCAGCTTTGTTATGTGCTGAGCGGGCCGTGGCGAGGGCTCACCGTGGCCGCCATTCCCTCTCCTTCCCCCCGCCCCCCCAACCGGCCTCGCTCCACCGGCTGACCAAACGTGGTGAGTCTGCGCCTGCCTGCCCACCTCCGTGACCAACCGAAGCGGCACAACCTTTGGTGAGACGGTGGACGAAGGACGATTGGGTTTTTGATTGTTCAGAAGCATTCACCGTGGTGGGCAATTTGGCGTTTGGTTAATGGTTGAGCAAATTCTGTTTGGGGAGTGGTGAGGCGAGACACAGCATCCGTACGCTCTGTTGGGGGTAATACCGAGTGTTTTGGCATCCATTGGAAGGGATGAGGATGATGCTCATTGGTGCGTTAGATCGGTAGGTACACGGCAGGTCACGCCTTGAAGTCCACCTGTGCGTCAGATGCTATCATAAGGGTTTTTTCTTCCTCATCCCATTTTCTGTTCAGAATTTGGGGTTGCTTGCCAACCAATATACAAGAAGCCCAAGATCAAGCAGAAAGATGAGGTACGTAGCAGTGGGTCCTGTGAGTAGCCCAAAAACAAAACAAAACAAAACAAAAAACAGAAAACGAAGCCCAAGATATGCAGTGGGTCACTAGGAATGAACATACAACCTACCACCAATGAGACGGATCACTCAACCAATAAGTCGGTGTTGTGTCATTTGCCATCTAATCGTGTGTGATCCAATGGCTGGAAAAAGTCGGAAAACGCTAATCAGTTGATACCTTTTAGGGGAAACTGCACGGGAGTCTAAAAAATGAGTTATTAATTGCAATATGGGCCAAGATACAGTTTCGACATGCAGTTCGGGCAATGTATACAATCCAGCTTTCTGGCCAGCTAGGGTGTCAGAAGTGCAATTGCAACCTGGATCTTGCCCCACGGTGCAATTATAAATCGTTTTTGTGACTCTACTGAAGTTACCCCTACCTTTTATTATTGTATTCTGAAGGTAGAGTCCGTGCTATGTAGAGATACATAGAGTGCTACTAGTGTACGTATACTGAGCAACAACAGGCTCGAGCGGGCTAGTGGCCAACATAACAATCAACGTGCTAGACTTTTGACTCAGGTGGAGCGAAGACTTTTGTCCCGTGCCTAGTACGGGTGCCTTGGCCTGTGCTGCCCACTGGGTTCGGGGCACCACACAAATTTGAGGGTCCCAAATTTGACGATTGATACGTTTCTCATCTCCTTCGAGAGTGCATGCAAGGACCCTAAACCACCAAGCAAAAGAAAAGAATCCATGCGGGGGCTTGTATCACCAAGTTCACCAACACACGAGCAACCCATACAAATTCCACATCAGCACAAAACTGATACATCTATTGCTCGTCTCCTTCTCTCTTTATTAAGGTTACAAAAGCATTCACATGACCTTTTTTTTTCTTTTTTTTTTTTCTGCATATTTTGTGAATGTTAAAGAAAAGGAAAGAAGAGTCTCGCCGTCGGCTCCCTGTCACAGATGGGCCAGGTTACACTCTACTCTAGCACGGTATGGCCTGTTTCCAGCCCCTTTGCTGCTCTCCCTAACGTCCCGACCATCGGAGACGGAGCTTGTCTCCAGCTAGTCGACCTATTCTTCCCTCCCCTAGTAGTTTGACAGAGAATTACCTCTGGATCAGTGATGCTTTATCCCTAGTGTTTCACCATCCGTTGCTTACCTCGGCACCAGTCCACCCGGTACTCTGCTTCAAGTGAGGCTATGTGCTTACCTCGGCACCAGTCCACCCGGTACTCTGCTTCAAGTGAGGCTACCTTCTTAACCCGAACAAAAACGTACGTACGTTATATTCGAATCACCTCTGGAAATCGGGTTTTCAGAAATAGCTTGTTTTTCCCGGAATCGAACGTACTTTCGAATATAACGTGCATTCGAATATAACGTACGTACGTTGTATTCGAATACAACAGACATATGTTGTATTCGAATTTTTGGAACTTCGATTTTTCAAAAATAATAAAAAAATCCGAAAAAAAAATAAAATGTTATACAACAATGGAATACAAACAACATTTGCCTGAGGGGGTCTAATCGACATGCACGAGAAAATTCGAGAAAAAAATAAAAACGAGGATGAAAATGTTTTTTACTGATTTTTTCAGAATTTCGATAAAACAAAACTTCAGTAAAAAATCCGAAAAAAAAAGTATGTTGTACAACATTGCAATGCAAACAACTTTTGCCTGAGGGTCTTGGCGAAATTCCCAACCAAATTTAAGATAAAAATAAAACCAATGGCGGTACTAGAGGCTTCTGAAAAGTTGCACCCCAAAACTCATTCTATAACGTACATACATTGTATTCGAATACAACGTACCTGTAGCTGCTCCCGCGCTTGTTGCACTGACTCCTGCTCTCACTGCAGGACAGCGGTGCACCTTCTCTTCCATATCGTCCAGAGGGTCGGCGGGTGAAGTCTTTGAAAGAGGGTGTACCGATATGTTTCGTGCCTGTCACCCGAGCTGGGCAGGAGGATCCGGGGCTCGAGGGGGGGGATGGCAGCACTGGTAATGGTGTGCCCCCAGGAGACCGTGCTGTTCCATATCTGCTGCATGTCCGGGCAGGAGAGCAAGCAATGTCCTATGTCGTCCACCTGGCCCGTGTTGCACACAGAGCAAAGATCCATCTGTGCTGTTCTGTGCACTTAGTTAGCTACTTCCCGACCGGAAGCGCCACGTGCGCCATCAGCCACTGCATGCTCCTAATGCGCGCATCCCGTATTGCCAAGAGTGAGATCCACAATGGGGCCAGCCGTGTGCGAAGGTCAATACTACCGCAATGCCTTGCCCATCTAGAAATAATGATGTCAGCCAATGGCATCGAGCAGCATCCCAGCCTGTACCCTACCCTCGTGGTGTACTGCAACTAGTTCACATGCGTAACAGGGCCGTTCTGCCAGTGCCACAGTCTCCATGCCCACTCCGCCGGGTCTACTTCGAGGTTTTGCTGCGCGGCCGAGGCGTTGTCGGTGGTTACGCTCTACATTCTCCATGACTCTGACCTTACGTGATCGATTCTCCTTTATCGCTATTTGGGCGAAGGCAGTCTCAGACAGCAGTCTGCACGTACTACCGGGTTACTAATGCGGTGCATATCGAAGAGGAGCCATGTGCTCCATCCGAAGAAGCCCGGGTGATAAAGGCGAGGGCCATCAGGGGGGGGGGGTACTCGTCCAGCAGGGGGGCCCACTCCCCTGGCACCCAGTTGCTCAGCTCTCTCAACGGGGTTCCCCACTCCAGCGGTATGCACAGCAACATGCGTTGTAGTTGGCTTGAAGGTTATGGCAGCCCGACAGTGCTGCTCTGAGCTCTGCATACGTGTTCCACCGGTGCTGCTCTTCTTGCCAGATATGCTTTATTTGCCAAACTCCTTTCTCTAGCCACGATCCCCATCTCGTGTCCGTCGTTGTAATCGTCCATGGCGTGCCATGCCTGCCTACCATCCACTGATTGCAAAACAGCGGTTGGCGCAGGACCTCCTCTCTGCACTTGGGTCGCCTCACCTTTGCCCGTGTTACATCTCTACAAACGGAGATAAGGTATGGCCATGGCTTCGAGCTTTCCCGGGATCCGGTCGCCGTCCACAATCACGCCATAAGCCAAAACAGGCCTTGCATGTTGTGCGCTGTGGCGTGCTTGGGCAACTTGATGATCTGTTGGATGGCCAGCGCGTGCCACGTGAGGTGAGACTGCGAGAAGAGTTTAATTATCCACTTCCTCTGTAGTGCTCTCATCTGGCGGTCTGGGTCAATGACGCGGCATTGACACCTACTTGGCAGCCGTCCTCCTTCGGGAGCACCGCATGCTTCCAAGCCACTCTGGGTAGGACACTCTGGCGGGAGGGCTCCGCTGACCAAAGGTAAGCAGCTGCTCTGGCCAGCAGCCAGCTGGCACAGTCCGCTATTCGAGCTACACATTTCTGAGTACCCCAATATGGAGAAGAATGATGCGTTGAGAATAAGGGCTCTTGCAAAAACAGAGGTGTAGATCCCCTCTCCACCCTCGGAGTTCCCGGACCCATTCCCGCCCCCACCAACTGTCTATGGTGGACATGCAATGGTACGGTGCAGGGTAAGCGAACGTCGACAAGCAGCGGTTCGAGGAACACAGGGCAGCGAGTGGGTAGAGCAGCTTGGAGAACCGCTGGGCACCTGCACTGGTGGCTGGGCGAACGCAGGACTGGAAAAGGAAGGGCGGGGTCTCTAAGGAGACGAAGATGGATGGCTCATTTGGAGCTGAAGAGGTGGCTACCTACCTATAGCATCTTGCTATCTGGTTATTTTTCGCAGGCATAGCACCTTGTTATCCGGTCCGGTTATGTTTGGCGGTGCCTGCAACAGTCAATCCCTGGTAATTTCTAACAGAGGCAATCAATCCTGGCAGGTGACACAGTGAATTTACGCGGCACTTGAGATGTTCGGTGGGACGCTGGACCCGTTTTCCAGCAGGTGCTGCTGACCACATTGGAGCAACGAGGCGGCCCGCGAGGAGGGGGTGTGCTCATATCGCCCCTCCTAGCGTAGCAGCGTGAAAAAAATAAAATAAAAAAATCCCTCTCCATCTTGTTAAGCGTCTTGGCGAGCACTTCCGAAGTCTCGTCGTTTTTCTGCCACTGCAGTTGTAGCGGTGAGGATCTGGGCGTGGGTAGGTCGCCTCCCGCCGCTAGCCACCAGGCCATGGTCTTTGTCCAAGTGCTGCGAATCTTGGCTTCCAGCTGGAACGCCTGAATCGCATGGGTGAGCTCGCACGGGTGAGCGCCTCGTCCGAGGCCCTTATCAGGACAGTGAGATCATCCGTGAAATGCATCGTGTTGGGGAGAGAGATTCGCCTACCCTCGGCTGTGTGGTCCTCAACGAGCCGGTCTATGGACGAGTCTTTTCTTAGAAAGTAGGATATTGCCTCCTTCGTGAACAAGAAAGAGTGGGGCTGCCAAGGGGTTTTCCCTGCCCGACGGACCTGGACATCTTATAGGCCTCCGACAAAAAAAACCGTTGAGCTGCACCTTGCCATGTGCATTGTTGTACGGTACCCTGACCCAGCGCGGAAAATTAGGTCCCACACCCATTTTTTCCCATGCACTGCTGCTGGAAATTCCAATTGACTTGGTCGTAGGCCTTCTCAAAGTCCCTAAGAAGAGGATGGCTGCATCCAGTCTCTTGTCCCTGATGTGCCTGATGGACTCGGAGAGCGTCATGGCATTGTGAAGGATGAATCTTCCCGGTATGAACCCTGTGTTTTTTTCTTTTTTTAAGGCAAATTCTTTAAGCCCAACCAATTCAATTACCTGTCAAATCTGGACAGGACATACCTTTTTTTTTAAAAAAAAAAACTATAATGACAATAAAAAAAAGGTATGAACCCCGTTTGATCTATGTGGAAGCAGTGATCGGTAATCTCTTTGAGTCTGTTGGCCATCAGCTTCTTCTTCTTCTTCTTTTTTTTTTTTTTTTTTTTTTTTTTTTGTCCAGATGACCATTTTGAAACACACAATCATCGAATTACGATCGTACACATTTTGCATTACATCGGAAGACACACATGTGGGACATACCTGTGGGGGGGGCCACATGTGGGAAGTTGGAAACCGAACACCCATGCACATGATTCAGAACCAAGATTAAAAAAAAAAGTGACACGATTGCAGACGAAGAGGGAAGTAAACGGAAGTGAGACTTGGAAAGGCATACGGAAAAGTGCCCTTTCGTGCGGGACCAACTCCCAACAAGATACACGATATGCTGGGTCCTTCCCACCATCACTGCATCGCACAACACGCAGACTTTCTTTCAGTAAGACTTTTGAGTTCCGCGTTTTTCTCAGGGTGAAGAGAGGCCACGAGGTAATATGCTTGCGTTTCCCGTTTCCTTTGCCTTTTTTTTTTTTGTTTTTTTTTTAAAGTCAGGAGGTAATATCCTCACCTTTCCAACAGTGATGATGACATGATCTTCTGTGGAAGGAAGTCGGTTGGTTGGGATGACAACGATGTTCTCTCGGTGTGCTTTTGTGCCTCCAGCAGGCCTCTCCCACGGGCGTTCCGATGTCATGGATTGTCCCTCTGTTGTATCGTCAACCTCACTCGTGCTGGTCCGTTCGACCACCCATCCGATATCTTCGTCCACCTGCAAGGAAGCAGGATTGTGATTTTTAATTTTTAATTTTTTACCCATCAGGGGCTCGCTCATGTCTGGCCAAATGTTTTTTTTTTTTTTTTTTAATAACAAAAGCCCCCATCAGTGCTAATGGTGCTGATAACACCGCTAACACCAACGAACCTGAGTTTGATTCCTGACTGATCATCCGCTTTGCCACTTATTTCACATGGCTTCAGACCGGGACGTAGTGCTCACACGGCGCTTAATGTAATAATTATAATAATGGGTACCTTTTATGGTGCACAAGGGTATAATATTGAATGATCCGCTGAGGCTGAAGGCCCTGGAGCCAAAAATCATGGAACTGTGTATAAATAAGATCATTCGGCGAACAATCCGAGAGAAACGGATTCTCAAACTAATCCGCTCCGCTCTGGACCACACACTTTTTGTTCTTATGCCACACGGAGAGATTGAAGAGGCGACCATAGGTGATCATCTGATCGTTTTTTTTTTTTTTTTTTTTTTTTTTGAGAAAAGCAGCCCATCTAATCATCTGACAGCTGATGGAATCAGCTGAACAGGCAGAAACTGCAGACCACCCTGGCGACCCCGCACTTTTTTCTTTCTTCTTTTTTTTTCCCGCCCGTTTAGCAC
>BFEA01000019.1:3272521-3291954 GCA_003427395.1 Chara braunii | reverse complement strand
TCAGCCATACTGGACTCCTAATCCTGAACAACTCCAAGCCCTCCCTTACCAGGATATTGCAACTCAGGAACAAGACAAACCTATCGCCCCACTGCCATAGCTGATCTCTTCTCACTACCCAGACTAACCCCACCCCATAAGTTGTCAAGGTAGCCCCCCCTGGTTCACCATTGGCTTGCTTTCCTCCCTCAGCAAACCCCAGATCTCTCTACAAGGCCTCCCACCCCTGCCAATTGCAAGTTACAGGGCTATGCCCCGGCTCCGGCCAGCGTTGTTCTGGCATCGGCAATCCAGGAGCACAGAACAAAGCAACTTCAGCAGTTATCAGTCTAGGTTCGACCATCCCTGAATTCCTATATCCTAAATAAAGAAGAAGACCAGCCGATGGCTGGTTTTGAAGTATTGAACTGTATCGAAATTATCAGATCTTTTCTGACACATTGAGTTTATTAGATCATGAAAAGGATACGCTTCCATTGGTCACAGCTCAAACCAATCCATACCCACTGTACCCTGTCTCATGTTGCCTCCACCGAGGAAAATCCCTCGGCCCCAACATAGAACAGATCCCCTCCCCTCCATCCACCTCATCCGCGGAGGGAACCAATCCCCTCCTAGAGGCTGCCTTTGCCCACCCCTTGTCCCTGTCTGCCCCCGCTGGGGTTGAAGGCGACCAACTCTCCAACCCCGGCCCCAGACTCAGACAATCGCCAATCTGCCCTACTCCCAATAGGGCTACTGCCTCCCGCCATGCAACACCCCTGTAGAATAAGGCTCCCCTATAACAGACCCCTGGGTTAATTTTTCGGGGACAGCTAACTAGTAGTCTATACCCACAACTGGCCAGCCCTATCTCTCCTTCCCCTAGCTTACCCAAGGCCAGGCGGAGCCCAGACTGACAGTCCTACCATCCTTCCCCTGGCTTGTTCCCTTACTTAGGCCAGACGGATCTCAGACCTGCTGTGGGTAACTACCGTATGTCTGTACCCTGGAGTCTCAAAAATCCCCTGCCTACCAAAGTTCCAGCCATAACCTCCGACGTCCTATCCCCACTAAAACGTCTGCAAAATTCAATGTTCAAAATTCCAATTAGGCAAAAAAACTCATGAAAAAACGAAATAAAGAAACCTGAGAGATTTCTGAGAGCCATCAGGGCGTAAGGAGGGAGAGAGAGAGAGAGAGAGAGAGAGAGAGAGAGAGAGAGAGAGAGAGAGAGAGAGAGAGAGAGATCAGGGTAAGACCCAGCACAGCAGAGTTCTGACCTGCAGGCTGAACTCCTCTCCGCTACTACTACTGAAATAGAAGTACAAACGGTGACCCCTGAAGAGACCTACTCGACAGAGCAAGCCGCCCTACTACCGAATAAAACCGATACACATACGCTTTTGATCTCTTCTCAACCCCAGGCACAGACTCAGCCATGGCAGGAGAGACTCGACATTGCCAATGTGCCTACCGTCGTCATCGAAATAGAATGCCTGGTCATTACAGCTGTATTTGGGGCAACTTTCAGTCTAGGTACAGCGATAATGACAGGGCGTTCTATTCGGGTGCAGGCAGTGGTGCAATTCAAAGCATCCTAGCAACCGCTAGTCAACAACCTTGTTGGTGCCGTGCTTGCCCTCCCCTTGTGCTTCCCCGTCCCCCCCTGCCCTGCCAACCCCCACCCCGCCCCGCCCCCACCTCCGGCTCGCCCTGCCCCCCCTGCAAGTAGCACTGTTGGTGGGTGTGGAGTCTGTGGGAGGACGGAAGATTCTCAGGGAGCAAGCATGTTGGGTACCCTCTACTGTATGATGCCTCTCCCAGCGAAAGTGCCTGTTCAATCACTCTGCCTCACCATACGTAACAGGCGGCTAATGAAGACGAGATACCAGCTCCAGTGGATGGGCTCGAGAATCAAGAAGTGCTCTCCATAGGCATACCTTAGCGTCCCCCTGCACACCCTCCTCAGATGGAACTACCGGTAGTTGACAGTGATTATGCTCACGCCCAGAACCATTACACATCGCGTGCAACCGCCCTTCACTATCGGTATGTGCACCAGTGGCCAGAACCAACCGTCACTAATGATGGCCAGAAGCAACCGCCAATGACGCACATACCGACTGCAGAACCTGATTTACTGCAAAAGTGGCTGCAATGGATACTGACAACTCTCTCTCTCTCTCTCTCTCTCTCTCTCTCTCTCTCTCTCTCTCTCTCTCTCTCTCTCTCTCTCTCTCTCCTGTGGGACTCTGTCCGAGGATAAGGAGCATGCAGTGGTTGTTGATAGATCTGGGTCTACTGGTAAACTGATGCCTTAGCAGATGGAGAATCCCGTAACACAGAACCCTTCTCAACGAGTCGTGGGGCATCTGCGACATGTGGCAGCCGGAGGCTGTGGTGCACTACCTCGTATCCTGCCCGAGGGCTCAGCAAGTCTGGAACAAGGTGGCGACTTTGTGCCAGGGACTGGTTGATAAGCCTTTCCTTGTTCTTTTTCTATACTTGAGGTTGTGAAAATCCTCCCCACAAGGTTGCTGACGTGGAGGGCAGGCTGGATTGAGTGCGGAGAACTCTTTTCTGCAGGGGAAACACAAGGTGGAAAGTGTTTGCCTGTAGGGAATAAGGGCGGACAAGGGGGACTGTCTAACTCTGGGGCTGGGAGATATGGAAGGCAGAACATCATCTACTAGTGGTGGCAGAGTAGGACAGAGATAGCTCGAGGTAGGCTTTTTGGGGGAACAACCTTCTTTGAGGGGAGTAGGGTAGAGGGAGGCTTTCCTATTGCTGGGGCTGTGAGGAACCGCTCAACAACAGACTGGTTCTGATTAGCGGAGGCAGCAAGGGAGAGGCGGGGTGGTAAGAGGGGAAAAGAGGAGGGGTGGACAGGGGAGGGTCAATCAGCGTCAAGTATCATCAACATCATCAACATCATCATCGTCATCATCAGATTGGTTGTTTGCTCAGGATCCCACTATTATCAGATCTGAATTCTTAGGTTACATTCTTTTTTTTTTTTTTTTTTTTTTTTTTTTTTTTTTTTTTTTTTTTTTTTTTTTTTTTTTTTTTTTTTTTTTTTTTTTTTTTTTTTTTTTTTTTTTTTTTTCAATTTGGACCATTTCTCGATTTATGCGTGTCATCCTTGTGCAGGGCCCATGCTAATCTTCTCTGTATCGTTCTGATCTCCTAATTGAGCTTTTATTGTGTTCTTGCCCAGGTTGAGTAGAAACCAGAACGATGCTGGCCTGCGCTGGGGCATTGCCCTGTAACCTTCATAGGACCTTGAGGCCTTGGATAGAGATCTGGGGATTGCTGAGGGTGGAAGGCAATTAACATACTTGACCAAAGGCTACAATCTGGCCGACGAGGGTCGGTGCTGGGGTGGGTGGCGCTGCCCTGTAACCTAGCTAGATTGGGGTGTGAGACCGGGTAGAGGCTTGGTTGGTATACAGTATTGGCTCAGTAGAAACTGGCTGGTTGCTAGGGATATCTGAGATTAGGGTTGGGGTAGTATGTGAGATCTGAGTAGATAAGCATTCTGAGTGGTCAGCATCAATCTCTAGCTTATTATATCAATCATCCTGAAATGTTCCTGAATCATCCCAAATTTTCATCAGTCATCAGTGTATTCCAATTATAAGGGACGCTGGGCCCGGTTCCCAGCACGTGCTGCTCCCCACGAATAGATTGGAGCAAATTAAAATAAAAAAAATAAAAAATCAGAAAGTGGCATTGCTAGTGGGTCTCGGGATGTGGAGGTTGTGCGTGGGGAAGAGGACGAGAGTGAGAAAGTGGAGGGCGGGTGAGAGAGAGGATGTGAGGGCACGTACCTGGTGGTGGCGGAGGTCTGCATGGGTGACATCTGCATGTACTTCAGTTGCTGCTGCTGACGTCATCTGGTTGCTTCGTCATTACAGTAGGCTAGTATCCGAGCTGTGTGATCGTGGTCTGGGCGCTGAGCGCCATTAGGGAGGAAGAACTTCAGATTCGTTGTTCATGCTGGCGGGAGAGGGCTTTCATTGACATTGGAGTTCGTTGTCTTGGTTCTCCGACATTGGTGTGATTTCAGTGTATCTCTGCTTCTGGACACGTCACAATTATCTGGCTTTTTTTTTTTTTTTTTTTTTTTTTTTGACTACCTGGCTTTCATATCATGTTGCAATTTGGAATTCTGTCATTTTGCTGGTGCTCATTTTCCTTGCACAACTTTCCTCAGTCCAGATGCCGCGATAATGACCGGGCGCTCTATTCGGGTGAAGTCGGTAGCCGGTGATAGGCCAGCGCTAGAGAGAGACTGACTTGAATGGTGAATTGCGTCTAGTTTGGCGTCTCTTACCAGCAGCACTAACACTGGTGGGGGCGTTTCTTTAAAAAAAAAAAAAAAAAAAAAAAAAAAAAAAAAATTGGCGGTCAAGGAATGGGGAGAGGGACGGCAGGAGTGACATTTAGGTGGTGAGAGAGGAGTCCTGAAGTAGGAGAGGGGTAAGAATCTTGAAAATTGTACTCTTCAACAGGCGTCGTTGAAAGGTCCTGAAGTAGGAGAGGGGGAAGAAACTTTTTTTTTTTTGGTTTTTGGACAAACAAAACACCCCCATTATATTCTGGGAGGGCACCGGTCTGGTTGCTTATCCATGGCAACCACGAAGTTACGGAGATAGGATAGTGAAGAAGATATGGCTCTTGTAAAAAANAAAAAAAAAAAAAACAAACAAAAACAAAAAAACAAAGAAGAAGAAGAAGAAGAAGAAGAAGATATGGCTCCACAAGGTCGCCAATCAAGCAGCGGGAGACTATTTTAAGTACCCAGTCCCACCCTGTTAGCCTTGATCCACTACACTACACGTAAGGCGCGGAGAAAGTTCAAGAAATCTTTTTTTTTTGTTTTTTTTTTGTTTTTTTTTGTTTTTTTTTTTTGGACTATCAAAACACCCCCATTATATTCTGGGAGGGCACCAGTCCGGTTGCTTATCCCCGGCGAGCATGAGGTTACGGGGATAGGATAGTGAAGAAGATATGGCTCCACAAGGTCACTAATCAAGCAGCCGGAGGCTATTTTAAGTACCCAGTCCCACACTGTTAGCCTTGATCCACTAGACTCCAAGTAACCAGCCTTTCCACTTTTTCATCTGAAAAAGTCATAATTCAAAAAAAAAAAGGAAAGACTAAAACAAAAACTGAAATCTAAATAATAAATATCATCTTAGTTGCCAAAAAAGCAAACCGAAGAAAAAGCGCAAAAAAAAAGGCCCTTACAAAAAGCCATCCCCAGAGAAAGCATCCTAAACTAAAAGAGTCAAAAATAGACCTAGTACAAGGACTTGTGACAAAGTGACCAACTCTGTTAATGACCACAAATGCCTAGAGAACAGCTATGGACCTTCCATGTACCGGCAGAGCGGCGATGGGCCCCCTATCGTCTTTTGAAAATATTTCCATGCTGCTCTTTCTCATGCCCTTGCTCTTCTTCTTCACACAGTTGTGTTGTTCGTTGCTATCTCAAATTTCGTTGTTATCATTGATTTGAGCCTCATGAGTTCATGTGAGATTTGTTTGTTAGCTTCTGAAGTCCGGTTCATTACACCTTCTTCCTTAAGCTCTGCAGACCCTGCCTGAAGTCTGATTTAAAAAAAAAAAAAAAAAAAGCCCCCAGAGAAAGCGACACTGGACATGAGGTTACTTCGCTACTTAAACCATCAGTACCTCCGAGCCTCATGTGCGAGTTTGCTACCCCCTAAAATACCCAATGATGGCTGGTTAGGACTTTACCGAAAGTGCCGCCAGCCTTGTTGATCTCGCAGGTCAAGCAAACAAACAAACAAACAAACAAACAAAAAAAAAAAAAAAAAAAAAAAATCTCGCAGGTCAAGCCTTTCTGTCGCACCGCGCTAACCGGTGCATTCTCATGGGTAGCTGGGAGAGGGGTACTACCATCTTCCCCCGAACATAATGCATATGTGTTGTACTCGAGTTTACGGGGGGAAAGATAAAAAATCGATATGATTCGAAAAAAAACGCATACGCGTTGTATTCGAATATAACAGCTGTTCGAATAGAAGACACGACGTGTTGTATTCGAACAGAAAACAACCTAAGCGTTGTATTCGTTTGCAACGCATATGCGTTATGTTCGGGGGAGGACGGTAGCGTCGACTTTAGCGATCATTTGACGTAGCCCTGGAACCCTTGCGTTGACTTCAGCTCTCATCTGACCTGGCCCTTTTGAACCCCTGCATTGATTTCAATCGCCATCTGAACCCGAATGCAACGCCTGGTTTTTGTAGCTGTATTTGGGGCATCTTTCAGTCCAGATGCAACGATGATGACCAGGCGTTCTATTAGGGTGAAGACGGCAGCCCTTGAACCCTTGCATTGGCTTCACCATGGAGACATTACAGCAAGGCAAGGCATCTTCTTCGCAACGGCATTGTCAGTGGCTCTTCAAGTTTAAACCTCCAGTGACTTCTTTTTCGTCTAGTGTTCAGTGCACACCACCCAGCTTCTTACTTTCATCTTCTCACTACCCCACCAGAACCAATCTCTCACCCTCCATAACCCCCACTGGCAAGACTGTCATATGGCAAGAAGACACCATTGGCACAACTGATGGGGTGTCTGGTCATATCAGCAACCCCCCTACACCTGTTGTTGATGGGTGGTGGTGGTGTTTTTTTTTTTGTTTTTGTTTTTTTTTTAACCACTAGTACCTCCACCAGTGTTGGGAAAATAGGGAAAACTGGTAGTTTTCGCAAACTCCTAAAAAATCAAAGCCGGGCCTGACGATGGCTGCCATTGATAAATCTGATTGGCGGTTGTCATTTCGTTTCGCCCTCCTAAAAGGTCGGAGACCCACCTGAGGCCCGCTATTTTCCCACTCTGCAAAGGTACTAGTGGTTTCAAGAAGCAAGGAGTAAGGTTTTTTGCATGGAACCATTGTGAGAGTGCCAGAGACCTCTCATGGCAAGATGGTGACTTTCCACCATTTCCGGCGATAGCCCAAATTCAGGACTACTGCAATGGACCCCCAACCCCTGCTTTCACCAGGTGAGTGTCTGCAGTGTCCTCCAGCTCTCTGGAGCAAGGCGATTGCACACTCTCAAGGTCTGCCAGCGGCTGCTTTCGCGCCGTCATGGCCAGGGATGTGACGAGGAAGTCCAGTGGGGCATGCACAGGGCGCCGAGAACCAGAAAGGAGAGTGCCCGATTCCACTTTTGCGGCGTCATGCAAATCTTCGTCTTTCGCCTCATAGCATCCACTAGCTGCCCTGCCTCCTATGATTCCTATCCCCTAGCTCCTGGCTATGGTGACCACAGAACCTGAACCTCTTTCAGTCAAAGTGCCTACTCTCAATCTCCTTGCCAACCAGTTTACCTGAAGAACAATTACCCGGTTGACTCTCCTCTCTCTCCTCTCTCTCCTCTTCCACATATTATATGCCTTGGGTGCACGGGTGGATTTGGCCAGACACCCACAACCTGTCTGCGTAGTTTGTGTGTGTGTTTTTTTTCGTTTTTTTTTCCCCCTGCAAAAGTAGTCCTTGTGTAGGCCCTCTATCCCAGTGGTGGTAAGAGAACCGTCAGAATTGAGGGCTCATCTGTCGGGCTGCTCCATCTATTGGTGAGGAGCGGCACCTGCCGGAAACCGGGTCCAGCACCCGAGTGATACATCCTGCAACACAGGGTTTAAGGTTTAGGGTTTAGGGTTTTACTGTTTAGGGTTTAGGGTTTAGGGTTCATTCTCACCAGTAGATTGGGAGCTGCAGACATGACATGACACAATGTCCAGCCTGCAATTGCAGGGACGCATAATTGTGCCCTTAGGATCGGAGGGAGACAGCAACGACTTAGTTACCGTCAGAGAATAATAGAAGGAAATGAGGTCTAGATTGGAGCTTCTGTTTGTTGATTTTTTTTTCAATTAAAAAGAATAAAAATTAAAAATTAAAAAAAAAGGAAAAGAAAAGAAAAAAAAGGAAAAAACTTCAAAAAAGGGAAAAAAAAAAAAAGGAAATGAGGTCTGGGTATAGGGGCGAAAGACTAATCAAACTGAACCGTCTAGCAGCTGGTTCTCTCCGGAATTTCCCTCAGTAAAGCTGGAGCGGTTGAACGGTTTTTTTTTATCTCTCAGGTAAAAAGCCAATGATTACAAATGACTACAGGCCTCGGGGGCGAAACACCCTCGACCTATTCTCGAACTTTAAATAGGTAAGATTTGGGGGTCGCTTATGCGGAAAAAAAGAAGAAGGAAACGAGGTCGGGGTCTGCCGATTCGTCAGATTTCAAGCGCCAGAGCTTCTCGCCCCCAGCAACAAGGTTGCAGACACGGTGCCAAATTGAAAGGAAACCCCCAAGCACAGCATCGTCCTCGCCGCCCGGTGGCCGGAAGTGGCTACCCCAGTTGACAGCAGATGAGCAGCAGACACATCAGACGGAGCCGACGACTTTTCCACTACAAGTCCTGTGTGGACAGCAGATCCCTGCAGCCAGACAGCCGATCACAAACACACATGGTGTTCTGCCGCGTACGTGTGTAGTAGGCCCAGCAATTGGCTCGATGCCTCGGGCCATGTAGGACTACCTCCATTTCGGTGCGAACGGTCCTTAAGCTAGCTAGCTATCATCTGCATCCCCTCCGCTTGCGGTTTCCTGCTCCCGGAGCCATAGCAAATGACGACGAGGGGATTGCCGTCGCCCATCGGTGGTTGCTGACAAGTACTCGCCTTGGATCTGTGCACGACTCTGCACAAATTTGAACTGCCAACCAGCCGAGGTTACGCCAGAGGCGCATCAGAGATTGCCACTTCACTCCACCCCGGCATGGGGTGAACTGCAACTCTGATGCGGCTCTGACATGATGACATCCATCCCACCCCGGCATGGTTGCACAATGGGTCTCGCTCCACTACTATCTGCTGTACGATTTCAGATAGTAAGTCACCGCTCCACTTACTATCCGAAATCCACCTTCGGAAATCACCGTATGGATGTCAGATGGCGCCCTCCGGATTCACCATACGATCCCGTATAGTTCACAGCCTGCAGAAGTCGTTACTCGGAGGGTGGTCGAAGGAGGTCGGCGTAGCATCGCGAAATCATATGGAGAGCCTGGAGTCTGGGCCGACAAATTGATGCCTTGTAGTGCTGTGAGAGTGTTTTGTAGTGAACTCCAAAATTGGAGACTCGTATAGCGGATAGTAAGTGGAGCGACACTAGGTTTTATACGTTTTTTTTTGCTCTGACAGCTATACGGATGCTATACGAAATTTCGTACAGCAGATAGCAGTGGAGCGAGACCCAATATCAATCGCTCGCACGCACGAGTCATGACACCTTGAGACCCTCCTGCACGCAGAGGGCGCATAAGATACCCTCATTGTTCTCTCAATCGACGACTGTCCTGTGAAAGACACTCCCGAAAAGAAAAAAAAGGAAAAAAAAAAAAGACTGTCCTGCGGACGCAGCCGCCCAGTCCTCCCACGTAGAATCTCCTGGCTGGTTATTCTGCCGAGGAATGATCGGTGGTGGTCGTGGATGTGGCCGTGACACTGCACAGATTCGAACTGGCGACTTTGGCATCAACAATCAGACCAATTTGCAACTGCACCCGTGAAAGCGTGCTGGAATGTGTCCCAGCCATACCTCTTGTGACTTCCACCGGCCTCTGTGCAAGTGCAGTACCAGACGCTCGCTCACACTCATCACAACCAATGCCATTGAGGTTGCAGTAGTTCTCTATTATTCCCAACTTCCCAAGCGCCAGTGTTAGCATTTTAGCAGAAGTCCCTGAGTTTCTCCTTCTTCTTCTTCTTCTTCTTCTTCTTCTTCGTCTTCTTCTTCTTCTTCTTCTTCTCTTTAACAGTCGCCATTGAACTCAATTGATGTATATATTAAGGGACAACCGAATGTTCTCGATCTTAAAAACGAATCCAAACAACAACAAAAAAAAGAATCCAAAACTTTTTGAATATCGTTGTCAAAGACATTGCCAAAGAATCACAGAAAAAAGAAAGGAAAAAGAACAAAAGAGTACAGGAAAAAGGGTCAGATATTAAACTGATCACCCGGATCGCGTTAGCACAGCGGTAACCATGACGCTGCGCTAGCGCATCACTATTACGATGCGCGGGCAGTGGGGGATCGCACGGGGGCAGCTGTGGATAAGCTGCGCTTAGCCAGAACTTGCTGTTGGGTATGGCGGAGGCGGAGAGGTGATAGATCGTGTGGGCGCTGAGGTGGAGGCCGCTTTGAGGGGGCACAACCATGCACCTGCCATAACCTAATCTTGGTCGACGAAAGTTGGTAATCCTAGATGGGCCGCAGAAGGAAGGAGAGAGATGTGGGGTCGGTCAATGGGCAGGATCTGCACATCGTACATATCAGTATTACTGCCTGATCAGGGCTTTGCCCGCTGATTATAGATACGGAGAACGAATGCGTTGTTGGAGTGGATACAGTTTTATCTGGATGAAGAGCTCGAGATGAAAGACGTGAGTACATCGATTACCACTCCTCTCCTTTGATCATCTCTAGTACATTACTACAGTGTAGTACAGTCCCTTTCCTTGTTGTAAGTTTTTTGTCCACTCTATGGAATGATGTGAAGTTTGGTCAAAACTGCTTTCATTGCTGACTTCAGCAATGAAAACAGTTTTTACGTTTTAAAACTTTTAACCAAACTTGTTGTTGTTGTTGTTGTTGTTGTTGTTGTTGTTGTTGTTGTTTTTTGTGTGTGTGTGTGTGTTTTGTGTGTGTGTGTGTGTGTGTGTGTGTTTCAACTCTCGCTTCCTTTCTTTTTTCTTTTTTCCGCAAAAGGAGGCCAGGAATCCCTCCACATCTCCACCCGGTGTACTGGGGCTATCACCCCGCTTTGGCTTGTCTGAAAACCGGCTCCAGCGTCCCCTTCAGCATAATAATTGTTAAAAACAAAAACTGGACTAAGAACTTAGTAAGAAGGGATCAATTTGTACCTAGAAAAAGAAGGGAAAGCCTGAGCGAGTTGAACAGAAGGATTAGTCTAGAGTCTAGACTAAGAAATGGTGGTTGACAAACTATCCCTTACGACAACAGCAGCAGGTGTAGCTCCCCACCAATAGACGGAGCATTCAACATCGGGACACCCACTTAACGGGCCTGGTCTTATCACCTCGTTAAGTGGGTTTTCCCGCACATTAAGTTCTTGGGGGGGAAAAAAAAAACGACAACAGCAGGTGTTGTGCTGTTTGTAATTTAGTGAGTCGGACTTAGTCAAGCTTCTATATTTCATTGTCGAATAGTATGTAAGGCTTTCGACTGGTTTCGAGGCATGGGACACTAGACCCGTTTTACAGTCTCCGCCCAAACTGGGGACCGGCCCCAGTGTTCCGGGTTGAAATGTAGAGGGATGCCCGGCCTCATTTTGCTCATCCAATGGAAACATGCTAGACACTAGACCCGTTTTACCGTTTGCGACTCTGCGCCCAAACTGGGGAACCCCCCGATACTTTGCTCCCCTTCATTGTGGTTGATCGAGGGTCCACATGAGAGACTACTTACTATGGGAGCGGTCCGAAACCAATCCCGAAGCGAAGATAGATTTGCCCGCAGTTCTTTTCATGTTTGCCTTTGGGTCTCTTTAGGCAAGTGCAACCATCTAAACTCCATAAGCAACTTGTCAGAAATTGATCTTAGATTTTACCCTGTAACCTTTTGGAGGGGCTATACAATTAATAGAGGTGTCGAGGGGGGAAGGCACTCTCTGTCCGTCAGAAACAGTTAGATCAGTACTGGGGCAGTTTGTGTTGCCTTGTAACCCTAGCTGGGGGAGATGAGATCTAATGATTTCTGGTACGAGGACTGAAAGCTCGGTCGACGTATCTTTCATTAGTGACGAGGGTAGGAGTTGGATGTTCTTGTCCTTCCTCCTTTTGTTTTTTTCATATGGAGGGAGAAAGTCGGAAGTAAGGTTTGGAGGTAATTTTGGGGGGGCTCGCGCAGTAGGGGAAGGGTGACTCAGGGTGGTAAGTCTACTAGAAGGATGGGGTGGGGCGACAGTGGCCGGTGCTGGGGCAGTGGCTCTGTGACCATGAGAGGGGCTTGAGGCCATTGAAGTTATGCTGAGGGTGGAAGGCATAACCACCTCTTTCAACGTAGCTGAGGCTGGGGCAGTGACCCTGTAACCCGGTTGGGGGTTGGCAGCTAAGGAAGTTGTCGAGGGAGGAAGACACTTCCTGTCCGTCAGAAGACAGTTAGTTCGGTGCTGGGGCAGTTTGTTTTGCCTTGTAACCCTAGCAAAGGGGGCGTGAGAATTGGCGACTTCTTGTACGAGGACTGAAGGCTTGATTGGCGGTTTCTCGGCTGTTGTGAGGGTTTGACTTGGATCGGTGGTGGTTTTAGCTCTGATTTTCGTTTCTCCAATTCTTCCTAAAGCTTTCTCAAATTTTCTCGGAATTTTTCAAAACTGAGGTGAGTGGGATAAGTAGATGGTGGGATGTCAATCGTCCTATTAGTGAGGAGGGCTAGCTAGTAGGATGGAATTAGGGTACAGCAGCAGCGGAGATGGTGGCTCTGCTGCAGTAAGTCTTGCCGGAGGGAGGTAAAGAGTGTTGATGGCTCGTAGTTTGATGTTGTAATCTTCCTTAGTAGTTCTAATCTTCCTTAGCCATAGCCGTGCAATGCCCCCGGTATCTTAAAACTTCAAAAATTTTCAATTCTGTGTAATCTTCCATATGGGACGCTGGGCCTGGTTCCCAGCACGTGTTGCTCCCCATGAATAGATTGGAGCTTTGTTCCCAAAAAAAAAAAAAAGATCTTAGATTTCTGGCATTATATTAAAGTGGACTCCGTCCTGAGAACTTGAGAAGTGTGGCGTGAGAGTTTCCATAGTACATGGAAAATGGAAGGGAAACAGTCGGTAGTCTTGCCAAACTGATGGAGAGCCAGTGTGCTTGGAAATCTTGCACGCACGGTGCGGAGGGAAGCTTAGTCAGATTACACAACACTGCTTACCCTATCTACTATTGGGTCGTTGGTTCGAATCCAACCTAGGGAGCTGTTCTGTGTTCAAATATACGGTCGACCGACATTCTATTCTAATCTAATCTAATTAGATTTGAGACGCTGTACAAGCGCTTTGTTGCTTGCCTCTCTCTACTCTACTTGTGAAGCAGCCCGCGACCTCTTACGGGCCCATCAACAAAACCGGGTCGAAATGTAGAGGGATGCCCGGCCTCATTTTGCTCATCCAATGAAAACATGCTATTTCAACAAAAAAAAAAAAAAAAAAAACAGTTTAAGTTTGTTTAACCCATAACCACTGGTGAGGGAGAGAGGGAGAGAGTTGAAAAATGTCAATACTTGAGAGAGGGACAGAGTAAGTTGTATAGAAGGGGCGGAAATCGTTGAACAAATCCAGCAACAGGTACAGGTAACTTTCTTAAGAAGATGGTCAGACACAAAGTCACAACTGGATCTTTTCACACAAATCACTGACGTTAGGAGAGTGATTACAGCATTTTGCACGGACTGGTTGGGAGTAGAAAGGGAAGGATGGGTAGCTAAGGTCAGATGCGGAGGGGATAGGGCTTGTGGACCACGAGATTTGGAGGACATGAAGGATTACAAGTTCGTGTTCAAGGATTGGATTCATGTGGAACCCTCATTTCCTTTGCGCCCCCTGCGCCCCCCCACAGATTTCCCAGACCCCTTTCCTCCCCATGCTCTCTCCTTGACGGAAATTCTGATCTAAAAGATATTTTCAAAATTGACCCTGGGGCAGGTAAGGAGACGAAAGGAGGTTCCACTGGTGCCCCCCAGTTGGCTCCTTCTGGCTCTTCCGCATCGCACCCATGCAGGTAATGGGACGCTGGACCCGGTTTCCGGCAGGGGGGGGTTTCTATAATAATAATAAAAAAAGAAGTCTAAACGCCCAACAGCAGGGAGATGCTAGTATGGTTTCAGTATGGCTCAGGGGGAGGGCGGAACTAGCGTGTAGCTGTGTATCTGATGCCGGATTCTGGGTGAAGAGGTTCCCCCTTCCTTCCCATATCTGAGTCGCATTATACACTTATTGTGGTCTTCATGGGGTCTTACGTCATCAACTAAATACAAACTTAGGTCTTTGAGAAAAACAGTGGAAGAGGGGTCGCCCTCTTATGTGGAGTTCGCGGATCTGCCACAATCGGATGCGCAGATGCGGTGCGGCTATGAGGCCCTTGAGGAGGGGCAGGGGCTTTGTGGCGAGTTCGAGGATCGACTTCGTGATGACGGTGACGACGATACCGCGGACGGCCTTCGGGACAGCAGCAGCACCGTTGGGGAAGCGGCCAGGAATGATGACGCTCTTGATGATAAAAACAAAAACAATAACGATACAGTATGCAACGACAGAACCTACAACAACAACAACAACAACAACAACAACAAAACTGGCGCTGGTGCTCGTGGAGAAGTCAGTGCGAGTTGCTGGTTTTTCTCCCCCCTCTCTTCTCTTGCCAGCCCGTTTCCCCTCTTGTCTGCTGCGGGAATGATTGGGGCCAGGGGCGAGAGGGGTGGGTGATGGGAATGTTTGGTGAACAGGAAGGCGACGTGGGGATGTGGGGTGTGGGATGGTGGCGTGAAGGGGTGGGATAGGGAGGACAGCACCTAATCGTTTTGATGCTCCCCGATAACTTGTGAGAGCAATTTCGTGCTGACCTCGGAATTAGCCATAATAGCTGTTCTAACTTCCTATTCTGATTACCTCTCCCTTTCATGGTGCTGCGAACGATTTGTTAAGCGGATGGTGAAAGTTTCGGAGTGGGAATTTCGTTTTAACTACGATGAGTAGTTAATCCCCTCAGTTGAGGGCAATCAATGCTCCTCATTACATGATAGAGTGTGCCAGCGTGCTGTTTCGGCTGATCACGTATGCATTTTGTGGGGTGGACACGTGGCACATTGATATGAACCCGGGTGGTTTACGGAACACCTGGCTATAATTGTTGAGGCCCTTGAGGGACGCTGGACCCGATTTCCAGCAGGTGCCGCTCCCCACCAATAGATGGAGCCTCCCCGAGCATGCTAGTTGTGTCTGCTTTTATCAGCACCTCTAGCATTCGTTTGGGTTGTTCTTCCAAAAAAAAAAAAAAAAAAAAAAAAAAAAAAAAGAAGAAAAACAGTGTATCGGTTGGGCAAGAATCTCAAGTGCCCAGAAAGGGGTACAACGCAGTCAATCCCCTGGATCCCAGGGTAATCAATGCTGGCAGGAACACTCCACAATGTTTTTCTGATGTACTCAGTCTGTACTATAAGGGACGCTGGACCCACTTTCTAGCAGGTGATGCTTGCCACCAATAGATGGAGCCTCTCCCCAGGTGCTAGTGGTGTCTGCTCTTATCAGCACCACTAACACTGGTGGGGGCATTTTGGCTTAAAAAAAAAAAAAAAAAAAAAAAAAAAAAAAAAAAAAAAAACATTACAGTGATGAAGGAAAGATTACCCTCAACCCCCTTGTTTGTTTGTTTTTTTTTTTTTTTTTTTGAAAGGGAAAGGCTATTTCAATGATACGCAATATCAATGGGCAAGAGACCAACGGGAGTAGCTCAGTTGGTGTACACCAACGAACTGTTCAAATACAGACCTGAGTTCGAATCCCGATGAACTCAGATGAATAAATATAACCCTGAGTTTACCATGGGTTGGTCAGTTTCAAGATGATATCACAAGGCCAACGCCCTCTTAAAAAAAAAAAGGACAAGAACCATGGCCAAGGAAAGGATGTAGTCGATTGTCAGTCAGAGGTGGTGTGGAGATTCCGTACCGATCCAGATGAATAGTCCTTGTATCTTGGAGTTTGTCGCCGCTGTTGTCCTTTTGAGGTACCCTTGGGCTCTTTCGCCCCAGCTGCAATCTGTTGTTCTGATGTCTGGGAAGATGAAGGATAAGGAGCTGAGGATGAAAGTCCACCTCCTTCGGGTGCCTGCATACGAATGACAAAACTCTTGATTACTGTTTTTTTTTCTTTTTCCCTCTCTTGATTACTGTAGCTCTCTGTAATGTTGTTGTTGTTGTTGTTTTTCCCTATTTCTTTTCTTTATTTTCCCTCCCTTCTTTCCGTGCTTTTTTTGTTCCTTCCTAGTAGTTCCTACACTGCAGCAAATTGTAGTGGAGTCGTTATTAGTATAGGGTTAACTATAGAGCCAAGATAGGACAGGAAGGAATCAAACAAAGGGATAAGATAGTTGGATCGAGTGATGGATGGCCAGAACCAAGTGAGATGCCAATAAGCGAAACCGGCTGATGCTGCTGGTTGTAACTCCGGGTTGAAAGGTGTGGTCCCGGGCCTCTTGCAATTGCAAGTTTTGGAATAAATTGTGGAAAAAAATTTAAAAAATAAAATTGTAGTGCAGTCTCCGTCAAACCGCCAGTACCTTTCCAACATATTCCGGAGGCCCGAAACGGAAAACGGAAACGGGCCGCTGATTAACTTTATCAACGGCGGACCGAACCCTCTTGCCTGCTGCGTAACCCGCTGCAGAATTGTGTTTCAAGCGGGGAAAGGTACTGGTGTAGTTTCCCCAACCTGAAATCGGAGGCCCGTTTTCCTTCCGTTTCGGAGGCCCAAAACGGAAAATGGGCCGGAACCAAAACCACTGATGAGTCAGTGTACAGCGGAACCTTTGTGAGATTGTATCTATCCGCACTTCTTCAAGTTCTTCCTGTGTTGTCAGATGAATTTAATTAAGGGGGGGAAAAAGAAGAAGAAAAAGAAAAGGATGAATGACATGACTCTGTAATGCCTGGGGCTGGTCTCCCTTTCAAGAAAGGAAAAAGGCGAACACTGCAGTCCGCTTGCAAGAAAGAAGAGAGATCTTGATTCCACACAGCCGTGCACACTCTACTACAGTCTTCCCCCGAATACAATGTACGGTCATTATTGCTGAATTCGGCACATATATCAGTCTAAATTCAGCTATAATGACCGTGCGTTGTATTCGGGGGAAGACTGTAGTTCCCTTACGGCCCAATCGATTCGCAAGACCCCATTAAACCATCAGTGCCTCCAAATGTATTTTTTTCCCCAACCCGCATTTTTTTCCCCCGCCCTCACATTCTGAACCATAGGAGGGGGAACAAGGCCTACCGAGCACCAAGCAGCCAATTTCGTCAGGTGGTTCGAAGCTTTCCTTTGCCCCGTGGAACCGTGGGTGAGCCCGCAGGGCATAGGAGGGCAGCGTAGTGGTGATTGAACATCTGATGGATTCAGATTCCAGAAGGCCCCATTGACAGCCCCAAGACAGAGCTCTGTCCGTTGCACAGACCCCCCCCACCACACACAGCTGTGACAACAAATTCGCCCCGAGTGTCATAAACTACTTCGGTCCGTGTTGGATGCGCAGATCACCTTGTCTTTTTGCGCTCCTCCACTGCTGGTTTGCAGTGTCTGAAGGACTATGAGGGGGGGGGGGGGGGGGGGGGGGGGGGGGGGGGGGGGGGGGGGCCTGTGTCTGCGATGTCTGTGATGCATATGGTTATGGGTGATGATGGTCGATGTCGGTCAGACTGGCTTCCTTGCTCAGCCGCTGGTCGGAACCAACAGTCTGCGGGGTTCTACTTATGGTGTATATAAGTGATGGACTACTTCGGTCCGTGTTGGATGCGCAGATCGCCTTGTCTGTGCGCTCCACTGCCCTGCTGCCCATCCTGCTGCTTTTTTCCGTGTCCTTCCTTGCAGCTGGTGTGTTCACTACCATGTAGTTTGGCTGATTTCCTGGTGTCGCCTTGTGCTTTGCTGCGATATTGACTTGCTGTCCGTCTGTGTGCCTTGTGCCTTCCCGTACAGTTTGCTTGTGTGACGTGCAGCAGTTTTGCCTCTGCTGCAGCACTGCTTTGCACTTCGCTCTGCTGCTACTCTGCTCCAGTGCGCTCGCTCGTGCAGTCGTTCTGTGTAAATTCGCTTCGACACTTTGCAGTTTCGTTGCCCCGGCAGCTCATGTCAAAAACAGTCAAATGACACCCAAGTCCTGCGTGTGTTTGTGGGGACGCATGTTGCGTCGAAAGGTATGGTTATACACAACAACACTTGAGAATGAGCCCGCAGCCGAGAACGTCCCACGAAACGAACACGCACACATTGTCATGCCCTGGAAGACCGTCAGGCAAAGGAAACTAAAGGCAAGCAACAGCAGCCAACTAAACAGCGGCGAGCAAAAAGGAAGCAAAGCCAAAAAAGCAGCAAGGCAAATTCCCCACACATTTACAAATTTTACATCCATTCTCTGTATGTAGTCTAGATGTGTGGGAAAATGCTTGCTTTTGACAACTGAATGATCAGAGTTCTCTTTTTGGCTTCCATATTTTCCGGTGTTGCGAACTTCATTCTGTTTTCCACAACAAGAGCACTTTGTATGTAGTTCTACGCTTTGTTTGAACCTTGCTCCCCTTGTCCTGAGCTGCACATATCAACAAGTGCATATACTTTTGCCCGGTTGAGGACCGTTTGCTTCCCCTGCGCCGTGCAACCTCACCCCTGGCATGACCTTCTGATTGGAGTGTGAGTAGGCCCAGAAAGGTCGCGAAATAGGGCTGTGCCAAGGATTTTTTGATACTGGGGTTGGAGTCTCAGGTCGGAACCGGGGTCTCCTTGTGTCTGGTGACGTGGAATGGAATCAACGGGGGGGACAAGGGCAAATGACGAAAGACGACGAGGAACGGGAAAGGAGGAAGCTGCAAGAAATCGTCCTACTCTTAAGTGCGCAAAAACGGCCGAAAGACCGCATTTTATTCGAACAATGGGGAAGGCTTGTTCATGCTGCTTCCAACCACAGGCAAAAAGTTTCTCAAGAGCACACGGGACCACGATACTTCACCGTGCATCACCTACAATGCTGCCCTCCGTGGTTCGGCACGGCTCAGAATCCAAGGTGGACACCCTCAACTGAAGAGTGTCGGACTTGGTAATCCTCCTCGGAGCGCGCCACGTCCTCCTCGGCGCGCGCCACGGACGCGAAGCCTTGTTGGATGTGTACCTATCAGCATGTCCATACTTGGAGCCAAAGGGTCCATGGCCAGTGCGGAGCAATACGCGGCCCAAGGAATCGCAGTCCAGTTGTGTGAAGGAAGAAACAAGGAATATGGGAGAAATGAAGCTATAACATTTACAAAGCAGAACCTGACAAACCGACAGCATACATCCCACTCACAGACTGGTTGTCCCTGATCGTGGCACAGGAAGGGCAGCGGTTTACATCCAAAAGAGCAGGGCTCAGAGAGAAGATGAGAGCCAACAGATGAACACTGCTGCAAGTAACCGAGCATCGTGGCCAATTTTCCAATCATTCATTCATTCGTTTGGACAGGCAGGACACACACACACACACAGAGACAGAGAGAGAGAGAGAGAGAGAGAGAGAGAGAGAGAGAGCGACCATATGCTCGGCCGAACCAACCAACCGGATTGAGAGAGAGAGAGAGAGAGAGAGAGAGAGAGAGAGAGAGAGA
>BFEA01000019.1:3233215-3251059 GCA_003427395.1 Chara braunii | reverse complement strand
TCAGGCCAAGCGGGGTGACGACTCGGGTTGATGTGGGGGGGGCGGGCGGGAGGGGGAGAGAGAGAGAGAGAGAGAGAGAGAGAGAGAGAGAGAGAGAGAGAGAGAGAGAGAGAGAGAGAGAGAGGAACAATGTCTATTCTCCCTACTGTCTATATAAATTTTGATTTCAAAGTTGGTCAATTTTTCTTGCGGCATTTTTTGGAATTTATTGAGTGAATCACCTCGGACTTTTTGCTTTATGTACGTATGCATGAATGATGATGAATGAGCTCTTATCCTTTCTTTCGAGTTGTCTTTTTGATCAGTGACTACGGGAACTGTTGGGTGTGTATGCTTTGTGAATGTCCAATAGTCCTCTCCTTTGATGTATGACGGTATGGTTGAAGCTAGCTCATCCCGGGAACGAGTTTGATTGCCTGAGAGAACCAGCTGCATGGTTGATCGGATACGCTGACAGATCGCTCCTTATTCATTTGCGCAGTTTAGGATCTGATCAACTGGCCAGTGCGCACACACATGTAAGGCGGCGGCCCATCCGCAGACTTTTCATCTACACGCGCGTCTGCAAAAGCCAGTTGCGATCTCACCCCCTAGAAAGATGTGTGTGCATGAATTTCGTTGAATGCGATCTACACGCGCGTCTGCAAAAGCCAGTCTGCATGAATTTCGTTGAATGAGACATGGTGATAGAATCCCCTTACTGGATCACCGATCGCGAAAGCCTGAGGGACCTAGAATACCGAACGTATTGGGAAAGGGAACAAATCTGACGGCAGCGGATCCGACAACATCGCCAGTTATGAAACCCTGAGCACCTTGAGTACCCCTGCCGGACTGAAAACGAGCGACTGTGCCGGGGCGATTTCCAGCTGGCAATCAACTGCGACCCGCGAATTCCCGATTATCCCGACAACCGAAACCAGCAATATCTTCTAAGCCCAGGCTTCGTTGCCATCACCACCGACTTCCCTCCCTACTATACCATCCTCGCTTACCACCGGTTACTCATGATCCCCTGGGATTCCATAGCCCGGTTCTGGCCCCGTCCGCCGTACTTGGAGTGTCGGCAGCCCGGCGAGTATCGACAGTCAAGGGTCACGCAACGAACCCACACAGGGACAGAGCGACGATAACCTAGCTCGTCTTCGTCGGGCTTCGAGGCTTGCGACGGTCGACAACGGTACGAGCATTCCCACAGAGACACCCGTAGTGCCCCACCTCGACCCAGGCCGCACGATCCACCATCACCCCAACTCTGAGCCAAAAGAGACACTTGCACTCCGACCCATGAAACTTGACACAGGAGATTCCAATTCCGACCTGGAACTCCGCCCCCAGTTTCCTAAAATCCTTGGCACACCCCTTTTTGCACTTCCAGGCCCACTAACACTCCGAAACAGGAAGTTGCACCAGGTGTGAGGTTGGTATCGGAGCCGACACGTGTCAAAACCAGGAATTTACAAGTGGCTCAACTCTCTTAGTTCAACCGACCAGGCGATCCCAAAAAGGGGACAGTCTGTGCAAAGGAACGTGCCGGCACGCGAGCCCGTGGTAACAAGAAGCAGGTCTGCGGGCAGATCAACCAATAACATGAATGCTAATCAAGCCAATATTAATCAAGCATAGTCTAACCAGGCACAAGGAGGGGCCGATGGCGGCCCAGTACCCGCTCCCCAGCCTCAGCCTGGACGTGTCCGTGCTCCGGTAGCCCCGCCAGATCTGTATTTGTTCGACCCGACGCACCATCTGGCATGAGCGTGGCTTGCCACTCTTCGAGCAGAGCAGTACGATAATGACGATGTGAGAATTAATATCCTCGCCCAACTAGGGGGTGATGCCCACCATTGGTTTAGCACCTACGTATGGATTGACGTCCCTACCTTTGAGAGAGATTTCCTCCATAGATTCGACTACATTCACCCGGAGCAACCGTTCTTCATGATCAAAGACCGAGTACAGAAGCCCCTCGAATCTATTGCAGAATATCGCAGTCGATTTGACCGATTGTTCGTAAAATCCCAGAGAGACGAAAAGGTAGGAAGAGACTTCTTCATAGACGGGCTCCGAAGCAGAGCAATACGCTGCGAAAACAGTTTTCCCCCATTACCTTTACCATGACACAGATCATGGACACAACGGAGGAGATGGAGCGAAAGTTCGCTGCCAGCTTCCTCGAAGGAGAAGACCACGCTAAAGAAAGGGATTCCACGAAACTAACCAGAGCAAAGATGGAATTGGCCGCACTTCAGCACAAATTTGAAAATATGGGCTTTGTATCAGGATCCGTCACCTATCTGGAACAAGTGGCAACACAGCGACCCCCTCTTGATCAGGGAGCGGTGTCGGTGCGAATACCCTAACAAGGGTATCCGCCCTGGTTTGAAAGTGAGAGAAAGTAAGTTTGATTTAAAATCTAAGTATACCGCGCGAGGCGCGGTTGAGTCTGTAGGTTATATTGAGAGAATGGTTGACTAGAGTAGAGGATGAGTGGGCACGCAATTGTAAGGCGCGCGTGTGAATTTTTTTCCGTCTCTAGTCATCGTCGACGTAGACATCCGGTTTTGTTTTGTTTATTGATTAGACTAGGGAGTAAAGAGGTCTGGCCTTGTTTACCGCATTTAGCCGACAGTAGGTTTGGCATGTGGGATGGCGTGTGTCGCGGCCACAACATAGTGTGTACTAGTCGACGAGAATGTCTAGTGGTTGTGGGTTGGTTGCAGACAAAAATATGGCCCAATGGCGTTTTGAGCATCTGCGTTGCACCGCTTTATATAGGATCCCGCATGTGCTGATACCAGGTTTGGGCTTAGCCCTATAGGTTATGACAACGGGCTATCACGGCGGAGGTACGGGGTTCGAGTCCAGCGGGCGGCGGCGTAGGAGCATCAGAACGGCGCGAGAAGGGACCGTGGGGTCGAGGGCCCGACAAGGCTATCCCCCATGGTTTTTGTGGCCACGGGGTTGGAGACTTTTTCCTTGTCCTATGGCTTTACTTTTCGAGTACTACTTCGTATTATTGTTGTTATTAGTTTTATATTATTTTCGAAGCTCGACACAACACTAAAAACAACGATGGCTGATAGGCATGCGTGATAGTGGGTGATAAAAAGCCTCGTGGAGTGGGTCATTGGCGATTATTCAGGTTGTCGCCCACAGCCTGGCAGGAGAGGTTTGAGTGTGAGCAGATCCGTCGGGGCCCGGACAGATAGAGAGCCATGTTCGAGCACTATGAGAGGGAATAAATTGCAAGTGTTAAAAGAGGCGGTCGCTGCAGCGGCTGCTCGCAAAGGACTGTTGACTAGCTTCAGTCCTTCGGGGCATCTGTTAAGATTGGAGTGGTACAGAGGAGAGCTGACGTAGCCCTTGCGCAGGTCGTAGCATGCACAAAATGGGTGAATATGTTTGAACTTGGTTGGCATTAAAGGCTAGATTCGTAGAGGCGCTTAGTCGATTGGAGAGAGCAAGAGGACTGAGAATCACCCAGCAGCCACTTCATTCGGAAGCTCCCCACAGAATAGTTCAGCGGCTGAACGGCCAAGTCAGTTGTTATTAGTAGGATCAACCGCTACGGGCGGTACGCTAACTAGGAGAAGTCATAAAGCAAGCGGGGGGGGGGACGACCAGACAATCGAAGGTGAGCGCAAAGATGGCGGAGCAACACCGAGTGCAGAGAGGGAAAGAACGGGTTCGGACGCCGTCTGTGTGAAGCGCGATCGGGGCTACGGGGTGCAAGCAGTGAAGAATGGAGGGATCTATACGCTGGCAAAGTAGGAGGAGCGCAGCACGTAGGAAAGGCAGAGCGGAAAGGCGAGAGAAATAGCGCAGGAGAGTGGAGCGAGAGAGGAGAGGATGAGGCCGATGGGGTGGTGAGAACGGGCAAATGAACCAGGACTGGAAGTGGCGCTGAGGGCAGACTGTAGTGGTGTTGGCGGGGAGAGTAGGAAAGTGGGGATGAATCTAGCGCAAATTCGTGCCCGATACATTCGACGAGGGGGAACGGAGGAAGATGGATAACGTAGCTTGCTCGATTCTTAACAAAATCAGGCAAGTCTAGAGATTGAATCGGGGCTTTTCGGGGAGAAGAAGTCGATGGTAGAGTCCGATTTCCCGTAGGATAAACGTTTTAGGCGGTATCCATGGTAGGGACCGCGAGGTTAGTAAGCAAAAATGAGAGGGAATAAGGGAGGGGGCGAGATTGGGCTCACATCGTAGTATGTGTAGCAGAAGGCACTTTCCTTTTGCACATTCAGTAGTAGTAGGGGCGAACCTCATTGCCTACGCGCTTCCGATTACTATTGTAGGCATTGACCCAGTTCTGGTGGTATTTGCTGAGTCGATCTTCGGCAAAACATGGTGCTCGCTCGCGCGTGCCTCGTCATCTTTGAGTCATACGCCTAGGTAGTGGTCGTCCACCATCTCTGATCCATCGCTTGTTCGCGATGGTTCCCACGACCTCATCTCTTCTGATAGTCGTTGTGCTAGGACTTGAGTATGGTCTTGTAAGATCATTGTGTTGTGGGCTATATCTCCTACGTTCTTCTGTTCAAATCTCCCAATTTGGTCTGGTGCTGGTCATGTTATGCAGCCAGGTGCATCGCTAGAAGAATGAGGAGGAACGAGTGAGAGAGAGAGAGAGGCAGGGTAGGATTCACCTGCACTTTGCCGACTGGAGTTGACCTTTGAAGGTGTCGTGGGCGATGCAGGGTGAGTCGAAGGTCGAACTACGGCACCAAGGTTTCAGAACACGTAGGGGAACTTGGCTGTGTATCCGACAATGGGGGAAGCGAAGATTCGGTCTAGTCTTACACAGTCAGCGAGTGGTGGGACAAACACGATAACCCTGTAACCAGACTTGCCGTCATATCCGCCAGGATCCACCCGTGATGCTACTTTCAAACTGAAGGGTCGCTCTTTTGATTCGTGTTCGCGGCAGTGCTATTGTGCCACCGTAATTGCTTTTGTAAGGAAAGGCGATTGCCAAGCACCCAGGCTCAGCATCGCGCCACTGTGGTGAACCACACCATCTTCCTGATACCAGTCATCGGTGTTCGTCCTCAACCACTGAGTGTGTGGGACAGTGCATGTATCCGACAGAGGGGGTTGTCTAGAGGAGTTCGGAAGATGTGGGGGAGACTAACAGCAGAGGAAGATGGAGTGGAGGAGACAAATGACTTACGGTGCACGTCCATCGGTGTTCAAACGGGAGGGCTCGGTTGCGTGAGTACATGCTCGTTGAGCAGCAAAGCAGGGACTGTGTGTTGCAGCCAATTCTCATACTGACCGTGAGTCAGCCTTGTATAGCTCGAGGCCTATTGGTTGGCGGATATGTTGCTCCCCTTGCCGGTGGACAATAAGAGTGACCGGCGCTGCCGCCTATCAGTTCAGGGCGCCTCCTGCACTATTGGCTATAGCTTGGACTGATGCAGGTGCCAGACTGTGCGTCCATAACCTGCTATTGCTGCGGTGCTTGGGGTTTGGGCTGCTACAAGGGATGGACTGCGCCGCCACACGCGGTTGATGGCGCTGAGTTGCACAAATACTTACTGAGGAACCATGCATTGCTATATTCCCCTCTATATACAACAAGTTGCTACTGCGTAATGCGGCGAGCTGCTGAAGGCTGCCGCTGCGTACTACTGTTGTGTTCGTTGGCTGCGCATGAACGGCTGTTGCTGTTTTCGACAGTGCACAACTGCGGCTGCTGATTGACTGTGCATGAACTACTGATGAGAATTGTTGTTGGCAGTGCACAAACTGCAGCTGCATATTGTTGCTGGTAGCTGCATACTGCGACATATCGTTGTTGATCACCGCTGTGTACTGGATGCTGCTGCTAGTGCCTGCTGTTGATTACTGCATACTGCTGCGTACAACTACGAGCCGCTAAAAACTGTTGTTGCTGGCGACTGCTGCTGTTGCCATTGACCACCGCTGAGTACTGCCGCTGCGTTTAAGGACTGTTACAGACTGCTGTGCGGCAATGATTGGGCTGAAAAGAGGTGTTGAGACTCAGGGAGATGATCAGACTGGACGAGTATGAAGTTAATGCTGCGAACTAGGAGGTCGTCAGGGGGTTGATCTCAACGATTTGACTTCAGAGTTGACCAAGCTCTTGCATTGGTTGCCATTGCGGGACCCTCAGGCGAATGAAGGTATCAAGGCCCTCTCCTGAGAGTTGAGTTGTCCCCTTCTTGTATCTCGAGAGTCTGAACCCCCCATCTTCTGCCTTTCTTACTCTAAGTCTAATCCAGTTCTGAAAGGAGGGCGGCAGGCGGGATTGCAACTTGTAGGTCCGCAGCAAGACTTTGTGGGGAGTCAGCCCGCCGATTGCGGGAGCTCTGCCGGAACCTAGGCGAGGTTCTAGAGGCAGGGAACCATCAGGTAAACTATCTCTATCTGTATAACCCACTATACCCATGTTTGCATATTCCCCCTGTAGTTTGATTGGCGTATGCATGCCTGTCTCTATGATTTTTGTTTTCTCTTCAGGACATGACAAGACTAAGTAAAGGAACGCATGAACAATGTCAGTTTCAGTTTCATTATCTGACTAAAAGCAAATTGTGGGATTGCATCTAGGGGAAGGGTGGGAGAAAGGTAGTTTTGCATGAAGTTTGATTGGGTCAACTAAAAGTTGGGCCAGTTCCATAAGTTTGGGAAGACCCAATGCTATGTTTATTTTTGGATTGCCTGGAGGACCAGACGTGTTCCATAAGTTTGAGTGGTCTGGTTGCTCTGACTTGTGAGGGCTGATTGTGGTTGACTTTTCAGGAACCAAGCAAGTTTCATAAGTTTGGGTGGCTTGGTCGCCTTGTTTACTTTGGGTTTCTGCCAGTTTCTTTAGTTCCTGAACGAGGAGGTCTGAGCATGTTCCATAAGTTTGGGTGGCTCAACCTCTTTCTGCTTTGGTTTTTGGGAGAAATGAACCAGGCTGAGGATCAAGACATGTTCCATAAGTTTGGGTGGTCTTGGCCCAACGCCTCGCAGATGCTGAAACCAGAAGGTTATAATTTGGCTATACTTTATTATCATATTATCTATGAACAGGCTAGTCAGACAGGGTTCCATAAGTTTGGGTGGTCTGACTATAGCTTATCACCAACTGCAGAGAGTATTAACTAAGAATAAAACTTGTGGTACGAAGGGGAAGACTGAGTCTTGAGCTGAAGATGATCGGCTCAGTTATATGCTACCTCAAAAGATTAAGTGCAGACAATTATATAAATTTTGAATACTTAAAAAGTTCAGGGCGGCTAGGGTGGCCTAGCCATATACCCAAAGAAGAGAAAAGTTGTTGCGCCCTATGTTTGTGTGTACTTCATGGATGGGCTAGACAGGTTCCATAAGTTTGGGTGGTCTAGCTTTATGCCCTATGTAAATTGGGTATAAGGGGATAAATCATTGAAAGACTACGAATTATTGTTTGCTAAGTTGACTTGGGGATGGTGAAAGTACTTATCTTTGTGGTTTGGCCTGCATGTGACTTAGTGATGCCACTACTTAGTCTGAGGTTCAGTTGATAGATAGTTGCTTTCGTTGCTCGCCACGTGCTAAAGCCATATGAGTTTAGTTTCAATTCCTTCATTTTCTGAGTTAAGTTTATTTTACTTAGATCAATTCTTGCATTTTCTAGGATCCTTTATTTTTACTTGGTCTTGTATAAATCTTGGTAAGTTACTTTCTCTACGGGAAGCCCTGCCGAAATTTCTACAAAACCAAGGAGTTAGTCAAAACTTTGTATTCTTCATGATTCAGTTCTCTTTGACCCTTTGACTTAGTAAAAATATGGAAAACCTTCCTTTCTAGAGGAAGTGTTGCGCAAATTTTTGTTAATTCAGGGAGTTAGACAAAATTGGGTCTTGAAGAGTCAAAGTCATTTCATATTATAAACTTAGTTTTCTCTAAATCTTGAAATAATACTTTCTCTACGGGAAGCGCTGCCGAAATTTCTACAAATCTAAGGAGTTGTTTAAATTTTGTCTTAGGAGGACTCATATTTTATGTTTGAGTTAATATCTGGCTTAGTATAAATCTGAAAAGTTTTCCTTTCTAAAGGAAGTGCTGCCCAAAATTTTACTAATTAAGGGAGTTAGATAAATTTTGACTTTTTGGAATCCAAAAGTTTGATTTTTAGGCTAGTATAAATTCTGCGATGGCACTGTTCCTACGAGAAGCGTTGCCGAAATTTTCTTAATTTAGAGGAGTTAGATTATATTTCGACAGGTGGCGATTCGAGCGATCCACCCTGGGTAGGGAACATGATGCCAAAGGTCTGTTTTTTTTCTTGGGCACGTGCGCAGGGATAGACTTAGGCTTGGTTATTAGGAGAATTTCTGTAAGAACAGGGTATGAAGATTATTCCTTGTGCGCTTATAAGTTTAGCTTGGACATTGGCCTGTTTCGTCTTACAGGTCATTCTTTGAACAATTCGATTCAGGATTTTTTGGACTAGATTCAGCTTTGATCCCACGAGGATCACCTTTTATTATCACTGATAATAGATCGGTTCCCGATTCGTCGGCTTACGACTCAATTCCAACTCACCCTCAATACTACCTAAAAAACTTTAGCCCTGATGATTTTATTGTTTTATTAAGGCTTCACCCGGACTTTTATTGAGTGGTCATTTAACAAAGGTACTGAGTATTCAATTATGGTTGGTTGGCTGGAGGTTGGGGCTTGCATGGCTAAAGTGAGGGGTATGAGTATAGAAAGTGGTTGGGGTTGACTCTGTGTAGTGCGTGGACTTTGTTTGACTCTTTGATGTGATTGCAGGTATGTTCTGTGGTTCGAGTTTTGGATTTGACTGTCTGCGATCACACATATACATATGGTTGTGAGGAGCCCCACTTTGATTGTAAGAAGTGATTGTCACATATTATCCCCCCCCCTTATATGTGTATAAAAAAATATATATGTACCTGTGTTGGAAGTTCGTACGGCCCAAGGGGCCAGCGTATTAAGGGTTAAATAGGGGTTAAGGTTGAAAAAATGGCAGGAAAACCCCTCCGTTGGTTGTATATTTTTTGATAATTTCTTAGTCGGACGTTGGTCCTGGGCCGAGATTCAAGGTCCTTGTCCAAGACATCCCAAACCCTAGGCTCTGCATGGAAGGAATTTGCCCCCGCGTAGAGCCTACTTGCCCTGCCTGCCGAGATTCTCAGGCCAAAGGCCGGAGGTCTCGTGGCGGCCGCACGGCTATTCCTTCAGCCGTGCAATATCGTGAGGGATTAGACCATCACGATACTTCGAGTCTGACACTTGAGTGTCATAAGCGGTACTCGGATACACGAGGGACCGCTTGATTATGAGCACTACAAAGTACGTCATCACTGCGACTGCTTGCGCATGCTTGCATTGCGAGTCGATATGAGAGGACCCTGCGTCCTCGCAGTTTTATACTGAGTCTTGTGCTCAACGCCTGTCTGATTTTCGCGTTAGAAAGTTATGGGATGACTACTGAGGGACTAAGACCGTTGTCGCGTTGTTTGTTTTGTGTCGTTTCGTGTATGAGTGTGTATGGGTGTTCTTATTTTTTTTTTCTTTATGTTCTTTATAGTGGTGTGCGCGTGGCGTATGAAATGCGTCCTAGTCGACCGACGACGAGCTGCGCTTGGGACCTCAGCCCCCCAAGATGCCGGTTCGCGTGCGGGTCCGATAGAGGCGTATTACCGCGCGTACCCCCTATGCTACAACGAACGAGAAACGCCCTCGGCTGGTCCACCTCTGCAATTGCAGTTGATCAACTTTCGTACTGTGGATTGGTAGCTCGGCGGGGATACGCCCACCGAAGGGAGGTGACAACTCCCCTAAGGTGGAGGTAAACGTAGGCCCTATCCTGTCATAGGGGCTCGCGAGAGGTATGACTGGCGCACTCGGCCGGAGCGGCTTTGCGGAAGCTCCATGTATATTTGCGACGAAGGATTTTGGACCAACTCCTGCGTGATGCGGCCGGGAGGGTCCCGCGCTGCCTTGTGCGGTGCCGGACCGATGCGCTCCACAGCGGGACCCTTAGCGACAAGAGCGCTGACATAGATACTTGCCTCGATGGGGAAGGCGGACGAATCGAACGCGATACTGGACCTCACCCGTACGTTAGTCAGCCTTATGCAGGAAAGCAAGAAGGAGCAGCACGAGTATAATGCGCGAATGAAATCGCTGATGCGCTCCATGCGTCCCATTAACGTTCGCGTCGCCCCCCTTCCTGCTGGAGCGCCTGTTGCCACAGCCACGGGGGCTGGTACGAGCACGACTCCCCGAACTGACACGTGTTATGCGTGCCATCAACCCGGCCACATGGCAAGAGACTGTCCCCAACGACAAGTACGAATAGAGGCATCCCCAGCAGCGGCAGCCCCCCTGGCTAACAGACCTGGACGGGTAGGGACGATAGTAGAGGAAATTGATGGAGCAGTACCGACAGCAGTTGCTACCGACGAGGCCGCGGAGCTCATCCCACTCGATCAGTTCCTCTCCTTGGGATATCCGGGGCCGAGTATGATAGGGGCGATCCAGTCGGTGGATGACGAACGAGAGATCTCGGAGTGGCGACCATCCCCCGGTGAGATGGAATCCAGTGGCCCCGAGTTCATCACTGGAAAGATCGATGTTCTCGACATCGTCCGAGCCTTAGATCACCGCATCCCGCTTCCGATTGGACACTTGTTGTCCATATCGGAAGAAGCCAACGATCGTATGCTCCAGCATTGCAAGGCCAATCGAAAAAGATTTGCACTCACCAAGCTGGCAGCGACCAAAGGAAAGTCTCCTGCAAAAGAGACAAAACCAGACGTGCCAGGAACTTCGGAACCCGTACGCCTGAGGCTCATCCAGAAAAGCGATTACTTTCTACGTATTAAAGCCATTCCATGAAATCTGCAGAATGTGACGTGGAAATTTGGGGAGTCCCCTGCAGTGCAATTCTAGATTCCGGAGCCGCTGTGTTGGTCATATCCCTGCTAGTAGTGGAACGGGGAGAAGAAGAAAAAATTTGATTCCACTCAACAATGTCGCTTTTCGGCTAGGAAAAGTCCATGCCTTGGGAGATGTAGTGGTACTCAATGTAACCTCATACGATGTGCTTCTTGGACTTCCCACTCTCAACGCCCTTCAAGCTAACCTGGACTTCGAGCGGCGGGTAGTGGTTCTCAGGAACACCGGTGGCAACCCATACACCATCCCTATGCGTCTCACCCTCCGCACGACGACAGGCGTGACGCATAAGGACCATCCAAGCGCGATCGGGTCGATCCGAACGATCACATGGGTAGAAAAAAGGTTGATTCGGAAACGACTACCGGAGAACAAACGTCGTCGCTTCCCGAAGATTCGGAAAGTGAAGACGAAACAGGCCCGGTGATCCAAGAACTAACACGCAAGATAGTTAGTTACCCAGTCCAACAGAAAACGACAAAGACATTTGTACTTACCGAAGAGAATGCTTAACGAACCTGGGCTCTGTTTATAGGAGAACCCCTGGTACAAGTGTCGAGACAACCCGATTCTTCGGAACCCCCTCGGACCTTGTACGAGGGCACTACCCCGTTACTTCCCCGATACGTGGACAAACGGTCCTTCTGCGACGTTACGAAGTCACTTCCCCGATCGCTTCTCACCATGGAAAAAGAGATACGGTTGCTGCGTTTAGGGGCGGAGATACAGGCTCCGGAACCCCCTGGGTGCTCCGAAGCCTCGCTGTTTGACGTCAGAATAAAGATTGCCGAAAAATCGATGGACCCCCGGGACATTGCGGATGGGATAACCCCCGAAGAACACGTGACCATCCGAGAAGAGGAAGCTCAGACGGTGGTCATTCACGGAGAACCCTACGAATTACACGTTACGGTCATACAATTCTTTCATCTCCTCCCCACCGCCCTGGGATTCAAAAGCAATACATACCAAACACGTTACGGTCGTCATTCACGGAGAACCCTATGAATTACGCGTGCCAGAATACGTTCCCGACGGAACTCATAGACTCATCATAGAAATCCTAACGGAGTACCGGGGTGCTATCAACGTTGATGACGTGGATATAGGATTATCTTTGATAATCCAACATAAGATTCAGACCGGTACCCACCCGCCGATTCATTGCAAGCGTTATCGGTACTCGCTGGCGGAACGAAAGGCAACACTCGAGCGCATCCGTGAGCTCGAAGCTAATGGTTGGATAGAGCCCGCTACGGGTCCTTGGTCTTTCTCGGTAGTTTTGGTCCCAAAGAAGAACGGATCGACTCGTATGTGCATCGATTATCAGAAATTGAATGATATCACGATCAAGGATGTATATCCCCTCCCTCGGATTGATGATTTGCTGGATGCAATTGAGTGTGCTAACTTCTTTAGTACGTTTGATATTCGGCACGGGTTCCACCATATCCTTGTACGAGAAGAGGATCGGCTGAAGACGGCGTTTGTATTGTTTAAAGGCACATGGCAGTGGATTCGTTGTCCTATGGGTATATGCAATGCACCGGCAACCTTTTAGAGGGCGATGAATGTCACCTTCCAGAACTTCGTGAACAAGACCAGGTTAACTCAGGGAATGATCAATTTTTGCGTCATCGTGTACATGGACGGCATTTTGGTGTATTTTGAATCGTTCCATAGACACGCGCAACACATTGAATGGACACTTGGCGCACTGCGGAATGTTGGTTTCAAGATTGCATTGGAGAAGAGCGAATTTTTCCTGTCCGAGATCTCGTTCCTAGGCTACGTGGTAAACTGAGGAGTCTTGAAACCGGATTCGAGGAAAGTCGAGGCAGTTCGGGAAGCACCCACACCCACGTCATTGACGCAAGTTCGAGCCTTCCTGGGACTGGCTTCGTACTACCGGCGCTTTATCAAGAGATTTGGGGCAATCGCTCGGCCTTTGACGAACCTCCTGCGGCAGGACCAGCCGCTGAACTGGGACGCGGAGTGCGAGCGGGCCTTTTCCACTTTGAAGGAGGCCCTGGTCTCAACACCTATTATAATCCGACCCGATCCGGAGCACCAGTTCCTACTCATTACTGACTGGCAACCTGAAGCGATCTCCGCTATCCTAGCTCAGAAAGGGGAGGACGGGCGGGAGCACGTGGTCGAATACGCTTCACGGACGGTGCCGGATGAGAGAAAGAACGACTCAGCAACTCAAGGGGAATGCTACAATGTGGTCTGGGGAATTCAACACTTCCACCAGTACCTCTACGAGCGAAAGTTCCTCCTCGTAACGGATCATGAGCCCTTGTTGGCTCTAAAAAAGCTGACAAATTACATTGAAATGATTGGGCGATGGGCAGTGAGGCTGCAGGAGTATGATTTCGATATCGTCCATCGAAAGACAGAGAGGCACGGGAATGCAGACGGGTTGACAGGTCTGCACAGGCCAGGCAAGGTGCCACGAGCTGAGGAGATCACTCCGTGGAAGGAACCGGAGCAGTCCAAGGGACCCGGGTACGGGCAGGCGAAGGTTCTCCCTCGACAGATGAATGAGTGACACGTGGCCCCATGGCGGCCCAAGGGGAAAGAAATGCTGAGGGCCCTCACTCTCCTTCCTCCTCTTCTCTGTTTTCCCTCCCCGATCGTTTTTGTCTTCTTTGTGAGTCCATCTCGCGGGTCCATTCCGTTTCAGTTAAGACACAGAATGAGGGTTACGTCGAATGGGTAGATTGTGCTAAGTGCATAGCAAGAGCCCACGGGTCGTGTATCCAGTATAGGAATTCTCAGAAACCGTGGCTTTGCCACCTGTGCCGTACCGACAAGATTTTGAAGGAGGCTCAATTCCTGGACGCGACGTGGGAAGGTTTAGAAAAGACCCTACGGTTTAGACGGCCGGAGGTATGGACAAATGTCGTCCTAATAGCCACAATTGTCAGAAATTCTCTCCGAGAATTCTCTAAGGAGGAACGGAGACGGGCCAATGAGAGGGCACAGGATTATAGGTGGAACGAGGGACGGTTGGAGGAAAGGAAAACGGACGGAACCGGAATCTGGATGGTGGTACTGCACCCATTCGTAAGGTATGACTGAGTACGGGCCGCGCATGAGGAGACAGCGGCGCATTTCGCTGTCAGGATTATTGAGGCAGCCATCGATAAACACAAATGGTACTGGTCCAACATTCAGAACGATGTCAAATTTATTGTTAAAAATTGTCCTGTCTGTGCAGCCGACAAAGCGCCGATTCAGCCGCCTAGGTCGATAGTGCCCACCGTAGTCCAACAACCGTTTTATAGGGTTAGCATGGACACGACCAATATCGTCGTGCCCCCTGGACCGAATAACTGCGAGTATTGAATTCTCTTGGTATTCGTCAACCACTTTTCAAAGTGGATCGAGGCGTACCCGTGTCGAACAAGACAGACGGCGGAAATAGCGCGGTATGTCAACCGCTTCCTCGGGATGCATCAGGACACCGAGGAGATCCTTACCGACAACGGAGCAGAATTCCGAGGGCAGGTCATGAGGAACCTGGTCGTACATGGAGTGTCTATTCGCAATACAACCCCTCATATGTCTCAATCGAATGGCCTCGTGGAGAATGCCAACCGGGTAATCAAAACGGCACTCTGACGGAACATCGCAGCTAAGGACACGCGGCAGTGGCCTGATATCGTGGATCACATCTTGGCCATACATCGAGGGACCCTGCATGAATCTACCGGACTTTCGCCTTTTCAGCTACGAACCAACAACCTATCTTGCGTCTCGATACCAAATTTGAATGATGAAACGGCACTGGACCGACGCCCCACGAGGGCGACAGCCAAGGAAAAAGCCAAGCGCCATTTGGACCTCATGGAACGGGCCCTTCTGAGATTGGCCCGAAAAAGACAGCAAATGACCGAATTGGCCCACGATCGACAGGTTCGGAGCAATGAGGCCCGAAATGGGAATGCAGGCCCTCGACCCCAGTATAAATTAGGGGACTTGGTGCAGGTAAGGAAATGTGCTCGCCAAGGGAAACTAGCGCCACAATTCTAAGGGTGCTTTCGAGTGATTGAGCTCGGTCCAAACGGTGTGAACACGGTGCGGCTTGCTCCCGAGGTGTTCGGTAGTAGGTCTGCTAGGCCTATAGTCCGCCACGTGTCCTACCTCCACCATCTCTCAGCTTTTTCCCCTCCTTCCCCAGCTGGGTCGATCTCGGAATCCGAGCAGGAGAGTGACGATCTCCATTCTCTTTCTTCTCCCCACTCGTCTTCTCCCTCCTCTTCGCCATGAGTTTTTCTACGGAGCAGATACTCAGTGAACGAATGTTGGCACCATGGACACTTTGTGGTCCCCAACAGCAGGGCGCAGGTGCTGACCGAAGCATCGGCTTATCGACGGCTCTCGGCGCCTAGGATCGGTCACATCTCGACAATCGTCTTCTTCAACGGGGATTTTAGTACAATGGATCCGAGAGCGCATACGACCATCCTCACCTCGTTGAGAGAGTGAGGCGAGGAGTTGGCAAAAGCTTGGAGTCAGTCGCTTGCGCGATGAGGGGAGAACATCGTCAGTACTAACAGTATTGACGTTAACGGAATCCACGCTCTCCGGCACGAGCCGACAATTTCTCTTCCTGTGCTCGTCCGTTTCTCGCGTCCTCAATGAACCACTCCCAATTCTCTACCTTCAGCCTCCCCTCTGTCTTCCCTACCTTATGGCAGTCAACGCTCCATCCCCGTCTCTCGTTCCGCGTGCGGCCACTTGCAGTCCCGCTCATCAAACCTTTGCAGTGGGAGATATGGTGTGAACACTGCTTGACTCTTTCTCTGTGCCTTGTCGAGATCGAGCTAACGTGGACCCGGGACAGTGAGCACCGCGCCGTGAACGAAGATGTGGAGCTACTTATTATCCAAGCTTGGAGGACCGAAGTGGAAGGAGACCTGATAGGATTCGTCTTTGGAGCAGTGGCACCTGGGCATCGGCAGACGATCGTGGGGGAGCTTTTAATTCCCTTCACGCAACTGCTAGACGACCTGCCGATCGACATCATCTCGCAATGCGACGAGAATCCGGCGCCGCACAGTCTATCGCGGAGTTTGACGCCGTACCTGCAATGGTCGGCTTGTCTGGAGAATCAATGGGGGAACGGTAGCTACCCGTCGCGCGCAGAGTACCTAAATCCCCTGGGTATAACCGACGTTCTCTTCTTCCAACACGGAACGACGTGGAGAAAGGAAGCGGAAGAAGAAGAGGAGGAGACCTCTGAGGAGGAGGAGACCTCTGAAGAGGAGGAAAATTACAGTGAGTATAGTGACCACGAGTCGGGGGCGGCGAGCGAAGAGAGCGAAGAAGACGACGAAGAAGAAGAAGACGGGGCGAGTGCCGAAGAAGAGGTGGACCAAGCGGAAGCACAAGAGGACGATCCTACGCTGAGCAACGGAGGGCGGAGATAGCGAAAGGAAAGCGGCCCTTAGAGCAGTCGGTGGGAGTAGATCTGCCTATCCTGGACGATCCGACTAGAGATCCCGAGCCGCCGAAGGAAGAAGATGAGCTCCCTCATGCAGAGACTTTGGGCACGCCGGCGCGGAGGCGACGAAGTCGCTCCCCCTCCCCTTCCCCCCGTCCCCCAGTTCGAGCACGTGGCGATGCAGGGCATCTGGCTTTGTCCCCGATCGTTATCCCGCCGTCCCCTTGACTTCCTGACGCTCCGACAGATCGATAACCCGCTCTCCTTCCCCCACAACCCCTTCCCAACGTCCACCTTCCATCACTTCCATGCTACCCGCCTCGCTGAGAGTGGATCTGGTAACGTGTCAACAGGATGACTTCCACACTCTTATCGTACGGTAATGACACGTGTGATATTCGCGGAATTGCAATTCCGTCTTCCTTCTTCTTTTCTTCTCGCTTGAGAGGGATATCGGTGTAAGCAGGAGCTTGCACGGGATGGAACCCCCTGGGCGTCACATATGTGACGAACTACTTTCTGTAGAGCGCCATCTCCTACGCACCGGGATTGGGGGGGTGCATAAAGGGATCGCGGGTAAATTGCATGGCGGTCCCTTCTTCTTGATTTTTCGATGTTTCTTTCCCTTGGCCCTTTGAGGAAAAGAAGGCGGTGGTTGGAGACTTCGGGGTAGTTGGCCCGCGCCTTAGCCAGTGCGGGGAAATAACGTCGACTATGGCCTTTTCTTTCCTTTCCTTGGAGGTCCGTCTTTCTGGCGCGATTATCACGTGGGGGATTCTTTAGGAATTTTGGAATTTGAAACGAGCCCATATGGGCTCTCGAAATTTCTTTTTGCAATTAGGACCTTAATTAGATTAGGCGAATGAACGCGCTGCAATTCTGCCTGTAACTGCACGTCGCTTCTCGCTTATGCACACTTTGCTGCACCCGGGTCCGCGTTTTGTTCCCGCCGCGCCCAAATTCTAATCTCAACTGTAATCTCTTCTTGCTCCTTCCCCGCTATACAAGTGTAACTATAATCTTTCCCGTTCCTGATGCCCCTTTCCCGCTTTACTACATACGCTCCCGACTTTCTATCTCATTGGCCAGATCGATGCATGACGGGATCGAAGCGTGGAGTGAGGCTACGTCCCCCACGCCGCGGCCCAGTTATGCAATCGTAGCCACTTCCTCCCTCCCTTCTCCTGTTCCTCTGGCAATCCTGACTATCGCACGAGGATGTGCAAGCTATAAATCCTGCAAGCACGATTAATTGTCTCTCTAATCTACTCGGGAGTTCGTGCGGTTGAGAGGATCGGCTAACGAGCAGAAAGACAGTGAGTAGAGAGTCGGGCGATCCGACGAGCTGGTGCTGAGTGTGCTGGGTTGACGCGTGGCCGCGACAGACTGTGGCACGTGGGCGAACCTGGCTTGCATACTCAGGCCAAGCGGGGTGACGACTCGGGTTGATGTTGGGG
>BFEA01000019.1:3206815-3218079 GCA_003427395.1 Chara braunii | reverse complement strand
AAAAAAAAAAAAAAAAAAAAAAAAAAATTTCCCTGCTCGGCAGTGGGGGCGTTACCGTCTGATATTTCGTACCACTGGGAAAGTAGGTCATGGGGAACCGACCTGCTCCAGGTAATTCAAGAAGTTCATTCCTCTGAGTTCGAACTCAGGTCTGTATTTCAAACGGTTTCATGGGTGTACACTACCTTCTTCCCCCGAATACAACGTACGGTCATTATAGCCGTATCTAGACTGAAGGATGACTCGCATACAGCTATAATGACCGTACGCCGTATTCGGGGAAAGAAGGTATGACTTTCCTCCATGTACCCCTTACTGCAGTTCGTGCCCCCTCCTGAATGTGTCTGATCGCATTTACTTCCACAAAGGAGTGGAAAAAAAAAACCTCCTTCTAAGTGTGAGTATGCCCTGAGCTTGGCCTCTTGGTTGTTGACTGTTCCTTCACCAAGAGCATGCAGGCGAGCTGTGTCTTTGTCCCCAGCTGGTCTGGAAGTCAACTGTGGACTCGCCCTCGCCCTACAGGTAGGGTCCTCGCAGGGTGAAACTTGGAACTTTCAAGGTGGACGCCCATGTGTGCTCCGACGTGGAGGAGAGTAGAGTGGTATTCTCGGAAAAAGACGAATACCTCCTGATGAGTCGGTGAAACTCCGACGAAACAGTTTGTCACAGACCCTCATTTGTTGTCCTCTTCTCTCTCTCTGCCTACGGTTTTACCGGGCAGTTCTGTTTGTGACGATATATATATATATATATATATATATATATATATATATAGATATAGCAACACGAAAACGGAGCAGAAAACGAAAGATGATAGAAGGGAGATTGGAAGCCGACAAGCAACTAAGGAGAGAGTAGAATGAGAAGAGCCAAAGGCACTACCACAGTATAATCAGCATGGCCATAGGCTAATTAGGAAGCAAGACGGCATACGCACATTGAAAGAGGTTTAGCGGAACGTGGACGTACTTGGGGTCAGATTCTTCCTCGGGATTCCCGGTATGATGATGACTCCACCACATTTCTACACAACAGAGGGACTCTCGCCAAACGGCGAACTTACGGTTTGAAAGTTGAAACGAACCAATAATTCGTGAGCCACCTAGTACGAGTGTGTGCTCGTATCATCACTCCTATCTGTAGTTGCGGATGGATTTTTGTAAAAAAAAAAAAAAAAAACCAGCAGCTCCGTTTTTCAGCGGTCATGGTCCCACCATGCTCGCGGGGCCAGGTCCCACTCGGCCCACTTGGCCCGAGCTGACCGACCCCAGGTACTTCAGAACTACAGTAGCTCCATTTCTGTTCATCGGATTGCATCTGGGACTGGGACTTTGAAAACGTCGGTCTGTATTTCAACAGTTCATGGGTGTTCCAACTGAGGCCGTACTCACACTACCACTATCTTATCTTAAATGTACGGGACCACATTTACGGCCAGCTTTGCATGCATCCGGCCGCAAATTCCGTGCAGCGCAGAAATATAAGCAAAAAAGTGCTAGACCTCAACGTCGTGGCGCAATTTCCTTGGTGGTTGGGAGTTATAGGGAAATTAGCAGATACATGACTTTTCTCCGTAGAAGTATAGAGCAGACAGGGGGTGTAGAGATACAGTGGGAAGTGAGGGAGGTGTTTGTAGCAGTGTTTTTTAGCCTGGAAGAGAAGAAGGTGGAGGAGTCACCTTTTATGATCCTATGTAGTTGTTGTAAGGGAAACCGGCTGTTGCTGCCGGGATAACTCCGGGTGGAATTGTGAGGTCCCCGGCCTCTCCTCATTCCTTTGGTAATTGTGAATGCTATTGTGTTATAAAAAAAAAAAAAAAAAAAAAAAAAAAAATTCCTTGGTGGTGGTGGTGGTCCTGCTGCTGGTTGTTTTTGGGAGGCGGGGAGGGGGGGGAGGGTTGGAGAAGGGGGGTGAATAAAATTTCTGGGGAACACATGAACAAACAGGAAGTAATGAAACGGGCCGAAATGCACGTCTCGTCATGATTCCGTCGTCCAGTTTCTTTTTCCTTTGCCCCGCCATTTGGCGCGTCCCGAAATGGACGTCAAGTCACTCCGTCGCAAACGGGAACCAAACGACAAAAGCTCCTCAGAAAATGACAAAATACGGGAAACCGAGAAACGAAAGGAAAAAAATCTGCCTTTCAGCTTTTGTCGCGAGCGAAGCTGTACAAGCTGTCCGGCCTCCAAGCAAAGCAAAGCTTGGTCGACACGGACGAGTCGTTGGAGCAGTTTGGACCATGTGCCAGCGTCATCGTCCACCTCACTGGAACAACTCGCGTAGAATTTAAAAAAAAAAAAAAAAAAAAAAAAAAAAAAGAACCCGCCAAGAAAAAAATGATCGGCGAAAAAAAAAAAAAAAAAAAAAAAAGGAATGATCGGCGTGCAATTATTGATGGGGACCGTAGATGGAGAAGATGGACGGCAGAAGTGGAGTGTCTCTTGAATTCGTACCGTCGTCCCTCGAACACAACGCACCCTCATTTTGGCCGCACCAGACCGGAAAGCTGACTTGTGTACATCCCTTATCAGGGTGAGTTGTGCTCGCGGGACGACGGTAGAAGGTAAAGTGTCCTGCCGTCGGAGGGAGAACGGCCGTGCGGGTTTCGCTGGCAGTTGGGCTCGTTGGCTTACGTCATCATCTGGGATGGGAGAAAGAACAAAAAAATGTAGAAGGGGTGGTTTTAGATTTGGAAAAAAAAAAAGAAAAAAAAAGGAGCTTTGTCTTTTTGTCGGGGCGATAGCATGTCGATTTACTGTTAGTGGTCGAACCCTCGTGAAGAGATGGGACATTCCTTCCGACGTGTGCAACGCCCACGAGGGCATCAACCTTCTACCGTTGGATTAACTTCGATCTGTAGGGGAACACACACTGCTCTTTCCTTTGTTTCTTCCTTGGCAGCTCACAAAAAAAAAAAAAGGAGTTCGTTGGCGGGAAGTGGAATTGGAAATAGGATAGAAAGTGGAGAGGACACGTGCGAGAAGGCTCTCGGCTACGAAAAATCAAATGGAAGTGAGAAAGGAAAACAAAGAAGTTATGCTTAGATAGGGGCTGAGTGGGTGTGTGGGACTCAGCTGAGCCCTGGTACCTACAACCACTGTTCGGTCAGGTCACCCCCAGGCTGGAGGGTGACGATCCTGAGTGGTAGACATTGAGGTAAGATAGGACCTCGCTGCACTAAGCTAGACACATTAAAAATTTCAAGAGTACTTCTAGCGCTGTCAGACTCCTGGATTGGCATCAAGTGCTGTCATCGCTGCACTTACTCCGGACTCTCGACTCTCGCGAGCATTCTTGGCTGTCGGACAGAAGATAGAGAAACTGAAAAGACACTACACGACAGGGCAGGAGGGCAGCAACGACTTGTCCACCGAGACTGGTGGCCAACTCTCGAATTTGCGAGCTGCGCAAAGGGTCCGGTCAGCCTCGTTGGAAAAAAACGCCCCTGCAGGCGGGAACTGTGGAATCTTCAAGAGCTCGTCCGGTGGGCCGTTTCTGACACCTCCTGAAGGAACGGACCAAGAGCACTTTTCCACAGTTAGTGCAGCGATGACTCACTCCCGACGTTTTCGGGAGTGAATCTGACAGCTCTTGAATGGAAATTCAGGACGTGGCATCAAGAGTTAGAGCAGCGGTGATGAACTCTTGATTCCTCAAGAGTAGGGCAGCGAGGCCCATAGCGGGAGTAGGAGTGCGCCGGGAGAAATTACGAAAGAGGTAGGTTAGGAGTTGTGTTGCCCTGTTACCCAGCAGGAAGCGGGGGCGTGAGGCCTGGAAGAGCTCGGCAGGGAGTAAGACATCTTTGAGGAACTTGGGAAAGGATTTGGTAAGGAGGTCGAGATTTTTGGATTTTCTTTTAGGGCCCCGGCGGTCTATCCTAAAAAAGAAACGAGGTGAGTGGGAGAAGAAGACAGTGGGATATCATGCGTCCTACTAGTGACGGGGCTAATGTGACGCCCAACCTCACGCCCAGCGCGACTTCCTGATCGGAGTGGGATGTGGGCCTGGAAGTGCGAAAAAGGGGATTTTTGGGAAAGTGGGGGAGTCTTAAGGATATGAATGCAATTGGGCGAAAAAGGGGCGTGTGCGCAGGGGACTCAAGCCCCGATGGGGCCGGGGCACTGTGGGCGACGGTTTACGGGGAAATCCCTCCGCGGTGGAGGCGGTCCGAAAAGTTAGGCCGTCGGGGGCCGCCACGTGGCGCCGGTCGTCGCGTACCTGGGTTGGGCCTTCGGAATTCCGGAGTTCTCTGTTCGCCGCTACGTCGACAGTTCACGCAAAACGTATCGGGCCAATAGGGGGCTATGGCCGGCCACGGAACAACACTGAGTTGATGATACGGGAGAAGAAGGCGGAAAGGAGGGAAACTGGTGGTGATGACAACAAATCCCGGGTGGGTGAAGTAGTAGGTGTGGTCGGGAGAAGGGAGATCGGAGCACCGAGGGTCGCTAGAGGTGGCGCAGTGAAATTCCCGCGGACATAACCGATTCTCCGTATGACCGGGGTTTCTCGTCCTTATGAGCTCGTTTATCATAGGGGTGAAATAGTCCGGGTCGTAGGATGGGTCTGGGCTCCAAGATCGTGTCATGGTGTCATCGTATATGGGTCAGCTCGGTCAGGATATCGTCACCGCGCACAAGCACGTGCCGGGCAGGCAGCCTCAAGAGCGCCTCAGTGTGCTTGTACGGAATGACGGCTCCGTCGTGAACCTTTTTGGGTGAGCAAATCGACGCACGAGAATACGTGTAAGGGCGCAACTCAGATTGCGTCTACACGTGTTCTTCGAGTGGCGTTCGCGGGACCAGACTTCAAATCGTCTAATTGCTTCGGAAAGTTTTGATTATGCAAGGGGCGGCCATATCACAACCATCATCGTGAGATAAGCAAAAATGAGAACAAAATCGCTATCGCGGCCGGATTCCTATCCCATCTACAGCGGCATCAGGTGTGACACAAACAAAAAGCAAGGACGGGGATTCTCAACAAAAGATATACAGACAGGCATAATATCCACACATTCATACGTCCATACATTCGATAATCATACGCGTAATGCAATCGGGACGGACACAGCAAAGACAAATGTAAGCAAAAACCCAAGCCCGGATTTCAGAAAGCCGAACGAAAGATAAGAACAGGCAACCGTCCGGGGCCGCAATCAAAATGTATGTACACAGATGAGGAGGGGGAAGAGACAAAGAAGCAGCAAATCCGCGTCCATCAACCTCAACTCTCTCCTCCTCTCTCTCTCTCTGATGCGGACAGTCTGTCGTCACGCACCAACCCACGAAGTTGTCACCCCGCTTAGTCCTCCGGCACCCGTCGGATTTGCCCGTGCCCACAGTCCGTCGTGGCCCACGTCAGTCCCGCGCGTTCAGCACCAGCCCGTCGGGTGACCCAACTCCTACTCTACTCACCTCTTACTTCGCTCGTGTGCCGACCCTTCCTGATCGCGCAACCTCGAGCTTCCAACAACGGGTCAAGAGACTAACTAATCGCGCAGCCGAGATTTATAGCATGCATGCATACACAAGAACACGAAATTACCGGGACTTAGAGTGGGGATTAGCGAGGGAGCGCCTACGTTCTGCATGATCGGCCGCGGCGTGGGGGACGTAACCCTTCTCCACGCATCGATCCGAGCATGTAAGCCGCGGCTCATAGCAAAAGAAAGAGAGGGAGAGCGGGAGAGACTAAAGTGCAAGAAGAAAGATACAGTTAGAATGGCGCCCGCCCAAAATTGCAGTTACACACACGATTAAGGGCGCCCACTAATCAGAGTACCGTTGCAGCCGCATGAAAAAGCGCGTAGACAAAAGGCGCAGCGCGGCAGAAAAAGTCCTAATTACTGAATTCCTAAATTCCTATCTAATGCGAAAAAGCAAAAAACATTCATTACAGAAAGAAGGTCAAAAATTCCGAGAACCATCGGGGCTTGACAAAATTCGAAAAAGATTCAAAAGAAAATTCAAAAGAACGAAGCAATTTCCCGCGCGATGTCCGCGCCCAAAAGATCGAACCCGAAACGAAAGAAGCGACGTCAACATTTATTAATCGCGCGCGTCGTGGCGCGCCAGACATCCATCCGACCAATCTCCCAACCGACCGTCCCCGGACACACCCAGCCCCGAAGAAGCGACGAAAAAGACGAAGAAGGAAGGGTACTAATGCAATTTTCCACCGATCCCGATTTCCTGGAAGTGGCCCAATGTTCCTAGCTTAGGACCCCTCGTTGCAACCGCGCAGAAAATCGCGCGTTACAGAAAGTGGTTCGTCACTAGCTGGTACGATTGGAATAGGGGATAGCAGCAGTAGAGATGGTGGCTCTGCTGCAGTAAGTCTTGCCGGAGTGAGGAGAAGAGGATTGATGGGGGGGGGGGGTCGAGTTGGAGTTTGAGTCCTGTTGATTCTTGAAGTCTGTTGTAGTCATCTCCTAAAGTAGCTCCAACTTTTGAGCTAAAACAGAATGAAGGGGAGTGGGGAAGGAGATGGTGGGATATCATGCGTCCTACTAGTGAGGGGGCTAGCTGGTAGGATGGGAATAGGGCATAGCAGCAGCGGAGATGGTGGCTCTGCTGCAGTAAGTCTTGCCGGAGTAAGGTAAAAGTGGATGGATGGGAAGCATTTCTGAGCAGTTTTCTGAATTCTGTTTATATTCTGAAGTTTGTCGTAATCATTTTTTAAGTAGCTTCGTTTTTTCTGAGCCAAAGCCGAGTAATGGCCCCGGTATCTCAATCTTCAAAATCATATGTAAATTTCCATATGGGACGCTGGGCCCGGTTCCCAGCACGTGATGCTCCCCACGAATAGATTGGAGCCTTGTTCCCCCCCCAAAAAAAAAAAAAAAAAAGGGAGTCCCATAGGAGTAAGGGCCCTCTACCACATAGCCGAGTGCCGAAGGTGACTCTCATATGTCTATAATCCAGCCTCTACAACAACCTGCACTTTTAAAAAAAAAAAAGGAAAAAAAAAAAAAAAACTTAGGGGGCAACATGCCTCCCCTTTTGATTGACGGTGAGAGGTAGCTATGCTTGCAGGGGTCCCCTCTATAGCCCTAGGAGCAGTGGGTAGGTGGGTGAATTTGTGATGAACCATCTTCTGTAATCGCGCGACTTTCTGCACGAAGCTGCCTTGGGGAAACGGGAGGGTCGGATGGGTGAACCATGGACAGAGGGGTCGGGCGGGCAAGTTGCATGGATGCCCTCGTTTCTTCCGTTTTCTGTGGGAATCTGTCGGGACGGTATCGAGAAAGTCGCCGAGCCAACGATTGGGTAACCGCGCCTTAGCAAGCGCGATGGACAACGGTTGTCATGACTTCTTTCTTGATTCTGCTGTGAGCACTAGGGAATTTTGGCGCGATCTTCGCGCGGGAATATCGTTTCTGGTTTCTTTTTTTTTTTTGTTTAAATTTTCAACTGATGTTGAGCCCCCACAGGCTCGCGGAATTGTTTTTGGGCTCCTAGGAATTTCCTTTTGCAATTAGGACTTAGGCTAGGAATTTAGGTACTCTGAATTTTGTTGTGCCATGCTTGCGCGCATCTTGCTGCGCTGGGAACTGGGCTCTGACTGGATCGCGTTGTCGAGCGCATCGGTCCGGCACTACTCAAGGGTAGCGCGGGACCCTCCTGGCCGCGTCACGCAGGAGTTGGATCCCAATCCTCATCGCGATACGTACATGGAGCTTTCGCAAGCCGCTCCGGCCGAGTGCGTCAGCCATACCTCTCGCGAGCCCCTTCGACAGGATAGGGCCTACGCGAGGCACGACTTACCTCCACCTTACGGGAGTTGTCAGCTCCCTTCGGTGGGCGTATCCCCGCCGAGCTACCAGTCCACAGTACGAAAGCTGATCAGCTGCAATCGCAGAGGTGGACCAGCTGAGGGCGTTTCTCGTTCGCTGTAGCATAGGGGGTACGCGCGGTACTACGCCTCTATCAAACCTGCACGCGAACCGACATTTTGGGGGGCTGGGGTCCCAAGCGGGACTCGTCGCCGGTCGACTAGGACATATCCCACACGCCACTCGCACACCACTATAAAGAACATAAAAATAGAACACACACATACAATATACGCACAAAACGACACAACACAAACAACGCGACAACGCTCCTAGTCCCTCGGTAACCATCCCATAACTTTCCGATACGGAATCGGGTAGGCATCGCGTGCGAGGCTTAGTATAAAATCGCCTGAACGCAAGATTTTCTCATATCGCCTCGCAGTGATGGCGTACTATGTAGTGCCCATAATCAAGCGGTCCCTCGTGGATCCAAGCACCACTTATGGCACTCAAGTGTCAGACTCGAAGTATCATGAGGGTTAACTACCTCACGATATTGCACGGTTGAAGGAATCGTCGCACGACCACCGCGAGACCTCATGCCTTTGGCTTGAGTGTCTCGGCAGGCGAGGCAAGTAAGCCCTGCGCGGGGAAAATTCCTTCCATGCAGAGCCTAGGGCTTCGGATGTCATGGACAAGGACCTTGAATCCCGCCCCAGGACCAACGTCCGACTAAGAAATTATCAAGAAGCAAACAAACAAAAGGCGGGGCCTTCCTTACTTTCTCAATCTCAACCCCTGATTAAGACTTTAGTACGCGGCCCCTCAGGCCACGCGAACATCCAACATAGGTACACACATTTTTATACGTATATAAGGGGGATAAGTATGTGACAATCACTTATCACAATCACAATGGGGCTCCTCACAACCATATGTATATGTGCTGTCTCTTATACACATCTAGATGTGTATAAGAGACAGGGCGGGGCCTTCCTTACTTTCTCAATCTCAACCCCTGATTAAGACTTTAGTACGCGGCCCCTCAGGCCACGCGAACATCCAACATAGGTACACACATTTTTATACGTATATAAGGGGGATAAGTATGTGACAATCACTTATCACAATCACAATGGGGCTCCTCACAACCATATGTATATGTGTGATCGCAGGCAATCAAATCCAAAATCCGAACCTCAAAACATACCTGCAATCATATCAAAAGGTCAAATAACCGCACACTACACGGAGTCAACCCCAACCACTCTCTATACTCATACCCCTCACTTTAGCCATGCAAGTCCCAACCTCCTGTCCAACCAACCATAATTAAATACTTAGTACCTTTGTTAAATGACCATTCAATAAAAATCCGGGTGAAAACTTAACAAAATAATAAAAATCACCAGGGCTAAAACCTTTTTAGGTTGAGTATTGGGGGTGAGTTGGAATTGAGTCGTAGACTAAGGAATCGGCAACCGACCTCTTATCAATAATAATAGAAGGTGATCCTCGTGGGATTAAAGCTGAATCTTAGCCTAAATCCTGAATCGACTCGTTCAAGAAGATCTGTAACACAGGACAGACCAATCCCCAAGCTAAGCCTATAAGTTCATGGAGAATAATCTTCATATCACGATCTCACTCAAATCTTCATATTCCACTAAGTTCGAATCTACCGCTAAGCAGTGTCCAAAGCAAGGGTAGACCCCGACATAATCTCCCCTACACAGAGTGAATCTCCAGAAATCGCCACTTGTCGAAATATAATCTAACTCCTCTAAGTTAGGAAAATTTCGGCAATGCTTCCCGTAGGAAAAGTGCCATCGCAGAATTTGTACTAGCCCAAAAATCAAACTTTTGGATTTCTGGAAGGTCAAAATTTGTCTAACTCCCCGATTTAGCAAAAATTTGGGCAGCACTTCCTTTAAAAAGGGAGACTTTCCAGATTTGTACTGAGTTAGGTATGGACTCAAACATAAAATATGAGCTCTGTTAAGACAAAAGTTAACTAACTTCTTAGATTTGTAAAAATTTCGGCAGCGCTTTCCGTAGAGAAAGTACTACCCCAAGATCTATACAAACCTAAGTTTATAATCTAAAATGACTTTGATTCTTCAAGGCCCAATTTTGTCTAACTGCCTGAATTAGTAAAAATTTGGGCAACACTTCCTTTAAAAAATGAGGTGTCTCAAATTCTTACTAAGTCAGGAAGCCAATAAGACTGAATCCTGAAGAAGACAAAGTTTGACTAACTTCTTGGTTTTGTAAAAATTTCGGCAGCGCTTCCCGTAGAGAAGGTGGCATACCAAGATTTATACAAGACCAAGTATAAATAAAAGATCGCAGAAAATACAGAACTTGATCGAGGTGAAAAAAAACTCAGCTTAGAAAATGCAAGAATTAAAACTCAGTCACATGCAGGTCAAACCACAAAGGTAAGTGCTCTCACCATCCCTAAGTCAATTTAGTAAACAATAGTTCATAGTCTTTCAATGATTTATCCTCTTATACCCTGCTTACATAGGGCATAAAGTTAGACCACCCAAACTTGTGGAACATGTCTAGCCCAACCATGAAGTATACACAAATACAGGAAACAACAACTTTTCTCTTCTTTGGGCACATGACTAGGCCACCTTAGTCGCCTTGAACTGTTTAAGTATCCAGAATTTATATAATTGTCTGCACTTAGTCTTTTGAGGTAGTATATAACTGAGCCGATCATCTTCAGCTCAAGACTCAGTCTGCCTCTTCGTACCACAAGTTTATTCTTAATTAGTACTTTCTGCAGTTAGTGATAAGCTATAGTCAGACCACCCAAACTTATGGAACCCTGTCTGACTAGCTTGTTCGTAGATAATATAATAATAGAGTATAACCAAGTTATAACCTTCTCGTTCCGGCATGTGCGAGTCGTTGGACCAAGATCACCCAATTTTATGAAACATGTCTTGGTCCTCAGCCTGGTTCATTTCTTCCAAAAGCCAAAGCAGGAAAAGGCTGAGCCACCCAAACTTATGGAACATGCTTACACCCCCTCGTTCAGGAACTAAAGAAACTGAAAAAAACCAAAGTAAACAAGGCGACCAAGCCACCCAAACTTATGGAACATGCTTCGTTTTTGAAAAGGCAATCACATTCATCCCTCACAAGTCAGAGCAACCAGACCACCCAAACTTATGGAACATGTCTGGTTCCCCGAATTGCATAGATGCCCTCGTCGAATTGCATGGGGCCCCGCCGAATTGCATGGATGCCCTCGTCTTTTCGGAATCGAATTGCATGTGTGTGTGTGTGTGTGTGTGTGTGTGTGTGTGTGTGATTGGGTGGGGGTTGGGGGGCGACCCATCCCCCACCAATTAATCAATCAATAAAAAAAAATAAAAAAATAAAATAAAAACGAGAAAAGCTGGTTTTTCCGCTTTTTTTTTCTTTTTTTTTTTTCTTTTTTGATTGATTGATTGGTAGGGGATGGATC
>BFEA01000019.1:3196219-3203293 GCA_003427395.1 Chara braunii | reverse complement strand
GAGAGAGAGAGAGAGAGAGAGAGAGAGAGAGAGAGAGAGAGAGAGAGAGAGAGGATGTGTTGGAATTGTGCCTTTCTTTAATTCTGCTGAGGAATTTTGATGTCGGATGCAGGTCGTCCTCGCTTTTGGATCAATCACTCTCGGACTTTTCTTTTCTTTTCTTATGGATGGATGTGTGATTCCCTTCCCCCCCGCCCATTTTCTTTCTTTGTTCGAATTGTTTGATTGATTGCTCGGTCCATGTATGTCCGAAAATCACTAAATTAGAATGCATGAATGTTTAATGTTTCCTTAAATGTGAGTTAGATAAGCATGTTCGTTGGTTAGATGCCTGTCTCACGTTGCAATCATCTTTCTTCGGGCTTGTAAAGGTTGGGGACTGATGGCCAATACCGGCCTGACCATCGGACAGGTCTTGTGCACGCACGTGTAAGCCCGACCGAAGAATGTCGCCCTTACACGTGTGTCTGCAAGATCTGTATCCGGCCAAGCTCCCCGAATGTCTGGACTTTCGCCCCACACCGCATTATGAATATTGAAATTTCCTTTCGTATCAATGACCGCAAGTGTCTGAGGGATCGTGAATTTTGGGAGTATTGGGAGCACACGTGTCTGTTTGCGCGATCAGGGGCGGAACCTCCGGAGTTTCCATACGCAATGGGAAACGAACGTGCTTGCGAGTGGGATATGATTCGGCTCTTGAACGTATCCCCCACCTTTCGGACTGTCCTAGCTCCTACATGTGTCACATCGTCCCGGAGCCCGGAATTGTTATTATGGAAACCGAATTCCCCCTCTATCATAGCATCTTGCCCTTTCACTCTCTGACTGTTGCCCCTTGGCGGGCGCTCGCTCCCTACTCGCCCCAACCCCCGTCCTCAGAGTGTCTGCAGGACCATGATTACCGAGCGTCCGGCTTCATCTGCCGAAATCGCTCGGAAGAGGAACGACAAAAGCATACTCAACACAACCTTCGGCTAAGACCGACCGCGTCGGACTCCGAAACTTGCGGCGTCCGACGTCGGCAGGTGACCAGACAACGAGATAGCCAGAGCGTCCCTGCGGTACACCAGATACGGATCCGACCCAAACGACGGGACCATTGGAGGTGATAGCCCCGCTCCCCGAGAAGTGAAACAGGATCCCGACCCACACCTACTCACTTGCATGTGACGCCCAACCTCACGCCCAACGTGACTTCCTGATCGGAGTAGGATGGGGGCATGGAAGTGCGAGAAAGGGGTGTGCCAAGGATTTTAGGAAAGTGGGGGTGGAGTCCAAGGTCAGAACCGGGATCTCCTGTGGCAAGTTTCGGGGGTAAAAGTGCAAGAGGGTCTGTGTAGGGTGTATTTATAAGAAAGAAGGTAGGTCACCTCTCGTGGTTTATGTATAGAAGGAAAGCAGCAGATGTGCATCCTAGACTAAAGATCCCGGGGTACTCTTCCACTATCACAGCATCGACAGATCCAAACACTCTTGCATTCTCGAACCAAATCCTAACAACATTGCCCTTGCCAACGGACTCAATTTTCGCCAGCTTCCAAACCCGAAGATGGAAATCACCATCTCCTATGGTTTTGCCTTCGTGGTTGGTCGCGCGGTTCAGCTGGTTGTCATGACCGCTAGACTTCGGTTTGGGCTCGCTGAGCGATTTCCGATGCTCGATATGTCTGGTGCCGTCGACACTTTTCGCATGGTTTGCGGGGCCAATAGCGGGCTATGGAATTCCACGGCACCACCGTGAGCTGGTGATATGGAAGGAGGAGGTGAAAGGGAGGGAAATTGGTGGCAATAATGACGAAGCTGGGGGATATGAAGTATTGCGTGTTATAAGTATCCGGGTAATCGGGGCCCCTGGGATCGTTAGTTATGGCACAGTGAAAGTCCCTTGTGCACAATCGGTCGTTTTCTGTCAGACAGGGGAATTCCAAATTTCTTAAGTTCCCCCGCCGTCTGAGTTATTCACTTTCCCAGTATTCACGATATTTAGGGTCCCTCAAACACTCACAATCGAACATCCGAGGGGGAAATCCCACAGCCATATCCGTTTAGCAAGCTTGGTCCCCTGCATTCTCATACGGGGCTTAGGCTGACTCACGCAGACGAGCGCGTACGCGAGTAACAATGGATTGGTTCAGGGTGCCGATCGCATCCGTCATACATGCAAGTATCCTGCTCATGCTACGTTGGGTGAGATCCGGTCATTACATGCCATGCACGCGAGGAAAAGGAGGAAGCAGGAGAAGGGACAATCAACTTCTTGGTGGTCAAAAGTTAAAGCTTAAACCCAAACATCCATAACCAGCGATTTCAATCAGATCTGAGCGTATAGCTCACGCAGGTGAATAGTAGACATACGCGAAGTAGGCATCGCAAAAACAAGATTGGTCATCCGAAAAGATCACTAATTAAAAGAGAATTCTTATTTATTCGACACATACATACGAAGTAAAAAAAACGACAAGAAAAATCCGAGATGATTTACAAAGAGAAGTTCAAAAAGGAGGGGCCGCGACAAAACTGGCCATATCTGGATCCAAAATTATATAGATGAACAAGGAAAATAACCTCATCCCGCGCCCACAACAACTCTCTCTCTCTCTCTCTCTCTCTCTCTCTCTCTCTCTCTCTCTCTCTCTCTCTCTCTCTCTCTCTCTCTCTCTCTCTCTCTCTGCTCTACACCCCCGATACCGGCAGTCTATCGCAGCGTATCCACGCAGAGTTGTCACCCCACTTAGTTCGAGCATGCAAGCCAGGTTCGCCCGTGCGCCACTATCCATCGCGGCCCCGCACGTCAACCCTGCACACCCGACACCAGCTCGTCGGATCGCCCAACTCTCGCACTCACTTGCCAGTGCTCGTTAGCTGACCCTCACTGATCGCGCTAACCTCGAAATTCTCAGAGAGGAAACTAATCGCGCTTGCCAAATTTATATCATGCATGCCCAGGTGGACAAGAGGAGAAGAGAGGAAATGCCTACGTCTGCATGACCAGCCCGCGGGGTGGGGGTCGTAGCCACTCTCCACGCATCGATCTGGTCATGCAGGCGCTCTGGCCAATTAGAACAGAGTATGTACGGCGAGGAAGGAAGAGAAGGCGGACAAACACAAAGAAACCAAGAAGGAAGAAGGATACAGTTACAATCGCGCCCGCCAAAACCAACAGTTACACGCAGGATTAAGGCGCGATCCAGTCAGAGCCTAGTTCCCAGTGCAGCAACTTGAAGATGCGCACAAGCGGAGTGCAACAAAATTCAGAGTACCTAAATTCCTTTTTTTTTTTTTTTTATAAGAAACAACCCGAGGGAGTGCTAAGGGTGCTGATAAGAGCAGACACCACTAGCATACTCGGGGAGGCTCCATCTATTGGTGGGGAGCAACACCTGCTGGAAAGTGGGTCCAGCATCCCTCAACATTTTAGAAAGGGGCATTTTGTAAACAAAAGTTATGTAACCGTGCCACGTGTCCATCCTACTTTAAACATGAGTGAACACCATCCCTTTTTTTGGAGGTTAAGTATGCATAAGTTGGCCTTTGTGCTGCTGAAGGACCAGTGTACCCCAAAGTCTTTTACGTTAGCCTCCTTTACCACACCATCCGGAGACCCATGTTTCCTGCACTCCTGTTCCACAGTTGCACTGCATTTTATCCCCTTCCTCGCACCCACTGTAGGAGCATAACCAGTTCCCCAGTAGTACTCCTTCTGTTACACTCTGTTTATCCCCTTCGTCGCACCCGGTGTAGGGCCAGAACCAGTTTCCCAGTTGTAGTCCGTGTGTTTCGCTCTGTTGTATCCCCTTCCTCGCACCCGCTGCCGGGCAGAGCCAGTTTCCAATGGTACAGTACCACACCGGGGTCGTTGTTGTGTAGTAGTCTGGCGTACGCAGTACTGGGCCATCGATTTATATGTACCTTTCTGTCTGTGTGGACTTCTTCGTCTCTCCTGTATACCAAAATGGCGCCTTCCCCGCGAGCTTCTGCCCCTCTTTGCACTTTCTGATCCTTCTGTTTCCCCCATGGTCTGAGAAGGCGATGTTATCCCCAGACCCGGTCCACTCTTGGATATGCAAACTGCCCGCACGAATGTTCCATCTGCTCCCATGTCTTGCGTCTTTATCACCATTGCCCAATGAGCTGCTGTCTGCCTTAAGGCGTTGCGGGCGTCATTGTAGTCCGATCCACGTCCCAGGAGGCGCAGTCAGATGTTCTGGGGGGGGGAGGGATATCGGGTGGAGAACCTCGGGAAAGCGGAGGAGGGGGAGATGGTGTCAGGGGTGGAGAACCGGGCGGAAGGGAGGGGGGCAGGGAGGTTTCCAGTGTACCCGAAGTGGTCGGGGAGCGGGGACAGGGGGAAGAGGCGGGCCGGGGAGAGTCCCTCGGCAGAGACGAAGGCGGCGGCGGTGGGGTGAGAGGCGGGGGGCATGATGGTAGTGGGGGGGGGGGCGACTGGGTGGCCGAGGAAGAGGCCGACGGTACGGAGGGCGACATTTCTGCGGGCATCAGGGGGGATTGCGCCTCCCGCAAAGGCTGGGAAGGCGGCCCATTGTGGACGTGAGCGCCCGGGTCAACTACCGGATTCAGCACTTCCATAGCATCCCATGCCTGACCCGACAGCGGTGTAGGAAAACAGTCTGCACTCTGGTAAGACCACTGATCGTCCTGTGCGGCCTAGTTTTTCCAGGTCAGTTTCCCATTTTCATTCACCTCTGCCATCTTCATACGGGGGTCAAGCCACAACTCTCGGAAGGCGGATACGACTTGCCTCCTACTGTGCTCATCCTGGGTCACCGCCGCCGCTTTCATGAGTTTTCTGCTGGCTTTTACTAAGTTAGCATGAACGACTTCTACCAGCTCAGCTTTGGCTTGACAAATCCCAAAGGCCGCCTCTTGTCGTTCCATTGAGCACCTTATACGCCATATGACCATGAGGACTGCCAACCTCATGTGTTTAAACAGATTGCGCTGGAAGGGTGTCCATGCAGAAGGGATATTCTTACATTTCCCTAACAAAATGAGAGGAACATCCCAGTGGAAGACGACGCCCGTGAGCATGTGCCACATCGCATCCCACCATTGCCATACTCCTTTCGCCAGTGGACAATCTAGAAGGCAGTGCTCGAGATCCGCCCTTCGTGGTTGGGCGCCGGGTCCACAATGAGCGCAGATGGGAGATAGGACTCCTGCCTGCTCTAAGTTAGATCTCATTGTTAACCAGTTGGGTGTCAAGAGGCAGCGATGGATTATTTGCCATTGGAGGGCTCTGTGGGAGGTGGGCATAATGCGAGCGTAGGTAGCCCACGACATGTGAATCAGGTTTTCCTCAGATAGCGGAGAATCTCTCTTCCACCTGTTCTGGACGACCGAGGTGGAGGGGTGGAAGGCATGAGCCCTTTTATATCCCTCCTTGACTGGGTATTGCCATACCGGGATGGGGTTGCGGCCCTTCCATTCCCACTCGTGCGGATCAAAAGGTAGGTCGCCTATAGGGGTGGACATCTCATATAAATAATACCCTGTGTCCTCAGATCCCACGACTCTGATTCTTATTAAACCATGCACCAGTGCTGCGCAATCCAGTTCCTCGTTCCTTTTCAGGGAGGCCCACCTCGCTCCCGACATGTCTGGCTTGTAGGCGTGCAACTGCACCCCTTCGTATGTGATATGTGACACCCTGAAGATAGTCATGGGGATTGAGTTCGGTGTGTCCCGAATGACCCAGTCGAGGCCGGCCAGCACCGGTCCCTCTTGCAAAGTAATCACCCACTGGGGTGGGATAGCCATTTGTAGCTGTTGCAATTTGCGTTGGCTTCCTTTGATGCGTTTGAGGGTGTGACGCAGCTGCTGCGCCGACTTCCATGTACCCTGTTGGCTGTCCCACAAGTCTCCTAGGGTGTAAATCCATTTCGCACCCATGATAGCCAGTGGGTGGTGAGGGAGAAGGGTCTCCCATTGCTGCCGAGGATACACGGGTTCCCAAACAGTGAGAAGGGTCTCCCATTGCTGCCGAGGATAAACGGGTTCCCAAACAAAGAGGGTCGTTTTTCAGGTCCCATCTTACATTGTTTCGGTGCGACTCATCCCTTTTGTGGCGTGGTGGATTCGAAATGGACCAGGCGTTGTTGGTGAGCAAGCAAAGGGGATGAACCGGGCGGTCAGGGTGGGATGGAGGGGCCAGGTGCGCCAGTTGGATGTGTGCCAGGTGCAAAGCAGAAGCGAAAAACAATTTTGCAAGCCCGTGGGGGCTCAACACCAGTTGAAAATTCGAAAAAAGCAGTATTCCCACGTGATGATCGCGTCAAAATTCCCAGTGCTCACAGCAGAACAAGAAAGAAGCTATGGTACAGTTATTTCTCGCGCTCTCCAGGGCGCAGTCACCCAATCGTTGGTACGGGATTTTCCCGACACCGATCCGACAACTTCCAGCAAAAAACAAAAAGAAATGAGGGCATCCATGCAACTAGCCCGCGCGACCCATCTACCCACAGTTCACCCATTCGACCCGTCGTATTTTCCCCAAGCAGCATCGTGCAGAAAGTCGCGCGATTACAGAAGATGGTTCGTCACATGCATACGTATCCCTGAGACTTGACACAGGAGATCTCAGTTCCGACCTGGGACTCCTCCCCCCCCCACCTTCCTAAAATCCTGGGCACACCCCCTTCTTCGCACTTCCAGGCCCCCGCCAACGCCGATCAGGAAGTCGCACTGGGCGTGGGGTTTGGGCGTCACAGTCCCAGTATAATTAGTGCCATACCAGGAAGTAGCTTAACTCACTGCCGTTCACTGCGGCCCTAAACCCTTAATATGCCGAGGTATTCGAAGTCAGGAGCCAAGGGGCCAGCTGTAGACTACCCTGTTTGTGAGTTCAATCCCCAAGAGTTCATCAACCAACTTACGTGGAAATAAAGTTTAGCAAATTCCCACATTTGATCCAGATCATCTGAGACAATTCGTGGGTGGGGAATGGGTGAGCCAGTTCTTTCATTGCAGGTTTGGCCGTTTGTAGAAGCAATCTTCTAAATGTTTCGTTACTCTCCAGTCATAATGTTTCTTTGTGCTTGCCGTTCTTTCCAA
>BFEA01000019.1:3183719-3191219 GCA_003427395.1 Chara braunii | reverse complement strand
GAGGGCCTATAGGTAGGTGCTTAGGGGCACTTGCTGGGAAAAAAATGGGTCCAGGCTAATGTTCCCCGGGGCCAATTCCCACTAGCAGGGATGAGTTTCCTCAGCGCCTGAATCTGGACGTGTTTGTGGACATGTGCGTTTGAGGAAACTCACCCCGATTTCTGTACATGTCCACAAAGACGTCCAGATTCAGGCGCTTCCTTTTTTTTTTTTTTTGCGGGGGGGGGGGGGGGGGGGGGGGGGGTGTAGGGGGCGGGAAACATTGCGATCATTCTGAGTGTGGGGGTTGGCCTATTGAGAAATGTGAGACGAGCGTTGATAGCCGTTGATTGCCCCTGTAGGAGCACCAGATTGGCTTCGGTCCAATCTCGTCTGTCCGGTTGCTGACGGGACGCGCGCTCGTTCAGCCATTTACCTACTCGAACTACCTCCCCTCTCCCTCCTGTCCCTCTCATCATGGATTCATCATGCACTCTCCTCTTGCACATACTCACACTAGGGGCTATCCTGGACGTATCTGACTGCACTTCCGGCACGTCCTGCACGTATCCGATCGCAATGACAGCCGCAGAGGAGTCGAAAAAAGTCGGAGTGTGAGCACGCCCCACAATGACAGCCGCAGAGGAGTCGAAAAAAGTCGGAGTGTGAGCACGCCCCTAGTGGTCCCGATTCTCTTTTTAAACATCGCCTTTGGGGAAAAAAAGGACACATCACTCGGTAATGCGTCTTGTCCACTGGGCATTGTCCTTTTCCTTCATTTGTCTTCTCTCTCTCTCTCTCTCTCTCTCTCTCTCTCTCTCTCTCTCTCTCTCTCTCTCTCTCTCTCTCTCTCTCTCTCTAGGGTTGAGCTGTGTACCGGCCAAGTGGCTGGATGGTGGGGGGCACATCATTAGGGCGCGGTCCCAACTAGTCTGTTGCTTGCTATCTGACCGTCAATTGCGAAGTTCGACGGCTTCTCTGAGTCTACAGATAGACACTGTTCTCCTTTCTGTAAGATCTTGAAGAGAAACTGGGTAAGGCTCCCAGACAGGTAGTTGGTCAGTTCCTGGTCATTTTCTGCCCTTTTTTGCTGTTTTCGGTTTCTTTGATCCAGTTGCAGTCTTTTTGGAGTTGCAGTTCATGGGACGCTGGACCCGGTTCCCAGCACAAGTGTTACTCCCGGGTTGAGATGTCGAGGGATTCCCGGCCTCACTGGATTACTTTCATAATGCAAGCTGCAACATTATTTAAAAAAAAAAAAAAAAAAAAAAAAAAGTTTGACGGCCAGGAACGAAGACACCGGAAGCAAGGTCCCACTTTTTTTTGTTTTTTTTTCCCTTTGGGAGCGAGGTCCAACTTGGCCACAGGATTGTGTCCTTCACTGGCCTAAGTGGGACTTGACCACGGGATGAATGGGACCTCTCTCCAGAGTCCAGATCAAAAGTTCGAATCCTATTGTATTTCAATAATGTTCAGCTCTTCCCCACCGTTGCCAATACACACACACACACACACACACACACACACACACACACACACACACAGAGAGAGCGAAAATTAATTCGATTTATGTGTCATCCGTGCGCAGCGGCCTTAGTATTTCTGTATCCTTCCATTTCAACGGATGTCCCGCAGCCGGACAAAAGGAGCAAATTGTGCTCTGTTTTTTGTTTTTTTCCTTTTTTTACGGGCGACAGCCTTCTGCTATGATCCCGGTCGAACTGACAGTCCACATGTAATGGGCGGGGCGTGGTCCCACTAGCAAAGAGGATCGGATCGAGTGCCTGAATCTGGACGTGTTTGTGGAGAGCTACAGGAAATCGAGATTGAACTGCTTTTCTGCATCTCTGCATAAAACACATCCAGATTCAGGCATTCGATCCGATCCTCTTTGCTAGTGGAACCTCATCCAGATTCAGGAGGAGAGCTTGAACACTCCACATCCCTCTGCTATCATGCTCGAACTTAGCTCCCATGATGGGATCGGGAACGCTCCGGCCCAGGGAGCGCTATCCGGGGACATCGGCGCTATCCCTCGGGTCTCTGGCTCCCTAGGGTTTGAAGCGTGGGAAGACGTGGGTCTCTCGCTCCCTAGGGTTTGAAGCGTGGGAAGGCGAGAGACCCTAGGGTTTGAAGCGTGGGAAGGCGTTTCGTGTTCACCGTGTTTGTCAATTTCAAGACGCCCGCCATCTCTCACGTGGTATTGAGGTAAGGCGTTTCCCCCTGTGGAATATCAGGGGGCAGGGAGTTTCCGGTCTGGTCCCTTTGGGGTTCCTTTGGGGTGTGCTGTTCCGCGTTGAAAGTGTGGTAGTCGGATCTGCCATCCAGAGGTCATAAGTTTCGAAGCTCTGAAGACTACTCACAGAAGCCAAATGCTCTCTCGATGTCCAAGTGGCGGGGGTCGTCACCTGCGTTGACTGATGAAGACGAAGAGCAGGAAAAAGAAAAGAAAAATGGAAGGGATGTTGGAGCCTAACCTGGGGACTAGTGCATAGCAGCTGTGGCTACACGGACATCGCCACTCTCGAAGCTGTGGGAGAGCTACGGTCAGTGGTGGGAGCGATGCCGTTGGAAGTATGCCTGCTTGGTGCTAGTTTGTATCCAATCTCTCCATGACTTCCAGACGTCAATTTCGGTGCTAAGCTCACGGCCTATCAATTCGGACTTCGACTTCTGTGGATGTGTGCTTCACTCTCTTGGCTTTGTTCATCATTCCTTGTATATCTTGACGCGCCTTGATTAACTGTCTAAGAACTTACCATGCATCTAGACATTATTGTAGGGGAGATTCATTAGTTCTTGTGAATTATCCTCACGTAATTTCATTAGGTCTGGTCTGTCGTTCATCGGTCCCCGCTGCAATGTGGTTGGATCGTTTTCATAAGTGAGATCTGTCGTTCGGGAGTCGTCGTTCATGACTCCCCTCTCCACGGCGGTTGGATCGTTTTCATAATTGAGACCTGTGGTTCATTGCTCCGCTCTCCACTGCGGTTCTACTGATTTTGCCCTGGTTGTGTCTCGTTTTCCATATGGTTGGAGTTACAGTGCACCTAAGCACGATTCTAGGGTAGATTCACTCATTCTTGTGAATTACCTCACATGTTTTCGCAAGTAAGATCTGTCGTTCTTTGCTCCCTTCTCCACGGTGGTTGGATCACTTCACCCTAGCTGTTTTGTATTCAATATGGTAGGAGTTGCAATTCTCTTGGTAGCTGAAGCACATTTGGGTCACACTCGCCCATTGCGATCCTGGACTTGGCAGATCCCATAGGTCGGATTCACGACGTGGCAACCATTTTCTGATACTGATCGCTGTTGATCACGACCATGATGTAGAACAACTGCATCGCCTCTAGTGTCTTGAACTTAGAAACATGCCTGTGTGATCTTCATATGCATAGTACCTGGCACATTTTCACTTTCTGGGTACTGCTTTCGGTTTGAGCTTATGTAGGACCGATTTTAGGTCTGACAGGACAGGTTTGTCCGAATAGCAATTCATAGTTGCTTTTTCTATGTCTTTGGCCTCGTTTCAATGAATACCAGATACTCAGTTCACTACAGAAGTAGTGTGAGATCATGAGTTTGTCTTTATTAGTTAGCTCATCTTTTATATTGGACGTGAATGAAATACCTTTTGGAAAGCTTACTAGAATAGGACGCTGGATCCGGTTTCCAGCAGTTCGGGAACAGGTCCCTACCTGACAAGCTTTAAGATTAAACACAGGGACTACTGTGGTTGGAATTTATGTTTTTTGCTGATACTACAGTGGTTCCAAGCGTAGATTTGCCTAGTCGGATTTCCTGTTGACAACTGACAAGTGATGAGACAATTGAGCTTGCCGCTGGTGGTTAGCTCCCCTTTTTTTGCTCTGTGCGTCAAGGACAAGTTTTGGAAAGTGGTCTTAGGATGGGACGTTGGACCCGGTTTCCAGCAGGTGTTTGAAGAAGATTTGCTACAGTTGGTTTGGTGGAGGATGGTTTCCCATAAGCGAAACTGGCTGAGGCTGCCAGGATAACTCCGATTGAATTGTGAGGTCCCCGGCCTCGTCCCATTGACTTTTGCAATAAAAATTTAATTTTCCAAAAAAAAAAAAAAAAAAAGAACTTAGCTCCCTTCCCCCTCCAAAAAAAAGAAAAGACGTTCAGGCTTGCCTAAGACATTCAGGCTTGCCTCCTAATTAAGTCTTACGTGAACAAACGATCGAAGTCTAATTTCTGGCGAAGCATATTGAAGGCCTGGCAAAAAGTGTTTCCCACTATTAGAGAACAATCGTCATCAAAAGCCGCGGTCTTGACCGAAATTCTGTTTGAGAATCCCTGGATAGTGGATGAGCAGGGGAACGAGTTCTCAGCCCGCGATAGCACAGGGAACTTTGCCAGGTCCTGGATTGAGAAGGGGATAGTGAGAATAAAAGACATATGGGATGATCAGAAAAAAGAATGGAAACAACCTCATGAGATAAAAGGTGTCCTTGGAAGACTGCGTAAGATTCCAAAAAGACTGGCAGACCTTCAACAGGCGATACCAACCTGGTGGACGATACTACTAAAAGAGAAGAACGTACTACCAACACAGAACTTTTGGTGCAGAAGAGAAGGGGAAAAAGATAAGATTCTACAGGTTACGGCTGATCTAGGGGAAGAAGGTTACACAGCAGTAGAATGAAGGAAACCAGCGGATTTTGCCTTTAGTAAGGAACTGGAACGTGGTGGGATAGTAAGAGTGGCGTCCCTACAAGGTTGCTCAGAAGTAATAGTTAGAATGCCCGCACACAAGGCACCAGCAGGAAATAGCCGCGTGTACAAGGCTTCACTCCCTATGGGTAGTAGACTGTTGCAAGATTTGGCGGTGGACGTCAGGACAGTAGGATGGTGGAGTGAAAAGGAGAGAAGAGTTATATCAATAGATGAGTACACATCCAAGAAAGGAACAAAATTTCTTAGATCTAAAGTTAAAAAGAAAACTGTACTGACAGTGGAGAAAATAAGGAAAGAGCAAGATCTGTCGTCCATATCCATTCAAGACACCTTTTCGCTGTGTAACAGTTCAAGGCTACACCATCTCAGAAGTTAGCCAGTATGTTGTGGTTACAACTACTTTTGGCAACAACAAGTGCAGTCTGCTTGGTGAATAGAGGAATGAACATATCTTCGAGTTGCGTTCGCTGCAACTGAATGTGGGAAACTAACCGGCACCTGTGGATGACTTGCCCAACCTCCAGACGCATATGGGACTGGTGGATCAAGCATTGGAATCGGATAACCAGGGGGAACTTTCAATGGACAGATGAGTGGATAATTTCGGTACGCTTGATATTCGAAAACACACTAGTATGGAGGCCGTTGGCGTTGGCACAGATTGTCCGTCTGGCCCCCGAGGCCCCTCAATCCGTACACCCTCTCCGATGGTTAGAAGAGCGCTACTGGAGGGTGCCACGGCGCCCCCGGGGAGGGGAGGGGAGGAGAGACGATTTCTGGCCTCGTTTGTTAAAAATCTGGAGGAGGCTCCCCCCCCCGCATCGCCCTCCTCCAGTCAGGTGGGAGGAGGTGACAAGGCAACCCCTTTTTGGAAACCTTTGGATCACCAACAAACACAGTGAGTTTTTTTGCAGCACAGATGCCCCATGGAAAGAGTGGGTAAAGAACGGGGTAACTCGAGTGGGAGACCTTTGGGATGGGGAAAGGAAGGACTGGAAGAGCCCGGAAAAGATGAGGGGGGAATTGAGATACTGTCACAATGTTGAAGCGGCCCTAGCAGAGATAACGGAGGCCCTCCCGGGAGGGTGGTGACCCATTCTTCGCTGAGGACCGGTGTTAAAGGAGGGAGATTGGGTGTCCCAAGGGGGGAGGGTTGATAAGGTAGGTCTGGTTCACCTAGTTCGACCAGATGACCTGCTGCTCGAATGGTACAACATAAAAAGAAACGGCGGGCTTGAAGGGAGACGGAACCCCCTTCAATGGATTTTAAAGAAGGATCTACACCGCATCAGGGTGATGGAGGAAGGAGATAACTGCCGGATTTTCCTTCCTGAGATAGCCATAAAACATCTCCCGATCGACCCACTGGAATGAATCTGGAACCCTGACACACGACATGACCCACGACAACCGAAACCTAAAATTCTGTCAGGACTCTCGGTGAAGGCGGCATACCGAATGCTTAAAACTAAGTGTTGCCTAAAGGATACGGTAATCGACATGTGGCAGACGCACCTGAACGTGGAGAGACAACTTCTTACACCGATACGATGGTTCTGCGACACCAAGTGCAGACCGGCAAAAATTACATCCTTACAGTGGCAGATCTTGCATCGGTGCTTACCTACCAATGACTGGCTGATTGATCATTCGCGGTTGGAACAACAAGGCCGTGTGCTTCCTTGGTGCTCCCGCTGTCTGTTGGGTTTCCCGGCTAGGAAGAGAGCAGAGACAATTGAACACATATTCTTGCGATGCCCAACGACAATCTTGACCTGGCGGTGGTGGGATAGAGTGTGGCAACTAATGGTCCCGGGCCAATTATGGCCGTGGGACTGGCGGGCTATTCTTATGGGCCAGTATCCACCCTTTCAAGACAACACCTTTGTGTCGAATATGTTTCACTTGTCTCAAAGAACGATCCTGTGCGTTCTGTGGTGGCAACCAGGTCCGGGTAGAGGGAAAAGAGAGACTAGAACAAATCAAATCACATTTTCAGCTAGAGCTTTCGTATAGGTGGAAGTTAACTAAGCAAGCACTTGACAATTTCCAAAGACCTAAAGACATCCGGGAACGGTTACTACAGTTTTCAAAGGAATGGTTGGGCGGGGATAGAGAAGGATGGGTGGCAGAAATATGCTGGACTGGGGACTGGGAAGGAGAACGGGGAAGGGAGGATAGATCATAGACAAGGAGAGGTGGTCCCAAGGGACTACCATCTGCATTTCAAGGAATGGCTTGTGGTTGACTCGAATATCCCCATGAGGCCGGTAGAGGATTTTCCGGACCCCTTCCCCCCCCACCCGAGGTCTTTGGAAATATGTTCGTGAACTCCTTGTATCCTCTGAGCCCATTCTGCAGTCTTATTTCTTCAGTCAGCTAAGCCTCCATTTCTGTGTTTTCCATCTTCTCTTGTCCCACTCTGTCTCGTTCTGTCTTGTCTGTGTTGTAACCTGCATCATGACGTGGTAAGGGTGGGTGGCAGTTTTTTGCCGTATAGAAGTCTGGTAACCAGCATCATGACGAAGTGAGGGCGGGTGGTAGGGTTTGAATTATCAGAGGTTTTCAAGAGTTTTTAGGAGATGGGAAGGGTGATGGAAGGAGGTCCCACTGGTGCCCCCCAGTGGCTCCTCCCAGAACTCTGACCTGACAAAGGGCTGGATGTTTCTCAGACCCATTGGCTGGGTCATACCTACCTGCTCAGTCAATCCTCTGGTCTCCAGAATAATCAATGCTGGCAGGCACCTTCTAGACATTCATCCTGTTACTGGTCTATGGTTCATGATGTACTCTATCATATAAGGGACGCTGGACCCGTTT
>BFEA01000019.1:3110603-3136429 GCA_003427395.1 Chara braunii | reverse complement strand
GAGAGAGAGAGAGAGAGAGAGAGAGAGAGAGAGAGAGAGAGAGAGAGAGAGAGAGAGAGTTTCCCATCTTCTTCTTCTTCCTCCTCCTCCTCCCTCCGGCCGTTTGTGCATGTTGTTTGTGTATAGTTATGGATGGATTTAGACTGGTATCAATCAGATAATCAATTTCTTCTTCTTCTTCTGCTGCTGCTGCTGCTTTTCTTGTGCGTGTGGAGATGTGTGACATTGTGTGTGTGTGTGTGTGTGTGTGTGTGTGTGTGTGTGTGTGTGTGTGTGTGTCAGTGTGTGTCAGTGTGTGTGTGTGTGTGTGTGTGCTGGGTGCTTGTGTTCTTTTCATGTTTGGAATCTTTGGATAGGTCAGTTCAATCCATTTCAGTTGGATCATTCTTCTTCTTCTTCTTCTTCTTCTTCTTCTTCTGTGTGTGTGTGTGGATCTATGGACCTGTTTCCTTACACATAGCACCAATACTTATGCTAAGTAACCACACAGTAGCCTGTGATAGGACCCTCCATGCCCCAGATCCCCGCCCCCATCCGGTCTTACGTTTCTCTAGTCATTGGGGGGAACTGGGTTTTATTATCCTATAGACTGTGTAGGGAGCATTTGCGGTTAGACTGCTGACGTCGGCTGGCAAGACCATTCCCAAACCACCAAAGGAGAAGACCAGTGTCTTTGTTTATTGTTTTCCAGTGAAGATTGTTTTTTTTTAATATAAAAGAACTTCAAAAAATAAAATTAAAAATATGGGGTTGTAGATCTCAAGAAGATCTAGAACCCTTTTTTTTTGTGCTTATTTTTTACCCGAGAAAAAACATTCCGGGGCGGCGGGGCCCGGTCAAACCCAGAGCGGCGGTCAAAAACTTGAGCGCCGACCGCATGCTCAATCAGCGCGGGGTTACGCAGACCCCCCAGGCACCCCGAGCATCACTTGGCTAAGTTGGCTGCCACTAGAAGCCCAAGTCCGGGTGCTGGCCCCTGGGTGTGCCAATATTGGTTGTCTGCTTGGTGTACGTGTGTCGTCGGCCCTCCCACTTGTTCTCGCGCCCTCCAGCCTTTTCTTTCACTTCACTGCCTTGTGCTGTTTGCCAGTGTTTGGGTGCCCACCCACAATGTCATCCAGCCCTTGTCCTAGGCTGCTGCCTGCCGTCCTATGGCCTGTTGCCTCGTGACCTCTCCTTCGTGCCATCTTTTGTCTGCCTTTCTTTTTTTCGTTCCCCTGGGTGGTCAAGTGTTGTATGGCCTCCCCTCTCCTCCCTGCCCTGAGCCCTCCAACCACTGTGATGCATCCGTGCTCGTGCCTTGCTGCTTTGCTGGTTGTTTCTTGGTTGCTGCTTGCTGTCTTCTCCATCTTGCTGGTCTTTTTTATTTGCTGCGTTGTGTCCTTGTGTGTTCTTAACTTCTTGTGTACTGTTTGCCCTCCCGCCTCCCTGCTCCCCTCCAGACTATGTGTGGCCTCCATCATGGCTCCATGTCGTGGCCTTGCTGCTTTGCGGCCTTTGACCAGTTCTTTCGTGTCGATCTTTTGGGGATCTGCAACCCCATATATATGTGTACCATCTTCAAAATCATTTTGAAACAAACGGTCCATATTATATATATATATGAAACTCCGACGAAACAGTTTGTCACAGTCCCTCGTTTGTTGTCCTCTTCTCTCTCTCTGCCAACGGTTTACCGGGCAGTTCTGTTTGTGACGATATATATATATATATATCGTCACAAACAGAACTGCCCGGTAAACCGTTGGCAGATATATATATATATATATATATATATATATATATTAATTGAAAACATAAAAACCAGAAAAAAAGAGACACAGAGACTCCCCCCTCTCCCTCCCCCCCCCACCCCCCCCACACACACTGTGAGACACACACACACAATTGAAACACAAACACAAACACACACACACACATGCACACATGCACACATGCACACGCACACACGCACACACACGCACACCAGTGCGCGCACACACACACACACACACACCCGCGCTCACACGCACACTGTCGGCGGCACACACACACATACACACATATATATATATATACAATACACATCTAGATGTGTATAAGAGACAGGAGAGAGAGAGAGAGAGAGAGAGAGAGAGAGAGAGAGAGAGATCTAGCAAAGGGGATTTGTATACTTCTGTTGTTTTCACTTTATAACTGAACAGGCCCTCCTTTTGCTCCTTCCACTACTTCTGTTTTTGTGCGCGTGCACGCGCAAGATAGAACTTGCGAGAGAGAGAGAGAGAGAGAGAGAGAGAGAGAGAGAGAGAGATTGGTAAGGCAGCGCAATGCTGCAGGATTCAGCAGGAATAACTATTTGGCTGCGACGGAGACGGTACCTGTTGTGGAAGCAGATGTGGAAAAGGAGAGGAGGCGGCCAATTTGTGCCCTCCTCCTCTCAGGTGTGCGACGTTGATCTCCTTTTTTTTATTTATTTATCACCGGAGCAATCAGTGATAATAGTGTCCACCGTCTTGAAGAGCAAACGCCCATTGAAGTTCAATCGGGATCGAGACTCAGTAAACGCTCGCTAATGGCTTCGCAAGCTTCGGATCTACCCCGACTCATTCTTGTCTGGGCCCTTGTTGCAGGGCACCCAGCAGGAAGTCGTGATGCATCTGATGATGCTACCGTAGCCATTGATGCTACCGATTGATGCTACCTGGTAGTATCGCTGATGCTACTGTAACGAGGACCAAGGCCGATGCTGGCCTGGCGACGATCATCGGGAAACCCGACATACTCGCGCCACACGCGGCCATTGTGAGACGATCATAACGATAATTTGCTCTTTACGATAATCCCAGAATAGGTAGACAGCGAAGAGGAGCTTTTGCTTTGTTCGACTTTTGCAACAATCATTGGTGTTTTGCGATGATGGTAGAGAGAGAGAGAGAGAGAGAGAGNNNNATCCCCCCTTCGTGTTCCCCTCCGCGTGCGTGCCCCTGCCAGGTGTGGGGCCTCATTTTCTGGCCCGCGTGCGTGGCCGAAATGCCATTGAGCGCGTTGGATCGCGCGCTTGACTCGGCTTGAGGGGTTTGAGCGCACGCTTAAGCCGAAGTTAAGCGCGCTCAAACAGTTACACGGTTGGGGGCGCCCCCTTGATGACGCATCCACCACCCCAAAGTCTTATGCCCCCAGGACCCCAGATAATTGCCATATCTGATAGCATGCAGAAGCGGTCCATCAATCCCTGTATGTTTTCTATATTATGGGCCTGGCTTCTGCCATTATTGTAAGCTGATCTGCAAAGAGGGAGCACACAAGGATGGCATCCTCCAGGACCGACGTTATTTTGATCCTTTCAAGATCTTTGTTGCTTCTCAGGTTGGCGGCTAAGGCTTCAATTATTATGAGGAAAAGGCAGGGAGTGATAGAATCTCCCTGCCTCACCGAGCGCTGGAGCCTGATTTTCGATGTCAAGGAACCATTCATCTGTATCCGAGTAGTCGCGTTGTGGTGCAGAATTCTCACCCATCTATGGAAAAAGGGGGTCAAAATTCATTCGTTCCAGATATTTACCCAGGAAGATTCAGTCAAAGTTATCATATGCCTGCTCAAAGTATGACGATGAAGGCCACATTGAGTTTTGGCGTGAGAGTCTGATCATCTTGTGACGCCCAACCTCACGCCCAGCGCGACTTCCTGTTTTGGAGTGTTAGTGGGCCTGGAAATGCGAATAGGGGTGTGCCAAGGATCTTAGGAAAGTGGGAATGGAGTCCTAGGTCGGAACTGGAATCTCCGGCGTCAAGTTTCAGGGGTAGGAGTGCAAGAGTTTCGTTTTAGCTCAGAATCGGGGCGATCGCCGATCTCGTGGCCTGGGCCGGGGACGTATCTGATGTACAGGCGGAACGCTATGAGTATCTCTCTGAGAGCGCATGTACCGCCGTCGGCCAATGCACGTCTCAGAGTCTGATGAGGACGGTCGTAGTTGGAGACTGTGTCCCCGAAGCTCTTCTTCGGATCGGGTTCGTCGGATGAACCCTGCTTCGCGATACTCGTTGTATTGCTGGCACTCCGGGCACGGTGTGCGGGGAGCTATGGAGTCCCACGGGACAACCGTTAGGTGATGATACGGGAGAAGGATATAATAGCGGGGAGTTACCCTGGTGTCCACCACCTCGACCCTAGCAAGAACAAGTACTATTCCTACCGACCCGACGTGTTTCCCGGAGTAGTGCCTGAAGTGCGGGCAACATTGCTGCCAACGAGAGCGGAGGATCCCAACGCCTGCCCCATCGTAGGCGGGATCTTTTTGGTTACCTTCTTATTTCGGCACTTAAATTGGTTATGGCCATATTGGCCACAACGGATACAAGCCTGCCTTGTATACCAATTTCTCCACACATCCTCGGTGAGACCCGTTTTCTCCCATGGAGGAGCATTGGGGTCAACTTGACTCCTTGACCGGGAACCTCCTCGGCGTCTACCGGTCGCCTTTCCTTTTTGAGCTACGGGCCTATGGCAACGACTACTCCACCCCCTGAAACCTCTACGCTGCCTGCCTCTGAACCTACTCCCGCCTGGAACTCGTCGTCCAACTCAATGGTAGAACCATCGTTGTCGACGAACATGATGCGGCCCTTCACCTTCCAGTTGGGAGGCAGTGACTTTTTCCTACCATCCGTCGTGGGGTTATGTCCATGCCCTATCTTTGCCTCAAGGTCTAGGGCCTTCTTACTGAACGAGGGAAAGTTGTGCATGTTGATGTTGGCCTCACCTGCCAACTGATTCCTAAGAGGCATGGGAAAGCATCTCAGGTAGGAGGTGAGTAAAACCTGGGGGTCATAGCGAACCCCAGGGACACAGATCAGCGTCAGTGACCTCCCTTACTGACTTGAACTGCCTCGTGTGCAGTGTCAGGATCGCATCAATCATGATCAGTGGCCTCTTGGGCCTCCTGAGGATCATGTCACCTGTCTTCCACCAACTTGAGGAAGTCATCCAGTTTCTAGGTGATTGCCCAAGCGTGGAAGTCATGACCATACCCCTGGAGCTGCACTAAACCACTCAACCATTGTGCTGCACTCCCCTCTTGATAGGATGCAGCCACAAGCACTTCCTCGTGCGACAAGGTAAGTTTACACTTGACATAGACCGGCACTGCCCTCAACCAAGTGTCGAGGTCTTCACCCCTCTTATCCCCTGTGAAGGGCTTAGGAGCGGCGATGGCCATCTTTGGTACCCACTGACTTTGTCCCGGTCCCTGCATCACTCCGGGTTGTGGACCCAGTGGTGCAGGCTGCTGCACTAACTGCTGGGGCTGTGTGCCCCGCGGCTGTACAGGCTGCGAGATAGCAGGTTGCACGCTTACTGCAACGGTACAACCTGCGACGGAGGTTGGGTGAACAATGTCTGTACAGGAACCTGTAAACCAGGACCTACTGAGAACCCTCCTGATAATGGCATGCCCAAGGAAACGGTGTGGACCGATGTTGGGGTTGTATATGGGGATACCCCAGTCACCGGTGGGACAAAAGGAGGAGGATGTACAACGGGTCCGGCACCGGGCCCGGACGGTGATGGTGCCGCCTGCATTCACCCAACTAACACAGCCAGACTCTGTTGGATGTCATGTAAGTTGTGTGTCCGGTTTTGAATTCAACGCGGGTTCCACGTTGAAAAATTCAACGCGCGTTGAATTCGCGTTAAGCTCCCGTTCAAACGCGCGTTGAACATGAATTAACGAGGTCGGCGATGATTTTTTTCCTGGGCTAAAAATTGTCCAAAACAAAAAAAACAAAATGGGGTTGTAGGTTTTTTCGAGGACTACAACCCTATGTTTTTATTTTTATTTTTTGATATTTAAATATATTTTTGAAAAATCAAAAACTTAAACACACAATGAAAAAAACAAAAACAAAAAATGAAATGAGTGTTTGGCAGATTTCTCAGGGTTTGGCTGCAGTACTCACCAAATGTGCATGATGGGGTCTACACATGCATGGCTTCAAGTTAGCTCTAGGATAGGGTAGGGATATAAGTCGCTCCGGCTAGTCTGAGTTCCACCTAGCCTTGGGTAAGCTAGGGGAAGGACGATAGGATGTGTCCGCGGGCGCTGGCCTGCCTTGCTTAGGTAATCCTGCTGGGTAGACTCCCTGAATTGGGCCTGTAGAAGATTGCATGAGCCTGGCGTCCGAAGTTCCTGTACGGCAAGGTTTGTCCGCTTCCGCTTCCATTAGGGCTGGGAGGTTGGCCCAGCCCTGGTGCTTGTCACTGCTGTCTGGTCCAAGTTGCCCTCAATACTGGTAGGGTGACGGTCTTGAGTGCTGGTCACACTGAGGTAGGATAGTCGGGACAGGGGGTGCGTTGGGAGTATTAACGTGGGGATGGGTAGGGTAGGTGGCCTATCCTGTCGGGACAACCATTGGGTGCTGCTACCAGCAATCACCGCGGGTCTGGTCCTTAGCCTCTACAACACCCTGGGATTTCAAAAAAAAAAAGTAGAGGTCCACGGCCTGTCTCCTTTCAAATGTTAAGACTGGAACCTTCCCGATTTTGAGTCATGACTTTTCGATTTTGGCAAATGATTTTGACTGTGGACTGTGACTCCTGCCACTAGGACACCACTTTGGCCTGTGGAACTGCACTTTACTCGTGGGATGTGACTCTTCAATATGACTTTTCATTATAAAACGTGACTTTTGCCCCTAAGATGTGACTGTTTGCTGGGTGGCACTGCCTGTTGGACTGGACTGCTAAGGTACCCGAGTACGACCTTTCTGAAATTTACTAACTCGACCTTTTTTTGGCCAGGGCCTCTGACCCTGAGACCCGAATTTGGGGTATGAATCGTGGAAGGTCTTTTAGCATGTGGTGAGTAGAGGCCCTTAGGGGCCCTTAGGGCCGCTGCACGTATTCCTAAGAAAAAAGAAAAACTAAAAAACAAAACAAAAAAAGAAACAAAAGAAAAATGAGAAAACAAAAGAAAAACGAGAAAACAAAAGAAAAAAGAGAAACAACAGAAAAACGAGAAAACAGAGAATCGGTGATCCATAACTGTGATGCACAGGGTGCCACAGACTTGAATTCGAATGCTGACTCTATATTCTTGGCCCACACAGGCAGTTTACAACTCTAATGTCCATCTCTGCTCCGTGAGGGGTCCTTGCTAATCCTAGGGGCCCTTCAGAAATGAGCCTGGACAAATAGATTGGAGCATTTGTAAAAAAAAAAAAAAAAAAAAAGGATATGCACCCACATGCACACACATGAGCTCACGAAGTTGGGGTATGGGTTGGCCCCAACTTTTTTCCCTCTTGCAGTTTGATTTTCGGGAGGGAGGGGCATTTTTTGCCACTCCACCCTGTTCATAGGGGTCAATGTTTTTCCTGTTTTTAGTGGTTGGGCGCGTAGGGCCCCGTGTCCAAGGCCCAACGCGCGAATTCCGTTCTTTGGAATTCGACGCGACACCCACATTTTCCGCGTCAAACGCGATTCACCTTACTCAAACTTATCACCTGGAATCTACCCCTTCCCCAATTCCCCTTGATTGTCACTTGACGTCAGCGTCCCTGATCAATCCGGTTTGGCGTGCGTGACTAAAGGTATGCACACGGCCCACCCCTGTGCCCCGAGTAGCTGATGAGCTGGCCAGCCCTGCACTGTGTTTATCCTTGCGTGCAGTGAGCCTTACACCGATTGGCTGATCCAGAGGCAATTTAACGACCGCCCCCAAGTGTCATCAGGAATTATTTTACGTCGCAGCAGGACGATGATCACAACCGATGGTTTCCCCTGCCCGTGTTTTATTTATAGACGCCCGGTTCTCGTCTCCCACATAGGGCTGGCCTGCCCTTCAGTACCCCTTCTATGAGCGCATCAAGCAGACAAGGACAAGTAGCAAAGCATGCGTGCTCTACTCCCGGTGGGTTGGCATGGTGACCGTGACCCAGTGCTCCGTCTAGGGCCCTTCAGAAAGCACCACCCTCTCCTTCCAGATGCTCCACGTGAACAATGTCGACTCTCAAGGTTGAGCACACACGACACCTCACATGAGAGGACCCTCAAGAAGGAACTCACAACCTCACAGTAAGAAGTGATGAAGAGGGTAGATAAGGTTAAGGGCAACGTACCTCATTATAGCTGCCCCCAATCACAGATATTCTCACCAGATGAGTCAAGATGACCTGATGGCGATTGCGATGACCAGTCACTACCTCGGCACAACCAGCATTATCTCACCGTTCCACCTCACCAGATAGTTCTCATCACACCGCGAACACCCAATATACACACCGTAGCCTTCCTGGCGATTCCCCTCTCCTCCTGGGTCGCCAACACCTTGTCCTCGCCCTCCTCACTACATACCACCTACGGCCAGGCTCACCAAGCAGACCGCATATATGTACTGCATAGGCAGAAGACAAGCGCCAGATGAGCGCAACGTACCACAACTCCGATACCAAATTGCAAGGAAGATGAACAATAGTGAACTTCAGCAATCAAACAGCATCATACACATAAGACCAGATAGTTGTGACCTCGAACCAAAAGCAGAATTGCATCACGAGTTTCACCAAATAAGAGTACACCTGAAGCTCATAATTGACAATGCTGGAATAGTCTCATCATCAACATCAATGAAGAACCAATGTTGATATCCTATCAAGTGCTCGACGCCCAGACTACAGATGGCAGATCCTATCTAACCTAGATTACAATGCCGAAGATGACGACGACAGCTCTCTCGAAGTACGAGCAGATAGCGGCCAATGCTGCACGCTTCCAACACCAGGTATGTCTCTCGCATCACTCACATCCCCAACACACAGATGCCACATGCACCCAAGAACCACCCTGCGCCACATCCAACTCACAATAGCGCAGCTTAGCTATGGTTGCCTGCTCCTTCCTGCTCGCCTGTGAGCGCGTGAGCGCCAGCCAGCTTTAGCGCAGCAGCGCTTGCACAGCATGCAGCCAACACCCGAATGACCAAAGCGTGGGCTGGCCCTTTCCTATATGGAAATGGCCAGTCTGGGTGCGTGCAGCCTGGCTGTGTTGGGCCTCGGCCCAGAAGCTTCCGGTAGGCCTAGGGAGGCTGAGCCTCGGACCAAACGAATTGGCCCAGGGCCACCGACAATTACTTGTGCTCAACTACCCACAATCTGAGTTGGGCCTATGCTGCGAATCTCGCCCAAGGCCTGACTCATATGCATTTGATAAAGGATATCAGGGCCTGGGGGCTTCCAACCAACTGGCCCTGCGCAACTGCCTGCATTTTCTCCAGTTGCGAAGTAGTCCAAAATAGGCCTTTTAGGGTCCGTCGGGCCTGCCTTCACTTAGGGCGGCCGACGCTATTGCAAATAGGGGCCCAATAGGGCATATCGAGGCCTTTGCCTCGCATAAAGCGTGATAGGACGATAATTATGAATGTTAAGTTTATCTTTTTTTTTGTACAAAAGGGTAAGAACCCCTTGGTTGACCATCTCACCCATATCCCTTGTGGTCCAGACCGCATGATCGTAGTCTATGAGATCTTGCACAAGAGGACCCCACATGGACTCCTTGAGTTTTTTTGGGAGGCCATCAATGTCGAGTGTCTTTTCCTCCTCCATTAAGATGAGGGTCTTCCAAATTTCATCCTTTGTTAATAACATTTCCAATTTATTTATTTTCTGCATCAGTGATTGATTTTTTTACGGGAATTAAGAATTTATCTATTTCTATTGTTTTTTGGGATAGGGGAATTGAGAATTTTTTTGATGTGAAGAGGTCCTTATAAAAATCCCTCGCTATTTTCATATCGACAACCGTTGAGATAGCTAGGGGTTCATTTCTATTGAAGGGATTGACTAATGTCTCTATCATGGTTCTTGGGTAGCACCACGTACGTTTATACGAGGCATACACATATGTATGCGAGCGTACGCGTAATTGTCCGAAAGCCCGCATATGCGTACGCATTTTATTTTATTTTATTTTATTAAATATATATGTATAGACTAACACATGTATAGGAGGAGGAGGAGGAGAAGGAAGATCTTTCTCCTCCTCCTCCTCCTCCTCCTCCTCCTCCCACAGTCGACGGACGATGGTGACGGGCGACAAGCGATGGCGACGGGCGACGGGCGACGGGCGACGGGCGACGGGCGACGGGTGATAGGCGATAGCGACGGGTGATGGTGACGGGCGATGATGACGGGCGATGGCCTCCTCGACCGATGGCGATGGCGATGGGCGATGACCTCCTAGGGCGATGGCGATTGCGACGGCCGATGACCTCCCCGGGCGATGGCGATGGCGACGGGCGATGGCGACGGGCGATGGCGACGGGCGATGGCGATAGGCGATGACGACGGGCAATAACAACGGGGGATGGCGACTCCTCGGGCCATGGCGATGGTGATGGGTGATGGCATCAGCCGATGGTGACGGGCCATGACGACGGGCGATCGTGAATGGGCGATGACTCCTCCTCCTCGGGCGATGGCGACGACTCCTCGATGGATGGCAACTCCTCCTCCTCGGGTGATGATGGTGCACCCCCAAACCGGACCACTTCCCCGCGTTACCCCAGTCTCTCGAAGTCCCCCCACCTGGTACCACGGCAAAAAACAAGACAGAATGGTCCGCGACGAGCATACGGGCCCCATTTTTTAGTACATGTGCACACGTATGAGGTGCGTATGCGCATACGTGCATACGGGTATGCACGTCCGCGAACCCCTCGTACGTGTACGTTGTGCAACCCAGCATGGTTCTTCCAGTTCCAGCTTTAGCCATGGCATAAGAACGAGCATCCATGGCGCCTTCCATCTCATGTTTCTTTAGCTTGCCATGTATTTTGATTCCTTGCCATCTATATTCCATGTTTTTTTTTTTTTTTTTTTTTTTAATATCAGTTGGTGCTGTTAGGGATAGTGATACGAGCACCCACCCCTAGCAGGCCACCTGTTGACTCCATTCTATTGGTGGGGAGTTGCACCTGCTGGAAAACGAGTCCAGTGTCCATTATACATAGTTTTTAAAAAAGGTATGATGAGTACTTGAGTATGTAGGAGTTAAAAGTTGAGGATAGGCTGCAACCTGTCTCTCCTGACTCTCATCCTTTTGCATATATTTCTCCTGCTATACTCAAACAACTCATGTTGTCTCTTCTGTAGTCAACCTCTTCAGCCTTCTATGGCCGCCAGATTAGACATTACTGTCAAGCTGGTTACAACTCATCAAGATTTTCCTCTCTATTCGTAGCCATACCAACTCATGGGGACCAGGGATAGTGAGGAAGGGGGGAAGGGATCTAGGAACTCTGATAGGGGACGCAGGGGAACTGTGGAGTCCACATTTGTCCAATCATGGAATATCAGTCGGTAGTCGCCTTGATTTTCTACACTTCTCTTCTCTTTGTTCACTCTCCTAACCCCACTCTCTTTGATCAGTCTTATCTTACCTCCTTGAGCCCCCCCAGCCAAGCGCAACTGAAATGTTTAATATGCTGTTGAATTTATTTTTTATTCGTAAGGAATTTAATTTTGTCTTTTATTTTGTCCCATTGAGCTGAGATCACAATTTGCACTTGCAGCTTGGTTGTTTCTGTAAAATCAGGGTCATCCAGTCTCTCCCCTTCCATTTCAAAAGTACATCAGCGTTGCCAGAGGGCCCAGAGGATGACTCTTCTACCTGTTATAAATAAGTTATGAGAGAAAACATGCAATTGATCCGAAGAGTGGTCTTCTAAAGTTATAATTTCTTTTTGCTAGTGGCTCCCTGGCTTCTTGATCATCTAGGTTTATCTCTTTTTCTTGTAATTCATGATTTTTTTAATGTAATTTAGTTTCTTGTTGGTGCCTTAGTCTTGCCAGAGCTTTAGAATATTCATTGCATTTATGGCCTAGAAAGACTAGATCGTTGTTGAACCAAGACATGTCATTCTCGATGCGGGGTCTCTGTTTTTTCTAGAAATCTCATACATCCTCCGGGTATTGTAGGAAATATGGGTCCTTAAGATGTGAAGTATTGGGTTTATAAAACCCCTTACTCTGATCTGGCTTCTTTCGAAAGGAAAACACTGTCATACACATAGCATGATCAATGCCAGGAAAGGGGCTTCTAGGTAGGATACAGGCGAATTGAAGACCACCTAGAAGTTCTTCAAAGACTAAAATGAGATCAATCCCGGATTTAGTGGGTCTATTGGAGTGACCTCTTGTGAAGCAGGAGAAGGTTCTAGTAGTAGGGTTTAATCTCCTGAAGGAGTCAAAGAGGTTAGAGGAGGTACATAAATTGGCTATATTAATTTGTTCATCAGTCTCTATATAGGATGGACAAGGGAAGGGGATGTTCCATCTATCCAGGTTGCGACCAAGTGCTGCATTGAAGTCACCTGCAATTATGACAGGGATACGAACTGGGAGACGGAGTAATAAGGATTCGAAAAAAAAACGGCGATGCCCAGTCTCGTTGGGACCACACACATTCAATATACTAACCACTTCCAGTTCCAGCATCGCCAGTATATATATCCATCTTCCCTCCTGATGGTCAGCTTCCAATTAAGCACCTCTACTTTCGAACCTGGTCGAACCCATATAGCCACACCGGCACTCCTTGGTTTTGGGGCGTTGGCCCGGTACGCATCGTGGGGCCATATCTCCTTGTGATTATGGTTATGGGTCGCTGTGTTCATTAAGTGTGTTTCCTGAATACAGATCACATCTGGCCATTCTTTTCCCCCTACACCTTTGAGAAGTTCAAGTATGGCTTGACGCTTACTCCGCTTGGCAGAAGCGAGGCCATTTACGTTGCGGGATCTGAGGTCCAAATCTGCGTTCCTTTTGAGGAGCCTCCAATTTTTATCTTTGATATAAAGAAGATATATTAAGTTCACTTCCTCTGATTTATCACCCATCTCAAATCCGTTCCGTCCAAGTTGCGGTATCTAGGATCCCGCCGTTCTTGAGGGAAGCCTGCGGTAGTAGTCTGAGGAGAAGGGTGATAACATCCTCCTCAGACCAGAACTGATTTGACTTAATTTGAGGAATTTGTGAATCTTTGTTAGTTTCTGTATTCATCCATCTCAGGTTAGATGTATCCGAGACTCTGTATTTCACGTAGATATCACTGTCTGCTATTCTTTCTGGCCCCGATATCCGCGTGAGGGTGGCCCATCCTCCTGACGGTAATTGTTCCTTGATGAATTTGAAAGTATTGCATTTAATAATTGGCTGTGACCCCAAGCCTGTAACTTTTTTGTGACTAAACTTTCCCTTCACTTTTGTGATGATAGGTGGCATGAAGAAGGTGGTAAATCCTCCGGCTGCCCCCCCAGGACAATCACTGCCCCCGTTCAAACCCCTTGGTCCCTCTTTTATCACCTCTTTTATCTGTGTTCTCACAAGAACTGGCTCATCTTTGGTGCCCCCCGGAGTATCCAAGTCCATCCCTCTACTGCTTACTACTCAGCTTTCTCAGTTTCTCTCAAGTCACTAGCTGAAGCTGGGTAATGGCCCCCGTCTGTACCGGAAGGGAAGCTGCACCTGGTTTCCGGCAGGTGTAGCTCCCCACCAATAGAAAGGAGCCATCCGGGGGGGGTGGTACTCGCAGCTGCTCTTATCACCTCTGGTAATACCTCCTGTGGATGTTTGGGGAAGGGCTGCAGATTCCTGGAACGTCGCAAGACGGAACCACAGATACGAAACATCAGCCAAAAGCAGGGGCTTGGCGCCTCCGGGAATGGGGCTAGGTCAGGAATGACGACAGAGCTCAATTATGGGAAGGGTTTTACTCGCAGGCCTGAGGGAAAAGTGACTCTGTGACCACATGACTAATGGCTGTGACCCCGACACAAGACATTGCATTGCTGTTTCCAAGGGACGCTGGACCCGGTTTTTCAGCGCTAAGGTCCTAAAGCAATCACTTAGTGGGAAAGGAAGTGATCGCGTGCCGCTCCCCACCAATAGATGGAGCAGCCCGCTGGCCAAACCCGCAATTCTGGCGGTTCTCCTACCACCACTGGCTGGCACTGGGATAGTGGACTTGCGAAAGGGCTTGAAAAAAAAGAAATGTACAAGGTACTAAATTTCCGTCATACAGGAACAGCCAAGATGAACCAACAGGCCTATCTCAGTTGGTACACCCATGAAAACTGATGAAATACAGACTTGAGTTTGAATCCCGATGCAGTCAGATTAACAAAATAACATACCTCTGAATTACCGAGGGCCAGTCAGTGGAATTATGATATCTGAAGGCCGCCGCTCTTTTTTATGGAACAAAAAGGAAAAGACAAAATGAACATTGTAAAGCACTTGGGTGGGCACCTTTGGATTGGATGAGATGAGCACATACCGTTCCTCTAAGCCAAGCTTTGCTCTCCCTTAGTTCTCTGACACTGTCTTCGCTTGGCATGCTTTCACTCTTTTCTGGCCCAAGAGTCTGTTCCCTCACGGGTTGCACTTCCGCGCCACGGGCAGTTTGATCTTGCACACTATGTCCATCAACACCGGTTCCCAATTTCTTCTGGACGGTTCCTTCCCAAGCCTGAGTGGAACCTGATTCTGTGCTGGCTTCTATACTTAGCCCCAAGTTGCCACTCAAGTCATGTCTGGCACCACCAGAGCCAGGACCGGGAGCAGAATCAGGGCCTGGACCAGACGATTCCGAGTTTTCCCTGCATGTTGCATCTAAAGTTGTCGTCTCGATGCCAATGGGCTCAAGCTGCCTCACTGCACCAGCGTCGGAAACAGTATGATCTGGTCCATTGGAGATCCTCTTGGATTTTGCAGACGATCCAAGCTGATTCTTCTTTCCGTGTGCATTTTGCACCCCTTTCGGTGATATAGATGTCAGCTTCTGCCCTGACTTTTGCCTCTTGTGACCAGGTGGAGGATATGCAGGTGGTATAGTTGTTGCAGCTGCATCCAGGGGGTCTTCCCACGATATGGACACCAGAATCTCCCCTGCAGGCTGTTCAATTCAGTGATTCCGAGTCCATCGCAGTACGTAAGGGGCAAAACCGCAAGACACAACATAGATGGGAGAGTACCATAAGCTTGATGGACCAATCTGAACAAGGAACAAAAACTTCAAGGACCAGACTGTAACAACGTGAATGGAAGTAAGAGAATTTTTTTTTTGTTTTGTTTCAGAAACTTGAAGGATCAGTTGTAGGCATAATGCATGTTTTGTATAATTCCAGATGGGACACTCAGCCAGGTTCCAAGCGCGTGCTGCTCCCCACAGATAGATTGGAGCAATTTCCACCCCCCCCCCCCCCCCCCCCCCCCCCCCCCCCCAAAAAAAAGGCATAATGCAGGTAAAAAAAGTTCAAAAAACACAGCAATTAACTATATTAAACGAGGCTCAATGCACAAGGCGCTCAACAAAACATGAAAAACTTCACTAAGTTAGTAGGCATGCAGGTTGAAAACAAGAAAAAGGAGGGGCAACCATCAATTCTAGTCCATAGTTTCAAGTGTACTAGATGAGGCACAATGAACAGGAACTCCTGCAGAGGATGGACTTCTTCTTCTTCTTCTTCTTCTTTTTCTTCTTCTTCTTCTTCTTCTTCTTCTTCTTCTTCTTCTTCTTCTTCTTCTTCTTCTTCTTTTTTCTTCCAAAGCCCATGTTTGTTGTAGAGGCCAGGTACCATACACACGGTGGTTGCTGCACCAGCCAGCCATTGGTTGTTCTGACAATCATTCAATTTGTGAGACCACCTCCCAACCCATCCTCTCATCATTCTCCCAGCGCACCCCCTATTCCTACTATCCTACCTCAGTGTTAAATTGCTAATCACCTTGGACTACCAGATCGTTATCTCAGAGCATGACTTGGACCGAATAGCAGTTACAGGCACCAGGCCTGGGCAGGCTCAACGGGACAAGCCCGGACAGTTGAAATTGTCGAAATGTCGACAAAAGGCAACCAGCAACAGTACAGACTTCACCGTCACGAAAGCAAGAACAGGAAGATGAGTAAGAGGGAAGCAGAGACGACAGGAGACAGATGGCAGGAAGAAGGAAGAAGATGAGAATAGCATAGTCTTAGCACAGTTCCCCGAACGCGACTTGAATTTCTGAAAAAATTGTCGTGAAACACAAAACGGCGGGTTGACCCGACCGGTTTCGACCGCTCCGCCTAAGCAGTCTCATCAGGGGTCCGGAAAGCCCGGACAGGCCCAGCTTACCCAAGGATAAGGCGAATCATGGACAAGCCAGGAGCGGGTGTTAACCCCTCCCCAGCCCTAGTTGAAGCACAGACGAGTGAGCCTTGTCACCCAGGAACTTTGGACGCCAGGTACAAGCAGTATCCTATCAGCCCCACAATTAGTACCCAGATTCCTACCGAGGCACCAGAGTTAGGCAGACTCAATGGACAAGCCCTGACTGGCACAACTTTCCCAGGGCTAGGCGGATCACGGGCAAGCCCAGAGTGGGTGTTAAACCCCTACCCAACCCTAGTTACTGACCCCCATCTGAAAGCCCCCCCAAAGCTCAGATTGAGTCTATGACACCTAGTAAGGACTGGATACCCCCCTCCCCGGCACTGTAGTTAATTGTATGTGTATCGTCAGCTGTATCTATGCATAGGCCATATTCATCCGTAAGCTCCGTACGTGTATTCATGGACTGTATATGTTGTCTACAGAAATTGTGCTGTTCTGTGTATTTAAACCCACGTTCATCATTGTATAACAGTCATCCTCACCCACATGCACTACCGTTTCAAATGGTACCAATGTACGTTATGCCAGACTGGGGGGATCATCAGAACAATCTATGGCCAACATCCTCAGGCAACCTCCCGCATAATCAAGCCCCGGCATACAACAACCATGGACTAACCCTTGGGTGGTGCGCTGCGCAGGCAGTGTCTGCAATAGCTTACCTGCGTTAGCCCAAGGGGTATGTAAACGCCTCTGGTGTCTCTGCGCAATCGTGTGAAGTTTTGAACCCGCAACCTCAGACCACAATGCACATTGACAACTGGTACCCTAAACCACTGAGCCACAGGCCGCTTGCCAGAGGATGGACTTCTTAACAAATCCAAGGAGTTCTTTTTCTTTCTGAGAGCATTGAATTTCAGCCTCTCGTCCATGCAGGGGTGGGGTGAACATCGTGGCCCGTATGGTTCCACTGGGTCACGGTTTTTGCAGTGGTTTAGGCGTCTGGCTGTTTAGTCTGAGATTCCCGGTTCAATTCCTCGCAGGGTCGTTCCAACAGCATGGTGATATACCCACACATCTCGTTCACGTGGAGACCCAATGGTAATTGGTCAGCAACCTGTGTTCAGGGACTCCTGCCTATTGGTGGGGAGTGGCACCTGCTGGAAACCCAGTCCGGCGCCCCAGGGATAACAGGTAGACATGAATCATTCTTCCCAGAATGGATGGGAGAGGAAGACTTTCCCATTGCTTTGACTTAAAAAAAAAGAAAAAGAAAAAAAAAAAGCCCAGCGATAGTCTCTAGCCAATCTATCTGCCAAGGCACGACCAGTCTCACAACTCGAACATGTCTCTTAGCGGCGTTACCGTAGCCTTCTGCCCTTCTCTTTTTTTTTTTTTTTTTTTTTTTTTTTAACCCATCACCTACAATTATAGTCCCCAGGTCTTGGCTTGGTTGTGACTGAATTCTGTGAAGAGTTTGAAAGATGCAATTTTAGCTTTGCTGGACCAGAAAGGAGCTTAATGGCCCAAGAGGTGATAAGGTGCTAGTTAAGAATTGCAAGATCTACCGCCCCAATTGGGCGAAGAGGCACGGTTCATCTGTCACTTCATTGTATTGTTCTATTCCAATTATTTCTTGTACATGTGGGACGCTGGACCTGTTTTCCAGCAGGTGCAGCTCTCCACCAATAGATGGAGCGCCTTCAATAGGTTCTACTAGGGGGAGCTGCTCATATGACTCTCCCTAGTTGAATCTGCAGAGTCTTAATTATAAAAAAAAAAGAAGCCCTTCTTCCTTGTCCCCTCAGGCAACAAGGGGTCAAAGCGAAGAGATGACAGCTAATTCAATAGCCAAGAGGGACATTTCATGATTTCACTTTTTAATTTTATTTCCTGTTCTTTTTTAACGCCCAGGTTGTTGTAAAGGTCGGATTCAGACTTTCGAAGGTCCCTCGGAACTCAGCCATTTGGTTATCCAGATGGACTGTTTCACTCCCCAGACCTATCTCTATAGGCCACCATTTTTTATCCCTTTCTAGATCCTATAGGAAGCCATTGGTTACCTATGGCTAGCGGAAGTAACCGCCTTACGGCTCTATCAGGACACCCCAGCCAATCGAGGATGTTCAGTCAGCTGGGCGCGCCTGGGATTGAGTGAACTCTAGACTCAGCAGGTGCACCCCTGTTTGATCAAGCAGACTCTAGGTAGTTCCCCTACCATTTCTACTTGATCCGATTTCTCCTCCCCCCAACACCCTTATGCATATGCTACCCCTTAAGGTCTATTGTAGACTCGCTAACCATCTGGACCCCATCTGGTACTTTAGTTGGGATTACCCCTGAAGCTCAGCCCTCAGCTAGCAATGATCCTCCCTTGAAGCCCAACCCCTGGGCATCATAAGTGCCTCGCCTCTCTCTCTCTCTCTCTCTCTCTCTCTCTCTCTCTCTCTCTCTCTCTCTCTCTCTCTCTCTCTCTCTCTCTCTCTCTCTCTCTCTCCYCCCCCCTTCCCCCCTTCCCCCCGCCCCCCCCCGTACCCACACACACTACTCCTAGACTCCGCTGAGGAGACTGGGAGCACAGCTTACACGGTTGGTGTGTATCGACTCAGGCTACCATACCCGTCTTTACTATGGACTCCCTGGACTGTAATCTTGATGGAAGGAAACTTCCTTCAGTGCCCAGGCCCTGTCAAGAGTGCCCTCCTAGGGACTAGTCCAGACTAAGCTCAGGTATTTCTTTATTTCTTTCCTCCAGGTGTTTGGTTTTGGGGGGGATAAAGCAAAAGAACAGATCTCACACTCGTCAACGACTGACTCGTTGGCATCCCATCAAAACTTGCAGAGTGCTTCCTCATTTCCCTCCAACCCCCTTCATCCCAAACAGTACCCATCCGAAGAACTTGAAAAGAGCACCCCTTGCTGCATTTTTCAATCCTGAGCATCCTCATATTTGAGCAGAAGACACAGCTGTTGATTCACGCGTGTGCTCTACCCCATAACCTAAATGCATGCTCACCTGCACATTCCCAGATAGTACAGCTCGTGCAAACCCCTCCTTCCCCCCGCCCCCGCCCTGCAGTAGCTCACTTGGCTTGTTACCTTTCTTCTTTTTTTTTTTTGGAAGAAGTGATGGCCATCTCCTGCCAGCATTGACTTCCCCAGGGGAACTGGGGGGTTCACAGAGCAGGAGAATAGAATAATGACTTTACTTCGTGCTGCCAAGAGTACGTCCTCACCCCAATACATGGCACCAGATCTGCATCAAAAGCACTAGTAGTACTCCTGACTGTTGGCTCATACCTAATGTGCATGGTCTTAAAAAAAAAAAAAAAAAAAACGTGCATGGTCTTGTGCTCTTGAAGTGTTTCAGTTCCCTCTGGCTGCTGGTCCAATGAACACCTGACAGAGGTAGGTTTAGGGCTCCTTTTTTTTTCGGTGGATTTTTGTGAAACGACTCGAGTTGATGCTAGGGGTGCTGGTAGGAGCAGCCACCGCTAGCACTTCCAGGGGGGCTCCATCTATTGGTGGGGAGCATCACCTGCTGGAAAACGGTGTCGGTGCGAATACCCTTACGAGGGTATCCGCCCTGGTTTTTGCAAGTAACAGGAAGTAAGTCTGGTTTAAAGTTTAATTATACCGTGCGAGGCGCGGCTGCGTCTGTGAGTCCCGTTGACCAGACAGTTGACTAGAGTAGAGAGTGTGTGGGCGCGCAGGCTTAAGGCGCGCGTGATCTCTTTCCTTGTTTGATGACCAAAAGGCCGGCGTGGTCGCCGGCTTAATGTTGTCTATTTTCTGATTAAACTAGGATTGAAGATATTTTGTTTCTTGATTGGTCCACCTACCTGTGACTTGTGTGTACGTACGGAGAACGGCATCGACAGCAATGTGACCTTTGTAAACGTGTCGATAGACCTGCGCATCGCGCAATGTTAGTTTATCTAGGTACCCGACAAAGCTAGACCCAGTCTTGGACCTAGCCTTATTGGTTACAGTATCGGATTTTCATCAGAGAAATTCAGGGATCGAGGTCGAGCGGCGATGACGTGGGGGTATCAGAGTACCGTGAATGGGCCGAGGGGTCAAAGACCCGGCGAGGCTATCCCCCTTGATTCTTGCGGTCAGCATAGTCGAAGTGGTACTAGTGGTTCCTCTTTTCTCGTTGGTGTTCTCTGATCATTGAAAATTTTCTTATGTACTTTTATATGCCTTGATGCGTCTTTAAGTCGAGCGCGACACCGGCCATGGGTGGTCGTCGCAGCAGCCAAGGATTTTGAGCATGCGTCTCTTTTTGCGAGCCGTCTGGGTTTTCGCATGTTTGAGGTGTTGACGAAAATCCTCTATTCTGCCTGTTTTGGAATGCGGACCGAGGAGTTCAACATGCACGCAAACCGGTGGGTAATTAGCCCGCGAGGCGGAAGAAACCTGAGTGGTGTGGACCTTCCGCAGGAGCACCGTCCGTCGACCAATATCTGTTGTGGGAGGCTTAACTGTGAGCAGGCCCGATGGGACCCAAAGAAGGAGGCAACTGTGCCTGGGCGGGGCAGTCCTGGGCACAATGGAAGGAGCCACAAGCACGGAGAGCCTGTGGGCGCTGCTGGCTTTGGATAGTTGCTACTACCTTCGAGATCTGCAGTGAGGCGTATGTTACCTGGGACCATGCTGCAGGCTTACAACAAGCCCGCCGCCTCGGGACCGATACCTATGGGTGGATTGCCCGATGGGGACCTGATAAATGGTGGGTCATGCCTGTGCAGGGTGGACCCGAGCCGTTGGGACGGAGGCCGCAACTGTATTGATATGCAAATCATTCGTCGGTCTTGCTGCGGGGCACTGTGGGGAGGTACGTAGTACTGCCGAACGGGTCATTCTTCAGGATTCGGCATAGGAGCGAAAGACTAATCGTAGCCGGTCTCCTCCGAAGTTTCCCTCAGGGCGGCATAAGCAGTCCAGCGGAACGGTGGGATCCGCCGCTACTGAGCGCTGAGAAAAGGGGGTGAATCCGGACCCGGAGTTGTACCGGGTGCATGCACAGTAGGGAAGAGCGTGGGTGCTAGCAATCGCCGTGTGTCTGGTCGCTGGCCTCTACAACACCCTGGACTTCTTAAAAGAAAAAAAAAGGAAAAAAAAAAAAAAAAGGAAAAGGAAAAATAGTTTAAAATACCCCTTGCGTACTGTATGGTTCCATCTGGAGATATTTTCACCACGGGATGGTCGGAGCCGATGAGCCGTTTATCGGTCGCTCGGCGTCCGCTGCCGGTCGAAGCTGCGCTAACCAGGAGAGTGAGAGGGAATGCAGCGAGCGACGGGCGATATCAGGAGGAAACACGGGCGCTAGCAGAGCAAGTAGTGACTCGTATGTTGGCGAGAGTCGGCCTGCACTCTGTTGTTCGCCTCTATCACCTCTCTTCGTGATGCTAGGCTTAGCGCACTATAGTAGGACAGGAAGAGCGGAGGGATGACAGAGGAAAGCGAGAGAGAGAGCGATAGGGAGAGGGAAGATAGACGAAAGAAAGAAGAAAGGGGCGGAATGCTACGACAGGGCCGACGAGTAGATCGCCGCGAGGCACTGTCGGGTTGATACAAGTGAGGACGAGCGGAGCAGGCAAGAGGGGCAGAACGCTATGATAGGAGAGGCGCAAGACATAATGAACAGACGCTGACACAACAGAGTGACGGGCACTAATGGGGGCAGCAAAGATAGCGGCTGAACCTGGGCGGGTTGCGAGACGAGGTGCATCTGGCAGCAAAGATGGTGAGGTGGTGAGCCGAGGCTCAGCGAAGAAAGACGGGCACACACGGTGCTTCACGGTTTCAAGCGAGGAGAAGGTGGTTTTGGGGGTTTGCGGAATAGGCGAGTACGATAGCGGAGTTAGTTTTAGCGTTGGGTTAATGGGAAGTGGACAAGTTGAGATTCGGGTGCGACGAGCTATGGCGGAAGGAGCAGTGGTGTAATTGAGGTGTCGCTCGATCCTTGAAGGAACTAAGCGGAGTGAGAGCTTAAACTGCAGTTTCAAAGTGAGACGAGTTCAGTAATGGAGTTAGTTAGGCGGTAGAGGGGGTGTATGAGAAGGTAGGTAAGAAGTGGAAGTGCGCAGAGGTATCTGGAACGAAAGGAATGGGGGGAGAGAAAGAGGAATGAATCCTCTCGGTTTTTAGAGGGAGGTTCATTTTCGACTTTCCGTCGAAGGTTGGCGCGCCTGGTTCGATTGGGGTTGCACAAAGGCGGGCTATGGAATTGGAGACTAGCCCGTGGGCCGGTGAGCCGCTCCTACTGTTGGTCGGGCTAGCGAAAGGAGAATCGTTGGACGGTGTAGGGCCAAACCCCGGTAGACTTTCGAGCCTTAGTCGACCCCACTGCGGGTCCCAGTTGGCTCGACCCGCCCACGCTCATGCTCGAGGCGCGGGCCGTTCGTCCCGAGGTCACCCCCACCTAGTGCTTTGAGATGGATGGGGGTGGGCCATCGCGCAAGAGAGCTTTGACATTAGGGATGTAGCTCAGCCCTCACGCCGGGTGGTAGTCTCGCTGGTCGTTCCGCAACGCTGATTTTTTTTTATTCTTTGTTGTGTTCTCATGCAATTGCTCCTTCCAATACGCAGGCAGTCCAAGAATTCCTTGAGCGTTTCTCTTCTCTTGTGCGTAGGCTAAGCGTCATCCTTAGGCCATGCACCATTTTCCTAAGCAATGTGGCTATATGGCGTCATCGGGGTGTGGCGGAGCCGTCCTCCCCCTCGCCTCTACGCATCCATCGGGTCTCACAATTTGTTGTTTTCCTTATTGAAGTAGGCCCCTTAGTCTTTTCGGGGTCCTCATATGCATGCACGCATAACATCACAATTTCCTTGGTAAGAGTGCACTCTCAATCACACTTCCAAGTCTCAAGCGCAAAAGTCATTCTCATGGGTTGGCTCTATGTCAAGGGTCTCATAGCCCCTTCGTCCCCTTTTTCTTTTCCTCTTGATGCCCAGTTCCTCTCGCCCCTATCCCGCTCAAGGCATTTCTAGCCATTACTCACCTTGTTGATTCCTTGATGTTGGTGTCTTCTTGATGAAGCTTCCTCTCCTTGCACAATCTCCTCTTGGCTATGGCTCCCTTTTTCTCCAAGCCCTTCTCTCCTCCTCCCTTGCTTTCTCTCAGGCTATGGCAAACTCCCCCAACTATGGCTATGGAGTCCTCCCCTCTAGGAGGGCTAATGGGGCTCCTCTAGCCTCTCCTTCTCTCCTACACCCAGGAGGGATATGGCGGATCACCTCCCAAGTGTCTCTCCCACCATCACTATCCTCTAGGGTCCTCTCCACTACCTCCTAGTCTCCTCTAAGCTCTCCCACTAGCATGGGTTCCTCCCTCCTCACTCCAAGTGCAAAGATGTTCCTGTGAGCTCACTTGGGCAGCATGGGCACTCCTCATGCAAATGTGAGAGTGACGGACTGCATCCTCAGCTTATGTAGGCTGAAACCAGCAGTCCGGCCAGCCCATGAGCCTCCCCATGAGCCTTGAGGTGAACCGAGGTACCCCCAAGGCAAAATTCCCTCACTAGGCCTTCCTGGAGGTACCTGGGCCTCATTTTGGCCAAGTACATGCAGTCCGAGTGGTTGGTACCAACTCGGACTACCTCTTGGCCTACTCCGGCCTCCTTTTTGCCTCACAAATGCTGCCCACTTGGGTCCTAGTGCCCAAAGGGCATTTTTACTTAAAGAAAAAGGCTTTGTGGGCCTTTTTCTTGATTTTTTCAAGTTTCGGCCTCTTTTGAGTAAGCCGGAGCATTTTTCCATATGGCGGCACATTTTCAGCCTTGGATCTGCTTGAGATCCAAGGCCAGCAATAATCCGAGCTACCCCCTAGTAGCCCTTGCATCAATTTTGAGCCCCTAAGTCTAGTTTTTCAATTTTTGGTGCATCAGGCTCTCTTTTTGGGCCAAATGCACTGTTTTGTTCTTTTCCCTTTTTTGTTTCTTTCCATTTTGGGCTGCCACCTCATTCCGGAGCTAGCCGTTTTGAGCTGGCCCACAAAAAACGGCTAGTTCCTCTCTACCATGAGATCTGATCTCAGATCCATGGCCCAAAAGAAAACCGGCCACTTCCTTTTTGCATTTTCTCTCATTTTCAGTTTTTTAATTCAGATTTTATTGAGATATGCAATCTGGATTGCCCTCCCTCATTCTAGGAGGGATGAGGTCACTGTTGGGACCTGCCAGTCCCTACTGTGTAGGTCCCAATAGGCCGGCACACTCTCCTCCACTCTTTTCTCCCTTTTTGTCTCATTCTTCCTCCTTTTTCTCTCATTTTTCTTTCTTTTTCTTTTATTTCTGTTGTGACAAGTATCAAACTGTTGTGCACCCTCTTTCTAGGCCCTAGGGCCTCATTCAAGGCCAGGTTCATGGCTGTTACATGGCCGTTACATCTCGGATTCCAATAATGGCACCCCCATGCTCCTAGGGGGCTCCATTTTGCTTCCGTTTGCCCAATTTTGAGCCCCTTTTGCTCCAATTTTCTAAGGGCAACCTTTTTCTCATGTTGAGACTCTCAAGGCTCTATTTTCTTACGCCTTGCTAGTCCGAGATATCCCGGACTGCTGGGCAGTCTTCCCAACATCCTTGTTTCACCTTTCTTTCTCCCATGGCTCTCCCACTTGCTCCCACTAGTTGTGCTAATATTTTCCACCGTCTAGATCCTCGATCTTGACGGTGCCGTTTGCTTGCACAATTATTCCTTGTGTTTGCTCATGGTTCCCTTGGGACATCCCAAGTCCCCGCCATTTTCCTACATGCTAGCTCCATTTCTTTGTCCCATCGGCGCATGTCCCGTTTTCCGTTTTTTTATTATTTGGACCCATTTGGTCCCAGCCAACATTCCGGACGACGTCCCATTTTTATTTTTTGGGGGCCCATTGCCCTTGGTGGTCCCATCATTTCTACATGTGTGCCGATTTTTCTAGGCCGCGAGATCTCATCTCACGGTTGCCGTTTACCGTCTATACTTGCCCCTTGCCGAAATTGCTCCTTTCTAGCCTTCTGGGTTTGCCGTAGCCCATTCCCCTTTGGCCTTGGCATCCCCATGCAGTCCGTAATTTCTCGGACTGCAGTCATGGCTGTTTTCTACACCCACAACCCCCCAACTTGCCCCATGTTAAAAGAAAATGAAGCGTTAAATTTTCTAGTGCATTCGGGCTCAATATCGGCTCCGGATGCACCTAGAACATGTGTTTTCTCTCCCCCATGCAGTCCGTTGCAACTCGGACTGCAATGGGGGTCAATTCCTTAGCCCTAATGCCCCATAACTAGCCCTTAAGCAAGAGAAAAAGAAACGGTCAATTCCCAAGTGCATCCAGCCTTGATTTTGGCTCCGGATGCACATAAAACATGTGTAACTCCTCATGCATGTATTCCGTTTTATTCCGGTTGCAAGAGGCCTTGATTTTCTTTGATTTTCTCTGCAAAAATCAAAGAAAATCAAAGTTTTTTGTAACCGCCATATTCCAGAATGAATCTGGTCACGGATGAATCTCCCCAAGTGATCGTTTTTTACCGTTAAGGTATTTTTCTCTTTTCTTTTCTTTTCTTTTCTCCTCCTTTCTTGGACCGTAGGGACCTGTCAGTCCCTACCTATGGCACTCCCTACTGACGGCCAACTCACTCACTCCCTCTCACTCTTTTTGTCTTATTCTCACCCATTTTTTTTTTTTTTTTTTTTTTTTTTTTTTTTT
>BFEA01000019.1:3092784-3110373 GCA_003427395.1 Chara braunii | reverse complement strand
TCTAGCATGTCAAGTGTCAAGTGGCCGTTAAGGCCCTTTTCTAGCCTCTTCCTCTTAGTTTTGGCCCTCCCTATGCCCAAGGTGCAGTCCGTTATTTCTCGGACTGCAATAATGGTCTTCCCATGTCCATGTAAGCCTCCTTTTACTCCTACATTTCTCCCACAATGGTCCCTCCTACTCCGATTTTCTCCCAAAGGGCTATTTTTCACATGGGTCTTATTTGACTCTATTTTCTTGAGGGAGGCTGATCCAAGATTTTTCGGATTGCTCCCATGCCTCCCACTTCAGTTTTCTTTACCTTTCCTTGTCCTTTTGGCCTTCCCATTTGTCACCACTAGTACTTGCACTAGTGGTGTTAATATTCTTAGCCGTCAAGATGTCGATCTTGACAGTGCACCTTGCATTTATTATTTTTCCCTCATGCGGTGCCGCCGTTTCTTCTTGGGACTTTCACATGTCCCCGCCACTTGTCCCGTCGGTGGTCCCCGACACTTAGTCCCGTCGGTGGTCCCCAACACTTAGTCCCGCCGGTGGTCCCCGACACTTAGTCCCGTCGGCGGTCCCCAACACTTAGTCTCGTTGGCGGTCCCCGACACATTTCGCCCCGGACGCCATTATTTTTACTTAGTCCCACGTGGCCCCGGGTGGCTTTCCCTGAGGTGTCCCATGCCCCTTGGGCGTCTTGTCGCCCCATAGCGACCCCTCTCCTTAGTCTTTCCTCGCGCCTTGTGCGTGCCGATCTCTTTGGTTGTGGACCTCCGCTCCGAGGCTCCCATAGGTGGCCCCCACGTTGGCCCCTCATTTCCTGGCTTCCCGCGGCTTCTGGCCGCCCATCCCTCGACTTCCTCATTCCCTTATTGTTGTCGCGCTGCAATTGCTAGTTCAAAGGGCCCTTTGGCCTTAGTCTTATTGCATTCCGATGGCCCTCCCGGCCTCCTGCTATGTTCTATGTGCCCCTGTTCTTGCGCTCGCTTGCTTGTCGTCGCTAGTTTTTTCCTCCTGTGGTTCTCTCCTCAGGGCATCACTCCCTTTTGCGGCCTAATCCTTTGTCTTTTCTCTCTCCTGCTTCCTCACTCCAGATTTTTTTGTTGTACACAAATTGTCCGTATTCAATCTCTCGAGTGATGGGAAGTTATTCGGGACCCACCAGTCCCGACAACGGGTACTTACCTGATCGACCAGCGTTATTAGGCTGATCGCATTTTGGACTGCTGCTGCATCACGGGACTCTGAAGCCGTAGGGAAGACCGCAGGGTTGAAGGCAAGTTGAGAAGGGAAGAGGAAAGGAAACTCACCTACATCATTCCTGCATACGGGAGGCTGTGTAGTGGGCTATAGTTGAAAAAAGTAGTCAATCAGGCAAAGGTGCGAGCCGAGCGCAGTCAAAACAGTGAGGGACAGCGAGCGAAGTTCGGACAAAGAGGATGCCTACCTACTTCGGGCACCTGCAGATGAGGACCAGCCGTGTGTCACAGCGACAGATTGTATTACAAGCTCTGAACCTTATTTACACAACGACAGACTATGTTTCGGTAGTCGTTACCACCAAATCTGGACTGCTACTGGCGTCGTGTGTCCGTGACACCGTTCTTTATTGTACATTTTGGTTGTTGCGGTGTCCCCTGCCGCTCGTTGATTGCGCCCCGCTACTTTGCTTCGGCTGCATACTGCTGCATATTGCTGCTGGCTGCTGCCGACTGTTACAGGCTGCTTTGTAGCGGCAATGGGGCCAAGGAGAGGAGGGGGGACTTGGAGGAATGATCAGGTTCTGCGAAAGGGGAGTTAGTGCTGTGAATCGGGAGGTCGTCGGATGGTTGACTTTCGGCAGTCTGACTCAGAGTTGACCAAGTTGTTGATTTCTGGCCGCCATTGTGGGGCCCTCAGGCGCTGAAAGATAACAAGGCCCTCTCCAGGGAGTTGAGTTTGTTTCTCTCCTGTATCTCGAGAGTCTCAAACCCCTACTTCTGCCTTTCTTACTCTAAGTCTCGTCCTGTTCTGAGAGGAAGGCAGCAAGTGGGATTGCAACCTATAGGACCGCAGCAAGACTCTGTGGGGAGTCATCCCACCGATTGTGGGAGCTCTGCCGGAACTCAGGAGGAGTTCTGGAGGCAGGGAACTGAGAGGTAACATTTAATCTCCTTCTATAAACCCTGTTATATCTCTTAACTACACCCCTTGCTACATTTTGATTGAGTATACTGTGTGCACCCCTACTTTGACTTTCAGTTTGACTTTCAGGGCACAACCTAGACTAAGTAAATGAATGTATGCTCAATGTCAGTTTCAGTTTAATTATTTGACTGAAAGTAGATTGTGGGATTGCATATGGGGGAAGGATGGGAGAAAGGTTGTATTGAATGTTTGACTGGGTCAACCAAAGGCTAAGAGAGTCTCCATAAGTTTGGAGGACCCAGTGCTGTGTTTATTTTGGATTGTCTAAAGGACCAGACAGGTTCCCATAAGTTTGGGTGGTGTGGTTGCTTTGACTTGCGGGGGCTGAATGTGATTGCCTTTTCAGGGACCAAACATTTTTCCATAAGTTTGGATGGCTTGGTCGCCCTTTTTTCTTGAGGGTTTATATATTTATTTAGTTTCTGAAGGAGGGTTAAGCATTTTTCCATAAGTTTGGATGACTCTGACCCTCTTTGTTTCATTCTGATGGGAGGATTTTGGCAACAGACCAAACAGGTTCCCATAAGTTTGGGAGGTCTGGTATGAAGCCACGCACATGCTAGAACCTGAAGGTTGAATTTATTAATATTTCCCTTACCATCTTTAAGGGAATATCGGGTCTGGCGTCACGCTCCCGCCAGGCCCGGCTGCCACTCTTGGGAACGAGTCGGGGACACCAGGGATTGGGGTCCGGCAGACACCCGGGGCATCGTTTTTTTTTTTCCCTTTCTTGCCTCGCGCGTGGCGTGGTTCCAAAAGTTTCTCGCGTCCAGCGCCGCGACGTGGGGAGATACACCAGTCGTTTATATGAAACTGAATCTGCTTCGGAACATGGGGAGATACACAGGTTTCCTTTTGTTCGTTTGTTTCGTTTTTTTTTTTTTTTTGTCATTTTGCCAGTTTCCTTTTGTTCTTTTCTTTTCTTTTTTTTCTTTTTTTTGTCGCTTTGCGAGCCCGTTGTTTTCGTTTTGGCCTGAGGACCTCGCTGCACTGCTCTCCAAATGTGCAAATGAGACTGAATCCACTGCTAGAACACAGAGAAATACATTGCCATATTTTTTATCTTTTGCGCACGTAGAGAGTACCAAGTGTTTGTTTTTTTTTTTGTCATTTTGCATGCGTTTTACCTTTTTTGGGTCATTTTGCAGGCCAGGGAAGTTCGTTTAGCATGGCTCCTGCGCAAGGGTCACATTCGCAAATCGAGGGGGACGTCGCACAACTGCGAGTTCACGCACAGCGCCTGTGGCGCGCATGCTGTTTTTCCATGTCCGACAAAGGCGGTGGGGACGAACGGGATGAGCGGGAGGGGGGGGGGATGAAAGGGTGAGGACCAGGGCAGTGGACGGGGGGAGGGGCAACGCGAGGAGCAAGAGAGGTTAGTCCCCGCCGCAGTCGCGGTGGGCATCCTCCTTGTTATACTATACTACTTATGCACAGGCTAGTAAAACATTTTTTCATAAGTTTGGATGGTCTGACTATAGCTTATCATAACTGAAGAGAGTATTAATTAAGAATAAACTTGTGGTAAGAAGGAGCAGTCTGTACCTCGATCTTAGTTAATCGGTTCAGTCATATGCTACCTTATAAGACTAAGTGAAGACAATTATATACAATTTGGATACTTAAACAGTTCAGGGCGACTAGGGTGGCCTAGTCATGTGCCCAAAGAAGAGAAAAGTTGTTGTGCCCTGTTTTTTGTGTATATTTTGGCGGAGCTAGGCATGTTCCCATAAGTTTGGGTCGCCTAGCTTTATGTCTTATGTAAGCTGGGTATAAGGGTATAAATCATTGAAAGATTACGAACTATTGTTTGATAAGGTTGACCTTGGGATGGTGAGAATACTTATCTTTGTGGTTTGACTTGCATGTGACTGAGTGAGGTTACTACTTAGTCTGAGTTTCAATTTGACAGGTAGTTGTTTTAATTGCTCGCCACGTGCTAGAGTCATAGGAGTTAGTTTCAATTCTTGCATTTTCTAAGCTAAGTTTTTTTACTTAGGTCAATTTTTGCATTTTCTGGGATCTTTTATTTATACTTTGTCTTGCATAAATCTTGGTAAGCCACTTTTTCAGTGTCTAACTTTTATGACTCTTTGACTTAGTGAAAATTTGGAACACCTCCCTTTCCTTTCTAAAGGGAATGTTGCCCAAATTTCTGCTAAATTAGGGAGTTAGACAAAATTAGACCTTGAAAAGTCAAAGTCATTTTAGATTTTGAACTTAGCTTTGTATAAATCTTGGAATAACACTTTCTATATGGGAAGCGCTACCAAAATCTCTGCAAATCTAAGGAGTTAGTTAAATTTTGTCTTAGTTGAACTCAGACCTTGTTTTCTGAGTTCAAATCTGATTTAGTATAAATCTGGGAAGTCTCTCTTTCTAAAGGGAATGGTGCCCAAATTTTTGCTAATTCAGGGAGTTAGACAAATTTTGACTTTCCAGAGTTGAAGATTGTCTTTTTTTTTCCATATTTAAGTTATTAAAAATTCTGAAAAGGCACTTCTCCTACGGGAAGCGCTACCGAAATTTTCCTAGTTTAGAAGAGTTATATTATATTTTGACAGTGGCAATGCTGACAATCCACTCTGCATAAAGAAGATTCTGCACAAGGTCTACCTTTTCATTAGGCACTGACTTAGAGGTAGACTTAAAATTAGTTGAGTAGAACGATTCTTGATGAAATCATGATATGAAGGTTACTCTCGATTTGGACTTATAGATTTAGCATGGGGATTGACCTGTCTTGTGTTAGAGGTCCTCTTGATCGCTTGATTCAAGATTTGGGCTAGATTCAGTTTGATCCTACAAGGATCATCTTCTGTTATCACTGATAACAGGTCGGTTGTCGATTCGCCGATTTACGACTCAACTCCGATTAATACTCAATACTCAACCTAAAAGGCTTTAGCCCTGGTGATTTTATTGTTTTATTAAAGTTTCACCCGGACTTTTATCGAGTGGTCATTTAACAAAGGTACTGAGTATTTAATTATGGTTGGTTGGACAGAGGCTGGGGCTTGCATGGCTAAAGCGAGGGGTATGAGTGTACGGAGTGGTTGGAGTTGACTCCGTGTAGTGCGTGAATTCTTGTTTGATTCTTTGATGTGATTGCAGATATGTTTTGTGGTTCGGATTGTTGATTTGACTGTCTGCGATCACAAATATACATATGGCTGTGAGGAGTCACACTGTGATTGTGAGAAGTGATCGTTGCATACTTATTCCCCCCTTACATACTTATATGTGTATGTACCTATGTTGGGTGTTCGCGTGGCCTGAGAGGGCCCACGCTTAAGGGCTTAATTGGGGGTTGGGACTGAGAAAGTGAGGAAAACCTCTCTACCTTGTTGTATGCTTGTTAAAAATTTCTTAGTCGGATGTTGGTCCTGGGCCTGGATTCGAGGTCTTTGTCCAGGACATCCCAGGCCTTTAGACTCTGCAGGGAAGGAATCTCCCCCCGCGCAGAGCCTATTTGCTCTGCCTACCGAGACACTCGGGCCAAAGGTTGGAGGTCTCGCGCCGGCCGCACGGCTATTCCTTCAACCGTGCAATATCGTGAGGGAGTAAACCCTCACGATACCTCGAGTCTGACACTTGGGTGTCATAAGCAGTACTCAAATCCACGAAGGACCGCTTGATTATGGACACTACATAGTACGCCATCATTGCGACTGCTTGCGGATGATTGCATTGCTCGTCAATATGAGTAGGTCCTGCGTCCGCGCATTACACTAAGTCTCGCACGCGACGCCTATCTGATTTCCGCGTCGGAAAGTTATGGGATGGCTACCGAGGGACTAGGAGCGTGGTCGCGTTGTTTGTTTTGTGTCGTTTCGTGTATGTGTATGTGTGTGTGTATTTTTAATTTTTATGTTATTTATAGTGGTGTGCGAGTGATGTGTGGGATGAGTCCTAGTCGACCGATGACGGGTCGCGCTTGGGACTTCAGCCCCCCAAGATGTCGGTTCAAGTGCGGGTTCAATAGAGGCGTAATACCGCGCGTACCCCCTATGCTACATCGAACGAGAAACGCCCTCGGCTGGTCCACCTCTGCGATTGCAACTGATCAACTTTCGTATTGTGAATTGGCAGTTCGACGGGAATACGCCCACCAAAGGGAGGTGACAACTCCCGTAAGGTGAAGGTAAGTCGTGCCTCGCGTAGGCCCTATCCTGTCGTAGGGGCTCGCGAGAGGTATGGCTGGCGCACTCGGTCGGAGCGGCTTGTGGAAGCTCCATGCATATTTGCGACGAAGGATTAAAACCAACTCCTGCGTGACGTGGCCGGGAGGGTCCCGCGCTGCCTTGGGCGGTGCCAGACCGATGCGCTCGACAACGGGTCCAGCGTCCTTATACATATGATGAGAAGTACTAGGCATGGTTGTGTGTATGTTTGATCCTCTTTGTACAGACATGGCTATGGTAAGCCCTGAGTTATATCCGTGTATCTTGAAGCCTTGAGCAGGCATGCTGTGTAAAGTGTAAGTTTGTGTGCAGTGAGTTGTTTCCACTGTCCATTGTGTATATTACAGCCTTGTGCAGGCATACCGTCTGTAAGTGCAAATTTGTAAAGATGTAAGTGTATAAACTATGAGCGGGAGTCTGGGACGGTGCCAGCGAGGGGTTGGCGGTGTTTTCAGGAATCCGGAATCAGTACAAAATTCGTAGGTCGGTGTTGCACTATAAAGTGATGTTGCGGCAGAAATTACCATTGGCACTCGGTTGCTAGCCATCGTTGCCATCGTAGGCCGTGGTTCTTATCCATATGACACTGCCTAGAGTTCGGGTCTAGCCTTGTTGTGGAGAAGTTGTCAAGTAGCCGTGAACATTTGGCAGCGTCCTTCTCTTGTTGCAGTCGGGTCTGCAGGCCTTTCGAGGCATTGTTTGTTTGCATTGTAATAAGGTGGCTTATTTCGGCTTTGGCCTGCTGAAACCCGAACAAGTGTAGGCCTCTTTCGTGCGAGCACCTCATCCTCCAGGCCGCCATAAGGAGGGCGAGGTGGGTATACTGGAACAGATTGAGTGCGAACGGAGACCAGTGTTCTCGATCTGTGGTAACATCGGAAAGGAGGGCCTGCAGGTTCCAGGGTAAGTGTCGGCCTATAAGATATGCCAAGCCGCATCCCACCATCGGCAGAGACGGACCACAATTGGACAGTTCAGAAGATAGTGTTCCAGTGTGGCTCATTTTCTGGGAGGGGTGTTTGTGCAGTAAGAGCACAGTGGGGGCAAAAGTCCTCTTTGCTCAAGGTCTATCCTGTCCATCATCCAATCCGGAGTGGGCAGATATCTATGAGTGATCTGCCATCGGAGAACTCTGTGGTTAGTCGGTTTAAGATGGGAGAAGGATGCCCATTTGAAGAATTGGAAGTCCACCGGTTGGAAATGCGCATTGTGGTATAAGGTTGCGGGTTTATAACCCCGCGCACGGTTGGAAACACACTCCCTTGGGCTGACACATGGTACTATTACAGACACTGCCTGCACACCACCCAAGGGTTGTTCATGGTGTTGGATGTTGGTTCTGGGTTTCACAGGGGTTGCTTGGGGGGTGTTTGTCTTGCGTGTTCTGTTGATCTCCCGAGTCTGGCATATCACATGTTCGTGCCATTTCCGATAGTCGTTCATACGGTAGAGTCATTCGATTACATGTTATAAGGTCACGGGTTCGAGCTCGGTTCGGACCTTGGGGGGGGGTCCTTGTCCAGCTTGCCTCGTTCTCTCTTCGATATACACACATGATGCTGCCTGTACATCTCGATATATAGATTCACAGAGCATACACAGCCTTCAGGCATACACATAACTTGCGAACTATACATGGCCTACAGGCTACATACACAAGTTTCCACACATGATGCTGTCTGTACATCTCGATACAGAGATAGAAGGAAGGGACGAACGAAAAGTTGAGGGGAAGGAGGAGGACATCAGGACGTGGTGTTTTGGAAGTAAGAGAAGAAGCAGAACAAGGAGAGAAAGGACAACGACACGCCATCAGTCTGATACGGCTTCATTGACGGAGGATGCGGCGGGAAAAAAAGTGGTGATATCCTAAACTCTTTTCACCTTCCCTTTCATACTCATCACCCCGGTGCCTTCCTTGGGTCATTATCCTACCTACAGCCAACGCTAAAAAAAAAAAAAAAAAAAAAAAAAAAAAAGATGATGAAGAATTAAGTCACAAGTGCAAATCAAATCATAATAGTATGATGAAGAATTAAGTCACAGGAGATTTTGATTCCAAAAGTACTCAGTAATAAGAGATCAACTGATCCCCTTTCTTTCCCCCTTATCACAAGGAAATTGAGAAATAATAAGGAATTATCAGAAAATAACCATCATAAGTGGGTGAAGTATAATTGAGTGAAGTGCTCTTAGCCTCAAAGAAGAGTAAAAAAGCATGATGAAATTGGGATCCAGTAAAGTCCGTGGGAAAGACCCCCTGATTTTTTATCAGGGGGCAATGAGACATATGATATCCAAACAACTGAGCCCCAGTCCTTATTCGAGACCGATGGGACAGATGGGTTCCGGTCTTATCAAATCGCCAATGCAAATAGAACCACCGCAGTCCCAAATGGCTACGGGGATAGGAGCGGTCATGACGCCCAAATTGGCCTTGTTGAGTTCCCAGACAGAAGGGGATGGTGAGACAAAGGTAATGGGTCAGACAGAAACCCCCCTCTCTTCTCTCAGAGCTAATACATTATTACCTGCAAATACAGCGTTACTGATCTCAGGAGGGAGTGAGCATATCACAGAGAAGGAACCAAAGAAGGAGCTAAAAGAACAGGGGGGACTACCACCTACAAGGGATCTGATAATGGGGGAAGTGGAGGGGGAGATGCTGACAGAGGAAGAGAGAACCAGTGAGAACAGGAGGTCAATTCAACAACCAGAAATAAATTTGCAGACACAACAAGGTAGTGGGAGTCCTTCGTGGGCTATGAAGGTAAGAGAAACGTTGCAGTCAAAATCACTAACGGTTTTGAGATCACCGGTGAGGTATTTAGGACTTTCAGCGGAGGAATTGAAGATTCCATTAGGAAATTTGTCGACAGCACGTGCATATTTCCTCACCCTTTTTTTACTCCCCCGGAACAAAGAGTGGTGGAACACGTGGGGAGGAAGATGCTAATGAAGTCATACCCGGTCGACAAACTTCCACAGAGAGATGCTGTCTATACTAAACACGCAAGTAACTGGATTTTTTATGATGACAACGCAAATCGGTCAGTGAATGATAAAATTAAATGGTTATGCAAGCGTTTGGAATCAACGAAGGATAGTCCACAAGCGGTGCAGAAATTTTTTCTGATCCAACCCATCACTCCTACGATATTCACGGTTCTAAGTCTTTTTGAAAAGGACAAGATTCAAATGGATGGGTGGAAGAAACTTCATTGGGAGGGGTCAGAGGTTCGCATATATCCATGGCAACCAAAAAAGATAAGTCCGGAGGAAAGGAGAGAGCAATTAATGAAGGAATACTATTAGGTGGAACTGCTGCACATACCAATCGAGGTACAGGCGACCTTCATCCATGACTTTGGCCAGCAATATAAGATCGTGGATTTCATTGATCCATTGCCATCATACGTTGCCAAAAGAGATGATTATTTGATGCTTGCATTAGATCTACTCAAAGACCACACTTTTGCGGTCGATGATATCATTCCCTTCAAGATGGGAGGTCGTTTGTATCAGATACACACGGCCCATAAATTCAGGCCGTGGTGTTTCAAGTGCAGGGCCTATTGGCATTTGAGCAATGAGTTTGTCTGTCCCCAATACCCTCAGCACTCCTCTAATCTGGAAAGTCCGCTCAAGAAAGATGTACATAGAGTAAACAGGTGGCTGCCAAATGTTCCATGAGGGATGGGTTTACATTGATGAAACAACAGAAGGGGGTCAACCGTACGGATGGAGCTGGGAAGGAAGGGGTGATCCCAGGCGCTCCTCAAAACCCCCTGCTGAATGGAGACCCCCAGGACAGTCCACGGTTCATTACCTACGTCCCCCCCAACCCCAAAGGAACAAAACAGCTGCAACAGCCTAGATGGGGGAACAGGGGGGAGGAGGAAGAGGGGAAAACAACTCTTCGAAGGAAAAGGGGGGAGGAGGAGGAGGGGAAAACAAGGAACAAGGGGGAGGAGGAAGAGGGGAAAACATTTCCTCAAAAGGAAAGAATGCTACTGAGAATACTTGGCCCAAGCATAGTGGGGGGAGTCAAAGGCCCCAAGCTGGTTTCTACCTCCCAACAAGTAACAGATACAGTCCCCTTGGAAACGAGGATGAAGCAAGGGGACAAACAGACTCCTTATCAAAAGACCAAAAGGGAGTAATTAAGAGACAGCTACGTCAACAAAGTTGGACAGAAAAAAGTGTCATAGGGCAAAAGGAAAAAGAAAATAATAAAAGCGAAAGCAAGAATAATGTTTTGGACTCAAAGGGATCTGCTACAGACGCTGTCCCAATGGACATGGACCCATTGAAAGATGCTTTTAGTATACAACCCATGGAAGTGGACCCGATTCCAGGGGGCCCCCCAATGCCATAAATAGCAGATCACTCAGCAACACACACACAATCAAGAAAGGGGGAGGTAGACTTGAAAAATGTGGCAGAGTGGTTATTAGAAAATTTGAAACTGTGGTTCCCAGGGCAGTCTGATTCTTTTTGGGATAAGACATACAGAGAATTGGTTTCTCTTTTGGAATCCAGCAGCAGTCTCATAACTGCACTCGAACAAGGTCTCCCTGAAGGGGTGAGCTGGCAGCAGATGTTTCATCGTTTGCTGCCCGTGGTTACCAAGAGGTTTCAAATCCTGAATACTCCGAATACCCAGAATGAGTCTGGTACAGTGCAGATTGGAATTTGTGAGGTAGGGGCGAAGGAGGGAGAAGGGGATATTGATGGAAAAGTGGAGGAAAAACTGCAAGATTCCATGGGACAACAAGGAAAAGGAATGAAGAATTCACAAGAAGAGCTTATTTTATCACCCCTCAATCACCTCTCCTCCCCCTCGGTAAATTCTGCACTAGAGCAAGGTCTCCCTAAAGAGGTGAGCTGGCAGCAAATGTTTCATCATCTGCTGCCAACAGTTACCAAGAGGTTTCAAATCCTGAATACTCCGAATACTCAGAATGAGTCTGGTACAGCGCAGACTGAATTTTGTGAGGTAGGGGTGAAGGAGGGGGAAGGGGATATTGATGGAAAAGTGGAGGAAAAACTGCAAGATTTCATGGGACAGCAAGGAAAAGGAATGAAGAATTCACAGGAAGAGCTTATTTTATCACCCCTCAATCACCTCCCCTCCCCTTCGGTAAATTTAAGTTTAAACCTATCTCAAGCAGGTAGACTTACTCCACTACATGGGCTGAGTTTTAGCACTGATCTGTTGAAGCCAGTAACAAAGAGTAATTCCACTATGGAATTGATGGCACAGTCAGTGTTGGAGGATATACCAGATGGCCTTGTCCAGGAAGGAAGAATGGGTAAAAAGGGAAACTCTCAATCTGAGAAGAGCAGCAAGAACAGTAATGAAAAAGAAACTAGGGTAGTTTGCTGCAAGGATGTGATTTCAGAAATCACGGGGGAAAACAAGTTTATGTGTACGCAAGTACAGTGTGACGTAATCCTGAGTAGGTCCAGTCTCATTGAATGGGACCCAGAGACCGTGGAACAAGAACTGTCGAGGTCACATGAAGAACAGTTAAGGAAGGCAGAAAGGAGTACGGAATCGTGTTTATCCCAGGCGAGTGAGCATGCTGTTGTTGAAACCGGGTGCCAGTCAGATTACGAAAAGGAGGAGGAGGATGTAACAAAGGATATTGTGATAGAGGAAAGTAGAGAACTGGGGTGGGAAGGAGAGGATCCAAATACGGTGCAAAAAGTACAAGGAGATTAGGGAGGCTGTATCGTCGGTTTACAAAAACCTCCTAGGCCCCCTCCTCCTGATGGAGAACGGGTCAGCAGGAGGCAAAAGTTAAATCACCTCCTGTTGAACGACCATGCTGACCTGGTACTTTCCAAGCCAGGAATCTTAGTGTTACCAGTGAGACAAAAGGTGAAAGGCTGGGAAGTGGACCTGTCAGAACCATCAGATGCATTACATGGGGAAGTGACAGTGAAAGGTATTTTGGCAGGCAATTTTCCTTCTGTCCTGCGAAGACTGACAAGTGAGGCCCGATTCAAGGCACAGGTTGTGAACTTTGTCAAAAGTCATTTTCCAACATGGGCGTCAGCTATGGGTATACTAACAGATGATCCTCACAGATTGTCAATCAGAGATGTCTTCCTGAAATATGAGTATAATAGGCAGACCAATCTGCGCTGGTTCAATCAACAAGCGCTGAGTGAACTGCAACAACTGAAAGTCAAGGCCAGTGAGTGCTGGACAGAGGTAGATGTTACAATATTGTTGGTCAGGATACTACTGAAAGGCATGTTGAAACAAGGAAGCTTTCTTGAGGAAACCACGTGGTTAATTACATAAAATCTCAAGCAATTATTAGAGTGACCGGGATTACAGAAAAAAATAGTGTAATGGGGATGATAAATCTGTTGGAAGTGCTGTATAACAGAGATAAAGAATGAAAATTGCAGAAAAGAGCAACAGATATCGACCTCCGTTCACTAAATGTAAATGGTTTGGCATCAGCCAAACCATCTAAGCGACAGACCATTTATGATCAACTAAAAGGTGTAGAAGGAAAGGAATGGCCAGACGCGATCTGTACCCAGGAAACTCATTTGTTGAATAGTGCAGAACACAATCATATCCACAAGCAAATATGGCCCCATCGAGCCTTCAGGGCGCATGCCCCCAGAGCAGGCAGTGCAAGGGTGACAATTTGGCTTCCTCCTGATTCAAGGATAGACCCGGTATATTGGGAAGCAGACAAAGAAGGAGGAAGATGGGTATACATTTTAGCAATGTTTGAATTAGAAATCGTTATTATCCTATGCGTATATGGGCCTAATGATACAGGGGGGATGAGGGATTTTTTTGAAAATATAAGAGAACATCTTTCAATAGGAATCTCAATTATCATGGCTGGGGATTTTAACGCAGCTCCAAATCGTCATCTAGACCGATGGCAAATCCCCTCCCTCTGTTCAGCTTATATTGAATCTGATGAACAAATAATCGAAGAGCTATGTCAGTCTTTCAATCTTTTTGATTCATTCAGGCGCACATACCCAGTCAAACGTACTTTCACTTGCTTCAGGAAAAGTCAGACAACGAAAGCATCAAGATCCCAAATAGACTTGATACTAATCTCTGAGGAGCTTCAAGGAGCTCTACAGATAGCAGAATTTTTTCCGCGAAGTGTCTATCCGGGTATTGACCATGCAATGTGTGCTATAATATTGTCTTTTAGAAAAAAACATGATCAAGGGAAAAGATTCTACAAATTAAACACCTCCCTACTGCACATTGACCAATTTAAAGCATATCTACAAGATGTATGGTCCTACTGGAAAAAACAGAAGAGGATCATAAATGACGATATATGCTGGTTCAATAACGGTCTCATGTTCCTAGGCCGTAAATGCAATGAATACTCAAAAATGTTAGCAGCGCAGAGACATCTTGAAGAAATTAACCTACAACAACAACTTCAACAACTACAAAATCAACAACAAGTTGAAGAAAAGGATGAAAAAAAAGATAATCCTCATTTACTATTGATTAGAGAAAGGGTAAATGAAATAGAGAATCAACTACTTGGCTAAATGGAAAATAGATGGCAAGGTATTAGGATCAGAGGCAAATTAGCTAAACATAATACAGAAGGGGTTATGGATGCGAGGTTTTTCGCCAAAGCAAGAGTACGTAAAGGAAAATCAATTATTGAAGCATTGGAGGATCCACAACAGGATCGGTATACCTTACAAACTTCTACAGCTGCTTGTATCTGGATAGCAAGAGAATTTTATAAAAAGTTTTTTTCCTCAGAATGCAAACATCTTCCCTTACTCCAGAGAAAGAAAGAAATTCAGGATTTCCTTCTTCCAATTGACAAAACACTAATGACTCTTCAGAAAGAAAATTTAGAAAAACCTATCACAAAAGAGGAAATATGGACAACACTGATGATGATGGAGGAAGAGAAAACACCAGGTATAGATGGTCTCCCCAAGGAGTTTTAGGAGGTCATGTGGGATTACATTTCTCAGGATCTGATGAACTTCTACCAAAAAGTCCGGGCCACAGAAAGATTGGGAGAAATAGTGGGACAGGGAGTGATAACCCCAGTATATAAGAAAGGAAATTCAACGAACATTCGCAATTACAGACCAATTACCCTCCTTACAGTTGTATATAAGCTTTTGACAAAGACCTTATCAAACAAATTAATGAAGGTTATTGCACATATTATACACCCCACTCAAACAGGCTTCATCTCAGGTAGGAATATACAAGATAATATCCTACTGGTAAATGAATTAATAAAAAATTCTAGACAATCCAAACAAAATGCATCCCTCATTTTTATAGATTTTGAAAAAGCATATGACCATGTTGATTGGGTCTTCCTAGATATGTGTATGGAGAAATGTAATTTTGGCACTTCCTTCAGGAGATGGATACATATATTACACTCAGAGACAACAACGAGAGTAATGGTAAATGATAATCTGACTCCTCCAATTTCATTAGAAAGATCAGTCAGACAAGGAGACCCGATAACACTCTTTCTTTTCGTCATTATGTTACAGGCCCTAGCGGCTAATTAAATAAAAAATAAGGATATCAAAAGAATTAGGGTTGCATCTATCCCTAAAGAAGTCATTTCTGTTTGCTCATTGTTTGCGGATGACCTCTCACTTATGGTAGATGCCTCAGAAGAAATTATGAGGGCTACTAAAAGTTTGATGGATAAATTTTGTGCTCTATCAGACATAAGGATTAACTGGGGAACAAAAACCCAAGGATGGTGGATCCATCACCAAGGGGTGAGACCACCTGAGGAGCCCAGAATCCATTGGATTCCTCTGTCATTTCCTATAAGGGTCCTGGGGATTACTCTATCAGCTGAAGGAAAACCGCAAACAAATAATGAGTAGATCTCGGAGCCAGCCTTAGCCAAGATGGAAGTGTGGAAAGACAAACAAACATCACTGATTGGGAGAACGCTTGTGATAAATAATGTGATCTTAGCATCTTTATGGTATAAATCTGCTATCTGGCCTTTAGATAAGAAAAATTTCCAATCACTGAAAATATTAATCACGGCATACTTATGGAGAGAGAATTATGAATGCAAAAATGTAATCAGCAGAGTTGCATGGCAGACACTAATTCAGCCCAAAGCAAAAGGAGGATTAGGGATTTTGGACCCACACACGCAATCTCAGACTCTTTCTATTCAATGGATTAAAACATTGCTCTTCAACCCACAGACTCCTTGGCAGGCCCTGACATGGAAACAAATAGCGAGATTGGCACCTGAAGTACCAAATGATATTGATCCAATGATATGGTTGGAGAACAGAAGTTGGTCAATTCCAAGAGGTGTCTCGCTAACAACAGCACAGGAGATGGAAACAGATAGAAACGCTGAAATGGCAGATATAAAAAGGGATCCATTCTGGCCCAACCTTCTTAAGACATGGAGAAAATTACCATTAAAGGATAAGTGTCCCCCAAAAAGATGGAAGGAAGTCTGTCACCAACCATTGTTCAATAACAGATTTATTACAGATTCACAGGGGTACACATTACACTGCATGGACTCTCCTTGGAGAGGATGAGTTAAGAATGAGATCCTAAGAATAAAGGGCATATGGAACAAAGAAACAAAAGATTGGTATACCCCTGCCCAGCTCCAACCCAAACTTCGGTATTGCAGAAACTCAACGATAGTATTTGACACAATAATTGAGTAAATTCCATTAGATTGGGTAAAAATTTTAAGGAAATGACAAAACATTAAAGAGGGAGATTGGGTAGGTTTTTTTTATAATAAACAACAAATAGGGAATGTGGTCATGCTGGGAGATGATTCGACGGTATTAACCTCGATTTTCGTGATAGATCACCAAAATTTTTTGTTTCCAGGGCAACCACAAGAAACTAATTGGTACCACATGGACCACATTTTCAGAATCGGAGTCTTGAAGGACAAGGAAAGATGGCTAACATTCATACCAAATCAGTCAATAGACAATTTGGCCTTAGACCCAGGTCAATGGATCTGGACAACAAAAGGTGGAAAACGAACTTCGTCTCGTTCACTACACACACTAACAGTTAAATCCACTTATCGGATGTTGAGACCATCTTTTAATATAAGGGATAAAGTGGAGGAACGCTGGATGAGACATCTGAACATTAGTAAGGATTCCCTGCGCTCTATCAAATGGTTTAGATCTATTAAGATCAAACCGGCTAAGGTAGCCTCGCTGCAATGGCAGATAGATCATCGCTGTCTTCCAACAAATGATTGGATTATTGACAGAACTACCCTTGAACAAAGAGGTTTAGCCCTACCATGGTGTAAGTTTTGTACATCAACCTTCCCATCAAGAGAAATTCCATAAACCATAGAACACATTTTTCTACAGTGTCCCAGTGCGGTATGGTTATGGAGATGGTGGGACAGGATTTGGAGTCAACTAACATCTTCATGTCCTTGGCCATGGGATTGGAAARCCCTTCTATGTGAAACATGGAAYCCCCCTCTGTTGGATGATTTCACTCAAAATCTTTATCAARTTGGGAGAAGAGCAATCTTATGGGCTCTCTGGCACAGRCGATGTACGAATGAGATGGATGGAGTTAGGCTGGAAGGCCCTGAATTCACRGATTCAATAAAGCAACAGATTCAAACAGAGATATTGGCTCAATGGGATAAAGTCAAAGAAAAGATTCAACATCTTTCGATCCAATCAGAAATTGACCGTCACATTCAACAATTCAACAGCGACTGGCTGGGGGGTACCAAGGAAGGAAAGATGGGAGTGATAAAGTGGAAGGAAGTGAAAAGAGCGAAGGTGAAAAGGGGGCAACCAGAATCCAGAAGGATCTATCAATTACATTTTCATGACTGAACTAATGTGGATCCTGCGATCCCGCTAAGACCATTATCAGACTTCCCTGATCMATTTCCAYTAYCATCTTTGTGCTTGGTTCCTTTGAGTTGGTATGGTGTGGATTAGCTAGGTTTTTCTTGAACCTAGGAATAGTTTCTGGTGCTAATGTAGAAAGACAATATCTGGTGCCCCTAGAAGGGGGTTTTCTTGAACCTAGGAATAGTTTCTGGTGCTAGGGTAGAAAGACAATATCTGGCGCCCCTAGAAGGGGGGTGAAGAGGTACCAACTTTTTCCTATTTATTCTGTTAAAGGGACGCTGGACCCGGTTTCCAGCAGGTGCAGCTCCCCACCAATAGAATGGAGCCATAC
>BFEA01000019.1:3029352-3044630 GCA_003427395.1 Chara braunii | reverse complement strand
CAGTCCCCCCCGTGGTACTTGCTGGACCGGACTGGTACTTTCTAGACTTTCCCATGACTGCATAGTGACAACCCTACGACGCAGTGCAGTCGCAATGAGGTCCTACTATTTGCCCTTGCCACTTGTCCTCGTCTCCAACATGGGCTTGCTTTAGTCACACCACTTGACCACTTGCCAACCTTCTAGAAGGACTGCAGCTGGACTTCTACTCTACAGGTCTATGGATCAAGTCCTGGCTACCTAAGGACCTACGACAGACCTACTTACCACTGGCGGTTCTACAGGTCGCAGGTTCAATTCTTCAAGTGGTCACAGATATTGTACACAGGTAAGTTGGGGAACTAGGAATCGAACCCTGGGTCCTACATCAGCTACTTCGAACTGGTGAATACCGTTTCACCCCCCAATATTACCAAGGGAAGCAGCGGTGAGGCATCATCATTCAAAATTGACCCTGTCGGAAATGCAGCCGGATTTTGACCTGTTAGAGTCATCGGCAGATGAGTTGTTGCACCACGAAACCTGTTTTCTATCTTGTACTGTCAGAGTGATTGGTCTGCCGTCAGCTCAAAGGGTTACGGTATAGAAACATCAGTATATTTCACAACAGGAATATGTTTCGAGTATTAGAAAAAAGCCGCGGGAAACAGGTGCATGGAATGCAGCGGCGATTAACACCTGAGGCTCGGTTGCTCCGATCCAAGTCCAGGAAATTAAATAATGCGTTGTGCCTTGCTTCTGCTCATGTTAGACAAAAAGAGCAGGGCCTCCGAGGATATCAGGGCCAACTCAAAATACAGGGCCCTCTATATCACAGGCTAGGCGGAATCTGAACAAAGCTGGCGGTCAACCAAGAGTATGGAAATTGTTTTAGCCACCATTTGATTCCGTTTCTAATCATTCCTTCGTTACAGTCACTGTACGCACCGCAAACGTCAGAGGACCAATTTTTTCTTTTCTTTCTTTTTTTTCGTTTTTTCAGTGGGATATTTGTTTAGCCGCCATCTGATTCCGTTTTTCATCATTATTTTCTTGCAGCACCGCAAAGTTCGGCGCCTGGAACGGACGGCAGAGAAAACAACCCAAGCAACGAAGAGGACAGCTTCCTCTGGCCGGGCCAGGGAAAGATCCAAATACATTTAACCCAAGCAAGTTCATCTGCCGTCGGGACAACCACACCGAAGAGGACAGTTTCTGCGGCAGGCAGATGGGCCACCGCAAAGTTCGCTCGCTGGGAATTGGACCCCAGCCAAAACAACCCAAGCAACAGAAAGGACAGCAAAATGCCGCCGGGCCAGAAGAACAGACACACCACCATGGAACAGCCCCAAATGTAACAGGCCCACAAAGCATCCAAATGCACGCACACTGGTAGGCAGAGAAGCGAGTCCCACAACGACCTCAATTCAAGACGGGCAGGATAAGAAGGCCAAATGCAAGGCCTTCACAATATCAGCATCATGACTCCGGCGTCAGAAAACATCGGACAACACAAAGCCTGACACCGTGACAATTCAGCGGCAAAGAAAGAAAACGGAGTAAAAAACGACTGCGTCACACCGGACTAAACAATGAAAGTGCACACCTTCAGCAGGAACATGACCAGGTAAAGCAGCCGGAGCACCCGTGCAAGTTATTTTTTTCCCAAGCTCCCGAAGCTCAACCGGGAGCAGACACCACGCCAGGACGAAGAAAAAGTGGCCCACCAGAAAACATGTCAGATGCGCCCGCGCCCAAAACCAGACTAAATCCAGCCGAAACGAAAGCACCGATCGGGAGAGGTTATTTAACGTCGCCCCGGGCAATTTTTTTTAAGCCCATCATTGCATTTCTTAGGCGACAGTCACCGCAGGCACCGCAAACTTCGATCATCCGGAATTCGGTACCAACCCAAGCAACGAAGAGGACAGTAACCCGCCACGGGCACGGATGTCGAGCATGGCAATGACGACACACCTTCACCAGGAAAACGCCCAGGTAAAACCGGCAGACCACCCGTCAACCTTTGCGACCTTTTTTTCCCCCAGGTATCCACGCTCGAGCGAGGGCAGACACCGCGTGAGAACAAAGGAAAGCAGGCGCAGCAGAAAACACATCAGATGCACAGGGGCCAAATGAGCATCTGGCCTCATATGGCGACCACATCCATCCAAAAAGTTACCCAGACCMCCCCCCCCCCCCCCCAATCCCAAGAATGCACATGCCCCAGCCAGTGGGGAAATGCATGCACCTGCAACGCTGCGAGACTGCACATCTTCCCCACGAAGACCACCAGGTAAAACCACCCGATGACAGACGCACCCGGGCGAAAATGCATGCACCTGCAACGCTGCAAGACTATGCACCTTCCACAGGAAGACACCCGGGTAAAACCGCCGGACCACCTGTGAGCTTTTGCGACTTTTTTTTTTCCCAGGGATCCAACCACGAGTGAGGGCAAATAGGGCGCCATGACAAAGGAAAGCGGCCCAGCAGAAAACACGTCAGATGCACCCGGGCCCAAAAGCACAGCACATACAGGCCAGCCAAACGACCCACAGGGGCAGCTGAATCTAGACAACGAACACCCCAACACCAACGGGCCCCCATCGAAACACTAACCGCAGAGGACGCCGAACTCGCCATTCCGAACCCTAAACAAAGGAACGCGGGCCCAAAACCTGACCAGATGCAGGCCGAATGTAGACAAAGAACCCCCAACCCCCCCGCCCTCCCACCTCCCCAACACACGAACGGCCCCGCATCCGAACAATAAGCAAACCACAAACGACGCCGAACCTCGCCCAAGAGCATCGCACCTCATATAGATACCACAGCCAGGGCCGGCTGAATCTGGACAAAGAACAACGCCACACTAACGGGCCCGCATCGGAACACTAACCGCAGAGGACGCCGAACCTCGCCCAAGAGCATCGCGCCTACCGCGCCGTGACAAAGGAAAGCGGCCCAGCAGAAAACACGCCAGATGCACCCGGGCCCAAAAGCACAGCACATGCAGGCCAACCGAACGACCCACAAGGGTGGCTGAATCTAGGCAACAAATACCCCCACACCAACGGGCCCGCATCGAAACACTAACCGCAGAGGACGTCGAACTCGCCATTCCAAACCCTAAACAAACAATGAATGTGGGCCCAAAACCTGACCAGATGCAGGCCGGATGTAGACAAAGAACGCCCAACCCCCCCCCTCCCTCCACCTCCCCAACACACGAAGAGCCCCGCATTCGAACAATAAGCAAACTGCAGATGACGCCGAACCTCGCCCAAGAGCATCGCGCCTCATATCGAGACCACATCCAGGGCCGGCTGAATCGGGACAAAGAACACCGCCACACCAACCGGCCTGCATCGGAACACTAACCGCAAAGGAAGCCGAACCGTGCCCAAGAGCATCGCATCTCATATCGAGACCATATCCATCCAAAAGAACACAACCCCGCGACACTGCTCAAACACAACACACCCCAAATCACGGCAAAATCGCTAGATAGCGGAGAAATCAACGACGGCAACGCGATACCAACACGAGCGAAGAGCAAAGAGGGCACACACGTGTCGACACAACAGCACCCCAAAAAGCCGACGTGCCGCAAAAGCAGAGCTTGAAAAACGGTTAAGAAATCAGGTTTTCGGCAACACCAGTCGCGAAGATCAAGATCCTATGGCCCAAGGCCGGAAGAAAAGAACCGGCTCGGTGCGCAGCGTCACAGGGAGGGCGACTAAGCTTTAGTAGTATGGGTTGATTTCCATGTTCTAGTGGAAGATTCATTCTGATTTTGCTCATCCTATCGATCGAAGTAGCCTCTCTCCATCTCTCTACGCTCATGGCTGGAAAGCAGTGTATATTTCCATGTTCTAGCGGAAGATTCATTCTGATTTTGCTCATCCTATTGATGGAAGCAGCTTCTCTCTATCTCCCTGCGTGCATGGTTGGAAAACTCTCTCTCTCTCTCTCTCTCTCTCTCTCTCTCTCTCTCTCTCTCTCTCTCNTCTCTCTCTCTCTCTCTCTCTCTCTCTCACACACACACACACACACACACACACACACACACAAGTGTAGTAGTGTATATTTCCATGTTGTAGCGGAAGATTCATTCGAGTTTGCTCATTCTATCGATGGAATAGTGTGAGGTCAGTCGCGGGGTTGGAGACTTACCTGTTGGCCGGTGCGTTGCTCATCCTATCGATGGAGCCCCCCGCCTGCCACGGCGCGCGTGTGACTTGTTCTATATAAAAAACGAAAGGGAAGAAGGGCAGGAAAGAAAAGAAAGAGAAGGAAAGCAAACACTTTACCCTACTCCATTTCACTCATGACACAAATGAATTGAGCTCACTGGTGAAGCTCAAAGCGACCTAGTTTTATTTGTTCTTCTTGGAGAGTCTCGTCGCTTCGAACGTCAGGAAAGAGAAATGGAGCGCTGATGATAACCTGCCAAACCAACGACAGAACATCCGTTGGTGAAGTTGGCGGGTTCAAGCCTGTACTGAACGGCTTGAACCTTATCCTTGAGAGGACGAATGCTCTCGGGCGTGACAGAGTAGCTGAAGTACTCAAGCTTCCGGCACAAATCTCATTTCCCATTGCAACCTAGAACGTCACAATGGCATTCGAGAGCGCCAAAGACATAAGCACTCACTCAAGATGCACATACCTTGTTTTGAACGCGGGCTTGTACAGTTCCAAAGTTTTGGGTATCATAATCACATCATAAGGTAAGCCTAATACTAATAATGTATGGATTTCAACTCCAGCGTTGGAAAAAATGAAGAAATGGCGTAACCAATACACCTCTCTTTTTGGTAGAACCCTCATCCTAAATAATGTGGTTCTTGCATCCACGTGGTATAAATCTGCATTATAGTCCCTTGAAAAAAAAAACAGCAAAAGACCTTAAAAGGCAACTCCAGGCCTTCTTGTGGAGAGGGGACCATGACACCCAGAATGTCATCCCTAGAGTTGCTTGGGATACTCTTCTCCAGCCGAAAGCTAAAGGGTGTATTGGATTATTGAATCCGCTTTTCCAATGCCACGCATTGAGACTTCAATGTATTAAAAGACTTATATTGGGAATAGACATTCCATGGCAACTTTTGGTTTTAGGGCAGATCCGAAGACTAGCCCCTACCACTTCTAAACATATTCATCCCCTCACTTGGGTGGAAGATCGTTACTGGATCATACCAATACAAAGTGCATATTCAAGAAGGGTTGGGGGGAAATGAGCGGTCATAAAAGACTTAGTACTAGATAACTTCTGGTCAGATTTGCTGAAAACATGGTGCAAACTCCCCCTCCCTAACAAATCTCCACCTTCTAGATACGAAGAGGTCCTCAAGCAGCCTATTTCTGACAATAGTTCCCAGCCCACTTGGTTAACATGGGCTAAAGCAGGAATACTTAGAATTAAGGATTTGTGGTATTCAAGGAACAAACATTGAAAATCAGTGGAAGAACTGAAAAAGCATATTAAATATGTCCGGAACTTGACTAACAATCTAGACCAAATAATATCCTCTATCCCCCTAGCATGGATGCTGCTTCTCCAAAAGGTATGAAATTTAGAGAAGCAAACTACGTAGGAGTTATTCAACGGGGGGGAGATATAGTTATAGGTCAAATTATGGATACCCCTCAAGGTGGGGCGATAGTTAACCTATGCAGAATATGTAAAGATCGCTCAATCCATCAAATGAACCAAAATGAAGTTACTTTTTTCCCTGATTCTACAATGTATAGGATTAAAGTTTAACATTTTTCAACAACAAGAAGTTGGAAAGCCTTCCTCCCTGAATTGTCAATCGTTGAGCTACCATTGGATTCTTTGGAATGGGTATGGAGAACTAATAGGAGAGGTAACCCTCAGAGATTGCACTCCCCCAGTTAAAGCCTCATATCGCATCCTTCGTCCAAAAATATACGTCATTTATATTTTGAAGGATAGATGGGTCAGGCATAACATCCACCTCGACGGACTCACGATTGTTAAATGGTGTAAGGACCTCAAGGAGAGACCGGCAAATTTTGCTTCACTACCATAGGTGTTTACCAACTTATGATTGGCCAATTGATCATTCTTCACTTGAACAAAAAGGTTTAGCTCTACCATGGTGTCCCAACTGTATTTCAGGATTTCCAAGCAAAAAATAAGAGAAACTATAGAACACATATTTCTACAATGCCAGTGGTCAAATTGCTGTGGAGAAGATGGGATCATATTTGGAATAAAATCACTAGATTGGATTGGTCATGGGAATGGTGTGCACTTCTTTTGGGGCACTAGTCTCCAGTGATGGAAAATTGTTAGAATTCCAAACCAATATATTCCATATAGGTTGAAAAGCATTACTTTGGGCTTTGTGGTTCAGAAGGTGTGTGCTGTCTTGGGAGGGGTTAAGAATTGATGGCCAGGAAGTTACTGATATAGTCCAAAATTTTGTTCAAACGGAAATCAAAGCACAATGGTGCAAAGTCAAAACTATAATCAAGTCACTGATTAAAAAACAAGACATTACCAAAAGTCTGCACAAATTCCAAATTAACTGGCTGGGGGATGCATCAGGGGAGAATTTGGGGGTAATCAAATGGCCTAGTGGGGAAGGAGATGTGGCATTCAAGAGGGACTATCACATCTTGTTTAACAGCTGGTTTGATATTCAACAAGGAACTTCCTTGAGATCCCTGGATTTATTTCCTAATTCTTTCCCACCCTCGGATCTAGCTTTAGTTGATCTTCAATGGTATGGGGTGGAATCTGCATGAAAGGCCTGCATGCGATTGTGCTGCTGATTGTTCTATTATCTAAGCAGTAAGAATGAGAGTAAGGTGCATCTAGCTCGTTGTGACATGTTAGATCCGGCGGCTCATAAAATGTTGAAGAGACAGTCATCTTACTCACGGTAGTTTTGGTCGGTTTTCTTGAATCAGGGTTCCTTCCGGTCTAATTAAAAAGTGAAACTTGGTAAGGCTCCCGGACAATCACATATCCGGGTAGACTGTGAGTACCCCGGCCTCATTCTTATCATTCGGAATATCCGCCTTGGGCACTGGGCCCGATAAAAAAAGGTCAATTTTAGAAAAGTAATGAGCACCTCTCAACCGCTGAAGCAAACCATTGATGCACGCAAGGGAGGCTGCATTCCTAACCGTTTGCACATTAAACTTACAATAATCCATCGACAACCACATGTCCTTGTCCTTCTCCTGAATGAAGAGAAGAGATGCATCATAAGGAGAGTTGCTAGGAGCAATCCACCACTTTGCGAGCCAATCGTCAAGTTGAGCTCCACGAATCTTGAGCTCCATGACAATCATACAGAGAGTGGCCCTATCAAGAAGAAGGATCTCATGCAAAATGGGCGGTCCTCTACAACTCCCGAGGCGAACTGGAAATACACCTGAAAACGACTATTCTGCATTACTTAAGGATCCGAAAAACTGTCAGAACACGAGCAATCTGATGTCGAAACCGCGTGGAAAAAAAACATGGCTATCTCGGTGATGTGCTCTAATGTGCAAGTCACATACAAGGGTGTAGCCAAAATCAAGTGGCAAGAGATGCAAGAGGAGGAGGGAGTTATATTGGATAAAACAGAGTCAACAGACTTGCAAAATGCATCACAAACCATGAAGGCGCATGTGTGGACGTGTCTTGGATGCCCCTCACTCTGAAGCTGGAACATGTTCAAGATAAAGTCGAAATTTGCATCCAATATGTCGACATCTACCGTCTACTGTATGGGAGGCGCAAAATAAATGGGCATGGAGTCAAGTCATCGATAAGCCCAGTTACTGCAGCTTTGTCCGGCAGGTCGCAATAGTGAACCGAGAGGGTCCATTCAGACAAATACTCAGATAGCTCAGTTGGTTGAGCACGTAAGTGGCATTCAGGAGGTCGAGGGTTCGATTCCCCACTTCGCCATTCGATCCCCCGTGGCCCCTGTGGTATGCTTCAGGTTCACCAGCAGAGATAGTTGCCTTTGGCCCCCTGGCTGGTTGTCGAAGTAATCTTCCTCGCGTTCCAGCTCGCGCCACGTGTTAAGAGCCTAGGTACTGCTTCCCACACAGGACAGCCCGACGGGATATGCTGAGGTGAAAAATCTGGATGTCAGGAATCCAACCCATAACCCCAGCGTTCCCTGCTAAGCTAGCAGTTAGCAGTATGTAATAACTCAGCTCGTATCACGCTTCAGTTGTAAGCCACGGGTTGTGGCCTCGGTCTAAAGGGACGAATCAGGGGCCAGCGGCAACACCCCATGTCAAGAAACAGCCTGAACAAAGGCCTGCCGCTGTGGGTACCGAAGCAAGGCCTCAAAGATGGGCTTCAGAGGCCCTCCACGCAACAATTGACCAAGGAAAGTCAAAGGTCAACAACAACTCGGAGATTCGGGCTCACGAGTCAAAGTCAACACGGACCCAGACCAGGCCACCGATCAGACACATACACTTGGCTTTTTGCAGCTATCTGTCAAGAATCCGGTCCAAGTGGGAATCTACAACTGTATGAGATCCAGGCCAATGACTGTGGGCCAATCTGGGCCGTTCTATCCGAGAGACCAGAGGCTGGTCAACCTCGATTCAACACTATAAGTTGACCCAGCCCCTGCTGACCGACATTCAGTCTTGCACTTGATGCTCGACGCTGGCTGGACGTTGGTTGGACGCTGGCTTTATGCTGGCTGGACGCTGGCTTGATATTTGACGACGACACGAGACTGCTACTGCGCTGGCGCCATCTTCTGTCTTCAGCGCCAGCTCTCTTCTTGATTATTGTTGACGTGGCTCTCGCCACATTGTCTACGATATTGATGTGGTATTGGCGAGGAGGAGGAGGATCTGGGCTTTGAAATTGGTCGAGTGGAGAAAGGAGAGCTACATGTTCACGATCTTGTTGACATTGTGCTCTGCTGTTGTCTTCAGAAGGAGTGTGCGTCGTGTGTGCCATGTTGAGATCTGTTCGATGTCAGTGTGTGTCAGAGTGTCGCATACCGTAACGGTACAGACCAGAACAAGAACCGACTTCTCTCACATAGTACAAGATAGCGCAGTAGAAGGCTAAAATACCAATGATCAACCCAATCAATGTCGCAATGCAGACCCAACATGTATCATCATCATTGCAAGGTGTGAAGGGCCTGCCGCTACACACAGGAAGAATGCGCCAGGTCCAGACCATACACAGACGAAGAGGAGGGGATCAGACGAAGAAGAGGGGGGAGATGGGAATGTCGTCAACACCAAGTCTTTGGCACAGGTCCCAAATAGTCCCTCGTCAAATGTCTCAATCCCAATGCCGAGTCTGGATCCAAATGCCGTCAAGTCCCAAAGTCACCAATCTCTCTCTCTCTCTCTTAGTCTCCAGATACTGAGAAGTTAGGTAGCGAGAGGGTGAGGGAGAGATGGTGGACTTAGAAGAGGAAGAAGAAGAACTCTCTCTCTCTCTCAGTCCGGTACTAACCTGTGAAGGTGGCACCTTGTTGCAGGTACATTGAAGACGAAGCTGGAGCTATGGCGCCACAGGTAAGTCTCCCTGGCCTCCGCCAACCATCTCTCTCTCTCCAACGCTACTCTAGCTCCTAATAGCGCCCAGCGCTGAAGACTACTGCTAACGCTACTACTACTACTGCAGCACTCCTCCAGAGTGCTGCTGCCGAATCCTGAAGACTGCCTCCTGCCTCCTGCATTTGAAGAGCCTGGGAAGTCCCTATGAACTACCTGCAGCCTGCAGGGCGGGCCAGTCTTTTATAGTCCTGGCCCGTCCAGGAGGCTGCTCTTGCCAATGCCAAAACGTGCCAGACCCTGGCGTTGAAGTTCAAACAAAGGTTGTCTTGAAAACAGGCCCAAAATGGCCTGTGCTAAAACCCTGGTCTGGTGCCTAAGTTTCAGGGCAGGTCGACTTTATGAGGGCCTGAAAATGGCCCTCGTTTTCAGGCTTTTAGGCTGAAACGACACAGGGCCTGTAGGCCCTTGTTTTCAGGCTTTTAGGCTGAAACGACACAGGGCCTGTAGGCCCTCGTTTTCAGGCTTTTAGGCTGAAACGACNGTTTTCAGGCTTTTAGGCTGAAACGACACAGGGCCTGTAGGCCCTCGTTTTCAGGCTTTTAGGCTGAAACGACCCAGGGCCTGTAGGCCCTTATTTTCAGGCTTTTAGGCTGAAACGACGCAGGGCCTGTAGGGCCCTGAATTTCCGTCTGGTCGGGCCCTGCAGGCCCGTGTGGCTGCGCAGTATGCCACACAGAGGAAACTGTCTGCTGACGTGGCGAGTAGGAGATACCCGAAGGAGGAGTGGGCCAAGAGGGAGATCTATCTGCTGAAGCTGATGGTTACTTTCTCTTCCACCCTCTCAGTCTAATCTCTGTCTCCTCACTCTCTTCTCTGGTTACTTGACATTGGACTCTTGATTACATGTATGATTAAAGACGATCCTGTGCTGAGACATTCTGTACTTCGACAATGCTGAGCTTTCCTCCTGACTGGGTTCATTGCAAGTACATTACTGTACATATATAAAAGAAAAAAAATGTTGTCCCCCGTATGAGGAGAAAGACAGCTGTGAAAAAAAAAAAAAAAAACCTGGCGCTGATGCACTCTCTGTGTCTCCTTCGAGAATGATACTGACCGGTGAAAGGCAGAGGCTGCCAATGCACTGCAGATGTCTCAAAGAAGAAGGCCGGCTAGGGGCTGTGGCTGAACTCCAAGCTATGGCGCCAGGTGATTGGACTCCTCTAGTACACCCCCAACTCCGCCTACCTCCTCTACCGCTGGGCTGCTCTACTATTCCACACGCAGCCTGGTCATCTACAGATGAATGAATCAACCTACCAACTGCTGGGCCAGCCTCTCCCTAAGTATTGCTGGGCCAGCCAGTGCAGTAGCCAGCCACCATCCTAGGCTGTCGATCAAGCTGAGATCCGATGGCCAAGAAAGGAGGCCAAGTACTAACCTCGTTGCCCAGGTCTGGAAACGTGTGGCCTGAGTCCCTGCTGAGGCCCTGGCACTACTTCGCTGTCTCAGCAACAGGATCTGGACCAGGGTTGCATCCCTGCCGACCGCCGACCCCAACCGCCGACCGTATTGCAGCCGACTAGTATGGCCGACCGGTCGGCGGTCTGCCGACCAGTCAGAAAACAACCATCCACTGACTTTTTTTCAAATCTGAGTTGGGGGCTGTACTTGCTGAGTACAGCCCAAATCCGCTGAGAAACTTTTGGGGATGGGGGGGGCAATGAAGGGGTTGGGGTTGGAGTATAGGGGGGTATAGGGGGGTATAGGGGGGTATAGAGGGTATAGGGGCGATATAGGGGATATTGGGGGGGGTAATGAGGGTGTTGACGGGGTGTATGGGGGTAAAGAGGGCCGCTATGGGGGTGTTGGTGGTGTTATTAGGGGTTCTGGACCCCCCCCCAAATTTTTTTGTTTTTTTTTACGGGGTGCCAACGACCCCCGACCGGTAGGTGCCGATCAGCCGATCGGTTGGCGGGTCGGCGAGTCAGCAGCCGACCAGTCAAGGGCTGCCGACCGTCGGGGTTGCAACCCTGATCTGGACCAAAAGCTGACCTGGGCACAAAAGGACAGACACAGGCCCAGCCACAAACAGACAAGCTGGGCCTAAATGTGAACCGGCATCTGCCACCAGTCCGAACAGGACAAACTTGTGCCTGTTTGGACAAATTCTGAGTGACACAATCTAAACCAAGACAAAACGAACTAGCACAGAAGCGAACCATACCAACGCCAACAAAATATGCAGCAATCGAAAACAAAGTGAACTGAATGGAACTGAACTCAGAATAGACAAGACACCCACATGGCTGTCTGCAAACTCGCTCACCCACGAGCCTTGTGATGAGTGATGTGCGAGCCCCCTCGGCCAATTAAGGCTCCAAAAACAGTCTGGGTGGGCTAGGGACCAGGTCCCAAGGCCGGAATTGGAGGCCCAGGCATGCGACAGAGCAGACATTGGCAATCTAGTGGCCCTGCTCTGGCTGAAGAGGGTATCGTTCATTTTATCGTCAAGCATCTGGACTCTGGAGGTTTGCCTGCCAGATAGGGCAACCAATTATTGTCATGTGATCCAACTATCAGGCCGATTAAGGCGTCTTACCATTGTACGTATGGAACGCCGGGGCCTGTTCTTGGCACGTGTTACTTTTCAAAAAAAAAAAAAAAAAAAAGAATAGAGCGGAGTCATCTAACAGGGAAAAAAAAAAAAGAAAAAAAAGAAGGGCTGGTCATCCATCCAGAGCAGACTCTTATTCCCGCTTCACAGATGTTCACCTAGCAGTGGTTTCCAAAAAAAACACAGAAACGGGTCCTCACGGTCATGGCTCCAGATCGAAAATGACACCACCTATTAACCACAAGTGTGATTCCAGGGCGTGAGTCCAGTTCCTTTTCCCCTGGCGAGTAATAAATATACATGTTTACAACTTTACACCCTCACGCTTGCTTCCGTTCCGCCGAAGGACCCCTGACTAGCATTGATTGCTCCCTATTCCAGGAGGATTGACTGTCAGCTTGCCTCTCACACACAAATTCCTCTCAGGTTCCACCATTGAACCTGCCAGTTAAACCACTAGTACCTACCGCTTTGCCTGACCGTAAATGTGCTCGGATGAATGGGCCTGCCGCACACGGCTATATTCATTTGAAACGGGACTGTAGCTTGGCTGCCCGTTAACGTCCCTTGAAAACCAGTAGGTACTGGTGGTTTAAAGCTTTTCCACCGGCGAGTCACGAATTTGACAGTAAAAATACCCACTCATGCTTCCTTCTGCATGGCCGCAAGATGCCTGAACAGTGTTGATTACTCCATTTCCGGGGGATTGACTATCAGCTTGCCATTCCTTTTCTCATCCCTCTCCCTCTCAGACCCACTCCTGAGTCTCTCAGGTTCATCTTGATCACCTAGAATGAAGCTAAGGATCAACTGCTGGTTGGTCCTCATGTCCATTTGGTTCCTGGGGTGGGTCTTGCTGAAGGCTGTCTAAGCCTGCCTTGTCTTTTTTTTTTGTTTTGAAACTTCATAAACGGGAAACCTACTTAACGAGGTGATAAGAGCATCCCCGGTAAGTAGGTCCCAGCGTCGAAGGCTCCATCTATTGGTGGGGAGCTACACCTGCTGGAAATCGGGTCCAGCGTCCCTGTACAATGATGAAAATGTATCAGCTGGAAATCGGGTCCAGCGTCCCTATACGATGGTGTGAGTGTATGTGCAGGAAAAACGGGTCCAGCATCCCTATGCAGAGATGTGTTGATATCTCCAACTACCTATGTATGTACGTTAAGCAATATATGTCAGATGATGGAGGACCCTATCCATCTGGTCTACAGTATCTCCAAAACAAACGGAGGCAACGCTCCCAATCTTTTCTATCAGACGGAACCCTAACCTTGATGTGATGTGTATTACAATGATGTGATGCGTGTCAGCTGGAAATCGGGTCCAGCGTCCCTCTACAGTGGTGTGTAACTATGTCCTACAGTCAGAAACTGTCTGAATATGTACAGCAATCCATATAAGACAACCAATCTGTGTGTCTTCATTCTGTATCAATCAAAATCTAATCACGAAGCCCTAAGCACGATATGATGTGTGTGATCTTTATCAATCAAGCCAAAACACGAAGCTCTATCAATGATGGGGCATGTATGATCTGGACGTCAAGTCCAGTATGCATTATCAAGCGAAACTGTCAGGAGGCATTGATTACTTCCTTGCGCAAGGGAATGATTGACCTCCTGCAAACTAATCCCTAAACAGCCCACCTCCAACCGACGGGGCGATCAGCACCCCCTTGTTGATTGATATTGCAGGCCGGGCAACACCAATCACCACCGACTATCCTACTCCTTTCCTCTGCCAATCAACGAGGCGCAATTCCGTATCAAGGTTGGAGGGGGGGAAGACAGTAAACCACTTCTTTGTGTCAACCCCAATCCCCACCACGTCCGCTTGCGGCATCACTCCCATCACGCTGATAATAATCTATTAATCTCAGATGCACGGATACCGCTTTCTACCCCGCTGCTTCCTCGGTCGTCGCCGCCGCCTTCGTCGTTGTCATTGTTGTTGTTGTTGTTGTTGTTGTTGTTGTTGTTGTTGTTGTTGTTGTTGTTGTTGTTGTTGTTGTTGTTGTTGTTGTCGTCGTCACCATCATTGAGCGGAAAGCCTGTCTTGTCTTATCTGAGTTATGTCAATCTTTCCACCAGAAGCGAAGTCCTTCAACCATTGCCACCTTGCCTTTCACTAACCATGGTATTGGAATTCCCCTTTCTGCCACTGTTAAGAAACGAAAGGAGGCAATTCGGCTTTTCAATTTAATACTATTATTATGATTATTATTAGGAAGATTTTCATGACCGGCCGGTCACCCGGGCTTGACGCCCTGGGGGATCTGACGCCCGGGATACCCGGGCATGGGGAAAAAAAAAGAAAAAAGAAAAAAAAATGGTGGTGGGGTTTTCCACGCTCTACGAGAGGAGCCCAAATCCGGGCTCTTTTCTTTTTTTGAGTGTTCACTGTCAAGGGGGAGGAAGGAGAGTATAAATGAATTGTAAACTTGTAAAGGGGCTAAAGGGGTTTAAAGCTGTGTTAAACTCTGGACCGTCTGGTGGCCTGGCCTTCGTCTGGCAGGGGTCCCGGGCGGCCCAGCCGGTTGGGTGCCCCGGTTTGGGGCCAGACGAGCCCAGAACAATTTCGCATGGGGGGTTGGGAGGCCTTTTTCGGCTAGTGGTCGCCTCCCCAGCCTCCAGCAACACAAGTTTTGTTTTTGTTTTTGATCTATGACCAGTTTTAGGGGGCGGGGGAGATCTTCTTCAGCGACTGATCCCAGTCGTCGATCTGCAAAGATCAGTGGCTGAGATCAGCCGCCAAGAAATGGGTTCCCCCTCTGGCGGGCTACGACGCTGCGTTCGAATTCGAACACGGTATTTCCCGTAGCGAAGCCCATTCACAACCGCACAGACTTCTTCTTCTTCTTCTTCTTCTTCTTCTTCTTCTTCTTCTTCTTCTTCTTTGTATCCTTCTAGTTCTTCTTCTTCTTCTTCTTCTTCTTCTTCTTCCGATATTTTTACTTTCTTTGTTCCCTAGCTGTTGGTCCTTGCATCCTCTACTTCCACGACATTATGGCGGGCAGTGGCAGCGGCGTCGGCGGGGGGATGGGCAGGTCTGGAAAGATGAGAGCAGACAAAGGATGTGACGTCTTCTTCTTCTTCTTCCTCCCCCTCCTCTAACCCCCCCCCTCAGCGGACTGGCTGCTGCAACACACCCTTTTACC
>BFEA01000019.1:2983156-3006132 GCA_003427395.1 Chara braunii | reverse complement strand
GAGAGAGAGAGAGAGAGAGAGAGAGAGAGAGAGAGAGAGAGAGAGAGAGAGAGAGAGAGAGAGAGACAGTGAGAGTTGTCAACGGAGTCGAAGTATCGACGCAAGAGAACGGCAAGTCTTTCAAAATGGCTGAACGAGGTATGTGTCTCTCTCTCTATCTCTCATATCCCCACCCATCTCTCTCTCTCTCTCTCTCTCTCTCTCTGAAGACTACATACAGGCACAGACAGAGGAGGTGGACAGAGTATTGAAGATGCAGAGGCAAGAGATTTGGAAAAAGGGGAAGGAGACAGAGAGAAAGATATAGAGAGAGATGGAGAGAAGACACATGGACAGAGGCAACGAGATGGGGGAAGAGACAGTATACATCTGAGACCCCCGTGAGTTGAGAGAAATGAACACAATGGGATGACCTTTTGGCCTGACATGTTTGTGTTATTCCCGGACGTCTGGAAAAAAACTATATCTCTTCTCTGTGCATATTCCGTACTGCAAACTGCAAACTTTCCACCTACTCTAACTACCCCTTTATGCATCTGCGTTGCCTAATCTCAAAATGTCTGTTTGAAAAAAATAGCAAACTTCTGATCGACTCCTTTCGCTGGATGTTTTTTTCAACATCCTTCGCTGCGGCGGGTCCACTTGTTACCCATAAGGGAAGAGGCAGAACTTGTCATGTCCAAATTAGATGCATCACACCTGGAGAGAAATTTCCAAAACTCCTTTTCCCTACCTTTTGGGAGGTTGGAAGAGGCTGAGGTTGAGATTGGAGACCTTCAATAAGCTTCATGTCAGCAATATCTTTAGTGGCCAATAGCTGAACCGGTGTAAGCATGTCGCTGCAGCATGTCGGTGGGAAGGTGCAGCAGGGTGATGCTCCCCACAATGAAAGGGAACGCAACAGTGTGAAGCTGCAAGGGGGCGCCTCCAGGCTCATTAGCACCAACCATTGGTGCGGGCACAATTATTTGGCTTGCAGGTCCAGTGCCTTGTTTTCTCTAAAAGAGAGAGAAAAAACAATGGTGCCTTCACGCGTGCCTGCCACGGGCTGTTGGTGTATATCAGTACTATCTTGTGTGTGTGCAACAGTCAAGCAGGAACTGAGGGGGCAAACAACAAGCATATTGAAGACTTCCTATGCCATACCTCTTTGGAATCAAAATACTCGAGGAGGAAGCTGTCGACTGTTACAACATACTCCACTGTTGTGTCATATGATGGCGTTAGCCCACTGACTATAGGTGTTGCCTGGCAGAGGAGGACAGATGCACACACAAGGACACGCCCACCCAACCCCCCTACACCTCGCCCCCATCCCCACACATGCATACAAAGACAAGTACACTTTGTTGGCTCCTTATCTTCCCAGGTATGGACACAAAGAAGCCAGGTGAATGGTTTGGGGAGCGATGGAGGTAAGCTTCAATGTCTGGGTGATTGCGTTTGCCTTTCTCATCCAAATGACACTTCAAAGTATCACCTTATACAATGGATATAGGGGCACCAAACAAGAAAAGTCAAAGAGCCAATTCATAGCCTTGGCCACTAGCCCACAGCCATGAGAATGAGGCTACACCAAGGCTTGTCCTTGGTCCTTTGAACACTTTCTGATTTTTCCTTCCAAGAAAGGACAGTGAGAAGTTAACTCCCTGTAAATATCATCAATTTGCGCGCGCAAGAGAGAGAGAGAGAGAGAGAGAGAGAGAGAGAGAGAGAGAGAGAGAGAGAGAGAGAGAGAGAGAGAGAGAGAGAGAGAGAGTCTTTACCTGAGTCTCGTGCTCAAAGAAGTCAAAGGTGAGGAATGTAGCTGGATCGGGGTCCCGGATTGCACGCGCATGGAGTGATGCCATCTGCACATGAAAAGTTCAGGTTTAGGTTAAGAGCACAAGGTTCTAGGCTTTTAACTTAGTGGACAAGACGACGTGATCAGGCCGTGCACATGGAGTGATGCATCTGCACCTGCAACATACGCTAAGATGGAATGACATTGTTTGACGGGGAGAGGGGACACAATCAGGCCATGCACATGGAGTGATGCAGCTTCACCTGCAGCACATGCTAAGACAGAGTGACATTATCTGACAGGGAGAGGGGAAGGAGTACGTGTCGATTGTTCTGGGGATTTTTTGTTTTCCCGGCTTGCTGGGGTTTTCTCAAGAATGGGATTAAAGATGTTTATTTGTAATGTGAGCGGAGCCATGGATATTGTCTAATGTCGTACTATACTACTATGGGATTTTGTGGGACTGTATCGATGGCATGTGGGTACTACGTTTCTGACATGTATGTACTATCTGCATGGTGTGAATAACAGTTTAGCATGTAGTCTGTGCTGTGTGCTGTGTGGCCAGTGAGCGGATTGTAGAATGCAATGTAGACAAGATGGAGTTCATGCATTCCATGTCAATGCTGTGTGTCTCGGCACTCTTGTGGGGATAATGACTGTAGTACTTCATACTATGTCAGTAGTTTCTTGACTTCAAATAAAAATACTTATGTATCTTGGTCACTGCACTATGTACACAATGTGGCCATTGTCAGTGTACTTTGTCATACTCTATATTGAGTTTATATTATGGATAGTATATATATATTGTCAAACAGTACTTCCCGGTAAACCGTAGGGAGAGAGGGAGAAGATGACAACAAATAAGGGGCTGTGACAAACTGTTTCGTCGAAGTTTCATGCATAACATATTCATGCTGTATTGATTCTACCTACACATGAACTGTATGTTTTGTGCAGTGACCTGTGTACTGTGCCACTAATTTGTGGATGACAATGTGACATGTGAATATACGTACACGGCACTATTTGGAGGTTAGCTTGTGGGTGACAGTGGCTGCACTTTATGTGAATTATGTGCCCACTTTATCTTTGTTTTGTTGACACTGGATGTGGGTATTTATGACTGTACTATGTGTGTGCTATATTGATATTTTGTGCAGATTATGTGCAGTGTACTTTTGTCTATGGTATGCTATATTAGTATATTCATACGTTGCGTGAATTATGTGCAGACTCTGCAGAGTAGTTTTGCCTATGGTATGTGTGTGCTGCGTTGTGCATATAATGTGCAGAGTATGTGCACCAGGATGACCTGCTTGGGCAGTATTTCTGTACTGCAATTTTCTTCAACCATATTGCAGTGTGTATGACTTCCATGTGCATGTACTGCGTGAGCAGGTGCAATATGCCATGTGCCCTACAACTACCTGTGCTCTGTGTAGTCCACAGGGTGAGCAGGGTGGGCAGGGTTGGGGAAGGGTGGTGGGGACTGTGTGGGGTGTGTTTGTGTTTCAAACAGCATTATACTGTCTCCACAAAAAGCCAGCCTGTTGCATGAGTGACTACACATGTCTTGATAAGAAACTTTTCCGCGAGTTACATCCTAGATTATCGTGGTGCAGATTTGTTGCCATGGCAATGTGGAACAAACAACATCAATCGAAGAAAAGGGCACAATGAGATGAATGACAGACTGTTTCGGCACTGTGCCCATTTGGCTGAATGGTATGCCTTTGGGATGGAATCGGATGAATTAGATGAATTCAATAATGTGAGGGGTTACCCTTTGCAAGGCCCATTGGCCACATAGCAGGCAGTGCGGAGCAGGTAGGCCGTGGGTCCTTGGACCACAAACCACAGGCCCGGGAGGCCCTTGAGGGGTTCCAAGTAACTCCGTGGAGGTCCAGTAGGTTTTGGCTCATTTCGGAATGCTCTAGTTTGCAGTACCTACTGGCCAACGCAGGACTCGCCCTCTGCACATAAGTCAAAGCTGGGCCACTGCAGGCAACATTCAGAGATGCAGGTCCTGGCCAGGCTCTGCCGCAGGGCTGAGTCAAAGTGTGTATGCAGAAGGGAATGGCCCTGCAGTTGCCTACCTTCCTCCCCCGAAGATAACGCATATACGTTGTAAACGAATACAACGCATAGGGTGTGTTCTATTCGAATACAACACACATGCGTTCTATTCGAATAAAACGCATACACGTTGTATTCGAATAGCCCGAAATTTTGAATACTGCATATGCGTTCTATTCGATTTTTTTTTCAAATTTTGAAACTCGAATACAACGCATATGCGTTATGTTCCGGGGGAGAAGGTAGCGCCATAGCTGTGGGTACTGGGGAAGAAGATAGGTGTCATAGCTGGTTGGGTGCCTTGTACAGTAAGGGTGGTGATGGGATAAGGGTGGTCCTTGGGAGGTGAGGAAGGTCGTGAGAAAGGTTGGTGGATCCTTACCTGGTGGTCAGCAGGGAGGAGCTGCAGGGTGGTGAACTCTTCAAGTGGTTATCGGCAGAGCAGGATCACTGCTTTAAAATAAAAAAAAAAAAAAAAAAACCTGGATCACTGCTGTGCGGCATGGCGGATGGGTGGTATAGGCTAGGCAAGGAAGTATGATAGGCAGTCATGCCCCCTGGTTAGATACACCCGAGGCAAATAGGCGTGAGAGTAGGGTTGAGGGTTTAGGACTGGAAAAACTTGGGAATGGTGGATAGGATAATAGACGGGGGCTCAGGGGGGTGCTACAATAGGAATGATATGAGTAAAGAGATTCCTGTCGTCTTGTGGTGAAGTTTTTTTCTCCTTTTTGCCGTTGGTACCTCTAGCTCAGGACTGACGAAGCTCGATGTACTCGACCGTCCGGAGGATCCTGTGTTGATGGCACGGAAGTGGGATTGTTGGATAGACTGACATAGACGAAGTGGTGACGTTGGTGGTACCCCCTGATGAAGGCAACGTGGCGGTTGCCGAAACGCGGCGTCGGGGATGCCGACCCTGGGACATATTGATGTTCTCATTGACTTTTGTTAATGCTTTCATTGACGTGTACGTTGGTTTGACATCGTGTATTTGATTCGCAATGTACGCAAACCGTTGCGACTTGTTTTGATTGGTCACTACGCACTTAATCAACTCAACTACTTTTGTTGCTCCAGCTTCTATATTTCGCCCTGAATAGCATGGTGGTGCTTTGAAGCCTGGGACACTGGACCCGTTTTCCAGCATGAGCCTAAGCTGGGTATTGGCTCCAGTACTCCGGGTTGAGATGTGGAGGGACTCCCGGCCTCCTTTTGCTAAAAAAAAAAAAAAAAACTACGACTCCGATGTGGCATTGATTGATGGTTCCAGTTGTGAAGAGGGCTTTCATATTCAAGAGACTTCAGCATTGTGTGTCTTCTTCTTGTATCGGTGTGATCTTGTCCTTCTTATTTTGTTTCAGTCTGGTCGCCCCATGCATGCTGATCAGTGACTTCATGCTGCTTATGAATTTACTTCTCATGGGCAGGTTCCTTGCAATTTGGTATCAAAGAAGTTCGTCTGGCAGACCGTCATCCTAGCCGACACGTAACGAGGCCTGGTGTCGTCCAGGCGTTGGCTGGCAGTGTATGGACTTCTTGCCAGCTGGATGACTCACGTGCTAGGTGGACACTGGACGGGTGGAAAGGTGAAGGAAGAGCAATGAGAGTTTTTATCGGTACGGTACTTGGCATGTGTCACCGTAGCGGTGAATCGGCTTGTAGTTCCTCTGCATTGACCAGTCATAAGGTCGGCTTGAGTCAGCAAGTAAGTTGCCTCAACCCTATCTTCCTGTCTAATTGTCTTCGTACCATGAGGAAGAGCCTTTTTCTTGAGAGTCATCTTTTGATGAGGCGTTGAGTGTCATGCAACCTCAAGAAGGGCAGTGTATGGGATGGGGCCTGCTGATGAGATGGAGCACATGATGATGTGGGAGCAGGTCACGCATGCATGCGCAGTATGCACTCTGCTTCAGCAGTCCATAGAAAGAAATTTTGGAGATGGCCACGTTGTCCTGTTGCAACATTAAACAATTCACTAATTCATGATTTGCCGTCCTTCTGTGACGTTAAATAATTCTTGAGGCGTACAGAGTGTCATAAAATAACGCTCTGCATTGGCCACCCGCTTGATTGCTATGCACGGGCTGGGTCCAGTTATATTTCCCTGCATGCTGTTCACCCGGTGTAATCAGTTAAACCACCAGTTCGCTCAGGTCTGCTTTGTCAAACCAAAATAAAAAACCACCTCCCAGGCCTGCCCAACACGAAATGTCACTCCTACCGGAATTTATAGGACCCATGGCCTACCGGCTCGGAAATAAAAAATAAAAACAAAAAATCAAGCCGAAATATACCCCTTGGAAGTCAAAACCCCATTAAACCCTCTTCAAAACCCATGTATACCCCCTTCCCCGCCCTTTAAAACCCATGTATACTACCTCTTCAAGGCACTCTGCCCATGGAACATTCAAATACAACGCGCGGGCGTTCTATTCGAAAGAGCGTCCTTTTTTTTTTTTTTTTTTTTAAATTAACAGAACCTTTCGGTTCTGGCTCCTGCCATTCTGGGGAGCAACAGTCCGGTTCCTATTCCCCCGGCAAGTCATAATTGACAACAAAAATTACTCACGCACGCTCCTCCCCATGATGAGTGGAAGGTCTGAGTGGGTGGCATTGATTACTTCCCTGAGGAAGGATATACCACCCCTCCCCCCTGCCTAAGTTAGCCTATTCTACGTCAACCAGCAGTTTAACTCGTAAGCCCGGTATATTCTTTCTTGTCAGACCTTTCCTTAAGAGCCTGCCTTATCACACATGAATTTCAAGAAAGACCGATACTGTCTCCGTTGTTTACTAGGTCGTTCCCTCTCAGGTTACCCATAGTAACCTGTCATATAACTCATGAATATCAAGAAAGTTGAAGAAACGACCTTAGTACCCTCCCCGTATTGCAATGTGGTCCCTATTGTTCACCTATGCCATAACTACATTTGTATTCCCTTGACTTGTACCAGACGTAGCTTGAATCTCTCTTTCCAGCAATGTTTTTACCTCCTTAAACCCTTAAACCTACCTGTACTTCTCTACAGGTCAGCATACTTTGCAGTCTCATTAACTTGTAGTATCATTACCTGAGGCAGATCCTACTTGAATCTCTTCTCCCACAGATCATTGCAGACGGATACCTCTTTAAACCCTAAACCCTACCCCCCTTAAACCTTAAACCTTCCCTTTCTTCTGAATGCCAATAGCCTCCAAAGTTCCTTTGCTGTAAACCCTTCCCTTTCTTCTCAATGCCATTAGTCTCCAACGTTCCTTTGCTTCTTCCTATGGTCTGCCGTTTGCGACTCTGTCTTAACCTGTGATCCATTGCTTGCACTTCACCCATTTCCTTCCCCTTTCTGAGCTTTGACTTCCCTTGTTCATAGTGAAGCCAGTTGCTGTGTCTGCCCCTGGTGTCCATTTGCCATGTCTTGTTGGTCTTCTCTGAACCAATGGAAGATCAGTCTGTGCCCCTCTATTGTGGCTACTTTACGTTTGGCCAATACTCTGTTCTGGAATTTCATGAGAATGTCCTTGGCCTTTTCAGGGTTAGCCGCTGCCTGCTTCTTGGTTCGCTGCCATTGAGCTGTAATGTCCGTCTGTAGCAGATTATGTAGTGTTGCTCTGGCTTCCATTCTGGTTGACGGCCTTTTACCTATCACTTGTTGACATCTTCTTTTCCATACTGTCCATAATGTGTATTGTCTCAGCAACTGGTAAATGCACTTATGGCTTGAGTACCATCCTCTCGGGACTTCAGTTCCTGTGAGATGGACTCTTTTGCTCCTTGGGAATGAGAAGTCCGCGATGTGATCCCACAGGGTTCGAGCTATGGACCAAACATACTCCGCTTTCGGGCAGTGCAGTAGGCAGTGAACCAGTGTTTCAGGTACTCCTTCCGTGCACATGGCGCAGTTTTGCTCCCTCACATCTCTGTTGTTCCTGCTTCGTTTTTCGTACAGTCAGGCGTTGACTGGGAGTGCGACATGAAAAATGAGCCACTGCATACTTCGGACTTTATTCAGCCTGATGCTGTGCAAAATCGACCACGACAATTTTCCTATTTGTTGTCTTGGTATTCCCACCCTCTTTTCCCACCTCACGGCCAGGGGTTGATCCATCTGGGTTGATCCCTTTCTTAACTGATACCCCCATTTAGTAGTGTAGTGGAGTACGTTAACTCTGTTAACTGTTCTTGGCCCATTCCCTTTGATGTTCCATGCCCAGTGTGCTGGATCAATTTCCAGATCTTGGATAGGTGTTGTAGGAGCAAAAATTGTGAATTCGTCAGTCTCAATCACCCCGACTTTCGTGAGGAGACTTTTGTTGATGGTTATTGGAACCCTGGTTTCTTTGTCCAATAGACTAACCGTAAAGCCTGGGTTCATGCCTCCAGCCACTGATTGGCTGGGCCTACCTCCTGTTGAATGCGGAACGCTTGGTCTGGTTCCGAGCTTGAGGTCCAAGTTGCCCAGTCACCCCAGTCCCATTTGAACAGGCCCCACAATATTTGCATCCATGCTTGGGGTATGGAGCTAAGCACTTTATTCAAATTCTCGGTTAGCCTGTGACAACCTTTCATTTCCTCACTCATTTCCCTCCCCGTTTTCCACCTATTGTGAGTTTGTCACCATAGATGCTTTACTTGCCATACCCCATGCTCCAACTAATTCCCCCACTTGGCGTCCTTTGCTGTAAGTGTTCTGGGTTTTCCTTGAGAGTCCTTCAACCACGGGTTACAAAACAAAGGCTGCCTGAGAACCTCCTCTCTCGTTCTTAGATATCTTACTCTTGCCGGGAAGACTTAGGCCCATATCTTAAGAATGTGGGCCCAGTACGAAGACCTGGCGTCGTTTTCCCCACCCCCCTGCGCTCTTGTTATTCCCTTCTTGGCCCAACCTTTGCAGAATAACCAGAATGTGCCCTCCATATTTGGTGGAGTTGTGTATCTCGCCATCCCCCGTATGTGTGCCAATGCTAGGGGGACCCAGCGTAGATGGGGGTGCGTAAATAATTTGATGACCCATTTAGTTTGAAGTGCTCTGATCTGTTGGGCGGGATCCAAAATACCCAGCCCCCCTTGATCCTTTGATTGAATTACTTGCCTCCAGGCCACCTTTGATATAAAATTGGTCTTGTCGGGATTCGCCGTCCACAAGTACGCAGTTGCCATCCTCGTAAGCTTGTGAAGCGACTGTGATGGTGGAGTCCATATCGTTCCCACATACCATAACATTGAGAAAATAGAAGCGTTTAACACTAATGCCCTCCCAAACAGCGCTGTGTAAATGTCCGACCAGGCTGACATTTTGGCTAACATTTTCGTCATTTGTTCTGGGGCCATGGAGTGATGGGGACCCGTGTCATTTAGCCTAATCCCCAAATATCTCAGCGGCTGATCCGACGGTAGCCAAGACATGCCTCCATAATTGTGAGGCTGGGATTGACTCTGTTGATCATGATGTGAGAGCCACCAGCCTATTGTTTTAGGCCAATTGATCTTCATTTCCGATGCCAACTGAAAGCCCTCCATAGCTCTTGTGAGGGCTTGGAATGAGGTGTTCGTGGCTCTAACGAGGACTATCAGATCATCCACAAATAATATCGTCGTAGGTAAGGTTATAATGCGTCCCTGCTGATCCGGTTCTGCTATCAAGCGGTCTATCGAGAGGTCCTTCCTAAGGAAGAAGGCTATTGCCTCCATAATGAATAGAAAAATAGGGGCTGCTAGTGGGTCCCCCTGTCTGACCGACCTGGACATTTTATACTTTTCAGAAAGATGACCATTGAGCTGAACCTGTCCTTGTGCGTCATTGCAGAACGCGGATCCATTTACAGAAGTTAGGGCCAGCTCCCATCTTTTCCATGCATAGCTGTAGAAATTTCCAGTTTACCTGGTCGTAAGCCTTTTCAAAATCAAAGAAGAGGACTGCCTCGTTGATCCTCTTATTTGTGATATATCTGACTGATTTCGACAGCCTCATGACGTTATCCAAAATAATCTTCCCGGTATGAAACCCGTTTGGTCCAGATGAAAACATCTATTTGTGACCTTTCTCAAACAAATCGCTAGAGCTTTAGCCACTATCTTGTGCGTGAGTGTTAAAAAAGTAATTGGTCTATAATTTCTAATATCCTTGGGGTCCCCCTTTTTATACAAAAGGGTAACGACTCCCAACGAGGATTCCAAGCCAAGGCCTTCTTTGTGCCATGCCTGATTTAGAAAAGCCTCGTATTCCCCGCCGAGGATGGGCCAGTATTCCTGCCAGAACTCCTTGGTGAGCCCCTCCCTTCCTGGCGTCTTATTAGGAGGCATTGAGTTCAGGGTTTCTCTGAGTTCGTCTTGGGTTAGAGGGGCATCCAACATCTCTGCTTGGTCCCCTTTCAGCGTGCAGTCTAGGTAAGCCAAGAACTTATTTCTGACTTCTTTTAGTTGCTGTTGTTCCTGAACGCCCTCCCTTGAAGTGTAAAGGTCCCTGTAAAAGTTGCAGGCTACTGTCAACATCCCCTCTGGATTAGATTCCAGGCCTTGCGGTCCATCCAACTGTTCTATCAGCGCATTCCTACCTCTTGCTTTGATCTTTTGAAAGAAGAACTTCGCCATTCTTTCTCCCTCCTCCCATTCTCTCACTCTAGCCCTCATCTGCAATCCCCTGGCCCTCCATCGCTCCCAATCCCCCAGTTCCCTTCTAGCCGAGTCTATTATTTTCTCATACATCTCCATTCCTGGATTGTTAATTAGATTTCTCTCTGCAATGCGCAACGCTCGTTGCAGCTCTCTTTCTCTGGCCGCTCTTCTAGCCGCTAACTGCCTAGCCACTACTAACGTTGCTTCGACAAATCGTTCGTGAGATCTTCAAACGATTGTGTTTCTTCATCATATCCCAAGCATACTTGCAGTATAGCATCTTTCAACTCTTGGGTTTTAAACAGAGAATTATTGACCTTATAAAAACTTTTACCCCTCTGTATATGTTTGTTGAAAAGGAGGTGGAGGAAAATGGGCTTATGATCTAAGCAATTACAGTATGGCAGGTCCCCTATTCCATGCAGTGTCCCTACTAGGCCTTGCAAAATGAGAAAGTAGTCTATCCTAGACGCCGACATGTGCTGACCACGATTCCTTTTATAGAAGGTGAACTGCCTCTGATCCGGGTAGTGCAATCGAAATGGATCAATGAGGTCCCTGGATGACATGAGATTGTGAATGAGTAAGGCCTCATCCCATGACAGCCCCTCCCCCGTACTTGATCTTCCTCCTAACAATCTGTCCTTACTTGGTTCGAGGGTGGCGTTCCATTCCCCTGTTATTATAAGGTGCCTTGTTGCGTCTATATGAGGCTGTAGTGATTGTAGCATTTCTGACCTTTGGTGTCCTGTATTCGGGCAGTAAACCGTGATCGGCGAGAACAACTCCTCCTGGTATACAAAGTTGAGTTTTATCCAGCGTCCATCTCCCTCATCTACCGTAGCGTCTTGTAGAACTATTTTGTTTGCCGCCGCCGACCTTTTTTTTTGTAGTATTACTACTCCTGTTGAGTGCGCTCTACGAGTTGTAGCCCAAAAGCTAGCTTTAACCCACCTTAGCTGTTGTAAGATGCGCTGCTGGATGCGTTGGTGTTCCGGAGTATCTGTGAGATGAGTTTTCTGTATACATATAAAATTTGGTGGACTCCTTTCAAACCAATCTGAATACTTCAGTACGTTTTCCCATTTATGATTTATCTTTATTTTCCAATATTTGTACCATCCCGTTAATATTCCGTGACATGATTGAAATTTCTGGTTCGCTTCGTCCTACATTGACAATAGTCCTTCTTCTCTTAGCTATCCCTTCACTCAAACCATCCTCCATTGGTCATGTTCCTTGTTGCTTCCCCCTGTAGAACCGCCTCCTCAAGAACCTGTTTGGGACCAATCTATCTCCGTTGACAGCAGTGCGATCTTGTTGCCGATGTATTCCGGTAACCACAAGAAGGCTTTTGTCCTAGTGACTATTGTCGCCCCCCTCGCAACCCACTCAGCTGCCTCCGATCCACCCAATAGGCCGTACGATATTGTCTCCACCACCTGCCACGACATCCAGACCAAATCCTCCGCCAGCCTATCCTTCTCCTGTAATCTTATCATAATAGGCATGTAGTCAACCATTGACCCACTTCCAACCTTGTCGTCCCATTCCTCCCGGTCATGTGTGAGGTCCCCCAATATTTGTGTCTTCATGGGCAGGTCCTCAAAGATCAACTCCTTGAGCACCTCCTGAGAACAGTGGGTTTCCTTTACTGTAAGTAATGCAAGCGACTTTTGAATAGCCACTTCCCAATCAGAATTACCACTGTTCCAGCGATAGGGAAGGATGACTCTCTTGCCCGGGTTGTGTCTCGCGTAGAGCTTTGCCGCAACGTTTATGTCCGTGTGTGCAGGTTTATAGTGTCCGCCTCCAGCTCCCTGTTCTGATCCTTGAGGACATTGATCTGCGCTTCCAGAATCGCCGCCTGTCTCTTCTCCTCCTCCATCTGCTCATCCTCTTCCCTTCTGTTGGTTGCATCAACTGTTTACTGATCCCCACTGTTGGACTTGTCCGCCGCTTCTTGATGTGCCTTGCGTTTTTGTTCCGACCTTTTCAAGCCTTGTGGCTGGTACGTTTTGGGCCATACGAACTGCTTGGTATATCCCGCCTTGTGTATCGTAATGTCATTATTAGCTGGTCTGGCCTTCCATGCGTACTGCGCTGCGTAGAATTCATTGACTCCCTGCTCTTTTTTCAACCATTCGAAGTGGTTCATTGTTGTGACATCCTCTCCTGCTGTTGTGGCCTATTTCAGGTTTCGGAGGTGTTTGTGGTAAGCCAAGCGGATTTCACATTCAATGTGTCTTTCCCACCTTAATTTATGCACTGTCCTGATCCACTGAGCAAGGGTTTCTGGTTCTTCCTCTCCTTCCGCATCTTCCCACTCTTCCTCATCCTCCTCACCCTCTTCTTCATCCTCTTCATCATTCAAGTCCTGCGACATCTTATCCACTCCCTCCTCTGACCTCTCCTCCTGTGCCCCCCCAACTGAGTCCTCTGTTGCTTCCCTTGTCCCCTCACTCGGGGGGGTGGTTGTGGAACTGCTGCTTCCTGCTGCTTCATTCTGCCCTGACTGGTGGTCCGATGAGGAGGATGAGGCCTCCCCAGAATCCTGGGGAGTAGCCTCCATCCTATCTCCCTAGTCGGTGCTGTGTCCTTGGTCCTCCTCGTCTTTGCCCGAATCTTGATCCTGCCCTGGCTGTGAGTAGGCTTCCCCCTCCCCTCTTCCTGCGTGTGCCCTTTTGAGCCCTTGGCTTACACTGTTCCCCCTCACCGACTCCCTATCACTTATTTTTCATTTAAAAGAGGACTGTGAGTCCATCCCCTTGCCCTCCCCTGTAGTGGATGTACATCCCTCCTCCCCCACTTCCATCCCTTCCATGGTATGGTCACTGTTGGCTGCACTCTCCCTGCTCTATTGTTTTCCGTTGTCCTTCCTTCCCTCTTCTTCTGCCAATTTCTTTGCCTCCTTCTTTGCCTCCTCCCTTGCTCTTTTGTTTTCTAGGAAGGCCAACTCCGCTTCTTGCCCCAGCTTGTGTAATTCTGCCATGGTCTGTAACCTTTGTTTGTCGTCGAGCACCGTAGCATCATCAATCATTGGTTTAGTGATGTAACCCACTTCCTTGTCCTCCATCCTTTTCGCACCTGTTTGGCACCAACGGTTGTCGTATGGGTAAAAACGAAAATCTCATATTTTTAGGGTAAGTCAGGGTTGCATCCCTGCCGACCGCCGACCCCGACTGCCGGCCGTATTGTAGCCGACCATTTGGGCCGATCAGTCGGCGGTCTGCCCGACCAGACGGAAATTCAGGGCCCTACAGGCCCTGTGTCGTTTCAGCCTAGAAGCCTGAAAACAAGGGCCTACAGGCCCTATGCAATGAACCCAGATCGTGAAGACACTCGTCAACAATTGAAGTCTAGAATATCAAGCCGTTGATGATTACCAATAATCAAAATCGTTTCTAGAAAGAATAAGACGAGGTAATCATACACAGACGAAGGAGAGAGGAGGGAGATTAGACGAAGGAGAGGAATAATACAAGGCCCACTCCTGCTTCGGGCTCCCTCCTCGATCACCACCTCAAATAATCAATAGTTTGAACACATATCCGAAGTCCTACAGTGTGCTACGTGGCACGTCTAATCAGTCTCTCATCAGCGCTGGAGCCATGTCGACATGAAGACAACCAGGTACGTTTCCACGATCTCTCCACAGTCCTAATCTCCTCCTGAAGTGACGATGAAGCAGAACAGCAGTGCCGGTCATATAGTCCCAACAGTAGAACACGTGGCAGCAACCACGTCAGCAACAACGCGTGGCAGCTGCCACGTCAGCATGCCCTGAAGACAGTAGCCAGCCAGCCACCATGCCGAGCTAGCAGCGTGTCGCCGCAAATCTCCCAAATGCCAGCACAAAGCCAGCGTCCACTAGCGTCGCACCGTCAAGCCAGCGTCGCGTCGTCAACGCGTGAACTCAGCATTGACCAAAGACAGAATGAATGAATGTCAAAGCCAGCAAGCCAGCGCTTATGTAGCGTTGACACGGGGTTTGGACCCCAGATGTTGCATCCCTCAACCGTCCAGATCTCAATGCAAACAAGGACCCAGATTGGTCTGAAACTGAATTCTCTCCGGCCTGGATGCTGTCTGGGTACCTGCGCACAACAAGTGAGTGTATCCAACCAAGGGCCTGGGCGCGGTACCTTTGACTCTACAGTTGACTTTGACCCTTGAATTTCCAATGTGCGGCGTTTGGTCACACAGCCAAACGCAGCAGACTCAGGCCTGGGCGTGTCTTGGTCACACAGCCCAGTACAGACCGACTCAGGTCCGCGTTGCCTGGGGCTGAGTTCTAGGCCCCAGGCTACTTCTAAACAGGGTTAATGCATTCCTGCCGGCCCATTTTCGAGTTCCACCGCAAAAATATTTAAGACCTTAACCCTCATTCATAAGCAGCGACAATATCAGGAGCAGTTTCAAGTAGTTCCCGTTTACTAAACCATCTGTCCTCAGATGGTGCCTGAGACTTAAAACGTACCTTGAACTGCTTCTGGGGTCGTCCACGCCCACCTGTAGAAAAGTACCCATGCTCTATGATTTTGTCTACCTCGTATCCGCCGTCCATGTCTGGCGGGATCATAGAAGGTCTATATGGGAACTCATTTCCTTCTACATAGGGTAACAGTTTGGACGCGTGAAAGACAAGATATGTTTTGAGATGAGGGGGAATATCAATGCGATAAGACGGTCCCTTTGCATCTCCAATTACTTTGAGAACTTCCCAGGGTCCAAAATAGACAGGAAGCAATTTTTGGGACACATCTTTCTCTAGTGAAAACTCTTTAGATTTTACCCAAACCAGATCACCCTCTTTGAATGTAGACGGTCGACGATACCTGTTGGCTTGTTCAATCATCCGTAGTTGAGCTTTCCTTAGATTATCTTTAACTTTCGGAATGTCCTCCTGGAACAATATAGCATATTCTCGGGTCCCTGGGGTAACCTAAGGAACTGGTCCCGGTCCAGTACATCAATAGGACGTCTAGGTTTCCACCCTTTGTGAAGTGCATTCGGGGTTTTTCCAGTGGAAGTGTGGACACTGTTGTTATATGCACTCGCAATTTTGGGTAAGTTCTTATCCCAATCAATTTGATCGGGTCTAACATACATGCACAAAAGTTGCTGGCACAAACGGTTCATCCGTTCAGTCTGGCCATTCGTTTCGGGATGTCTCCCTGACGACATGGTCAGCCGCGTGCCATAAGCTTCCATCAGCTTTTGCCATGACAGACTGGTGAACCTGACATCTCGATCAAACACAATGGATTTAAGGAACCCATACTCAGTGACCCATCACATCTGAAATTTCTGGATGATAAGTTCAGTACGCGCTTCTGCTGGTAAGGGTACAAACATAGCGTATTTAAAGAAACGGTCCACAATTACCATCACTTGACGATTACCATTGCGACTTTTAACCAGACTCTGAAGTCAATTTAGATAGACTCACCTGGTTCGCTTGGTATAGGTAATGGCTTAAGAAGTCCAAGGGGATTCTCATGCGACGGCTTGTTTCTCTGACACACTAAACAGGTACGAACATATGTTAGTACATCTTCTTTAAGTCCCTTCCATTCGGAACGTTCTCTGACTTCAGCATATGTTTTCTTGAAACCAAAATGACCCTCAAAATCGTGACATTCCCCAATCAATAGACTTTTTATCTCTTCCTTATGAGGAATACACAATTTTTGTTCAGTTTGGTCAATCAAGAACAACGACCCATCAGTCAGTCTATAAATGGGTAGTTGGGACGGATCTCGTACAAGGATATCCATGATTGGTTTCCAGATAGGATCAGTAGCATATCCTTGGCGAATCTGGTCTTTCAGGTCATTCCCAACATCCAAGTAAGAGACAATTGCACCAAAGAAATTACTACGTCGGGACAAAGCATCTGCAACCACATTAGACTTACCTTTGATAGTCTTGAGTTCAAAGTCAAAGGTGTCAATGAATGCAGACCATCTTACTAACTTGTCAGAGAGTCTGGACTGTGTTTTTATCCACTGTCGGGTTGAGTGGTCTGAATACATAGTAAAGTGTCTCCCTAACAGGTAGTGCCTCCATGTGTCCAACGCACAGACTAAGGCATAGAGTTCTCGTTCATACGTGGAGTTGGCGACTTTGTCACACAGCAGTCGTTTCGACATAAATTCTATGGGCCTATAGCCTTTGCCGTCATCCTGTTGGAGAACAACGTCAGTCCCATACTGACTTGCGTCAGTGGTGACAATGAAAGGCAAGGACGGTCAACAATCTTAAGGACGGTAGTGAGTCGGTGCATACTTCAATTTCCGAAAGGAAGACTCACAATCCTTATCCCACAACCAGATAGTTTCTTTCTTTAACCATCTTCACATTGGTGCAACAATCAGTGAGAAGTTTCTGACAAACTTCCTATAATAACTAGCTAGACCAAGGAAAGATCGTAGTTCAATAATAGACTTAGGTTGTGGCCAATCTCTAATTGCTGATATCCTTTTCTCTTCCGGCCTTAGGCCTTCTTCGTTTACTATGTGTCCTAGGTGTAATACTTCGGACTTATCAAACTCAGACTTCTTTGGGTTAATCTTAAAGTTGCCCTCACGCAACTTCCCTAGCACCAGATGAAGGTGCTTCTCATGATCCTCTAGTGTTTTACTATACACTAGAATATCATCAAGATAGACAATGATAAATTTATCCAACCATTGACGAAACAAGTCATTCATTGACCTTTGAAAAGTGGCAGAGGCATTCGTTAATCCGAAGGGCGTTACCACAAACTCATAGTGGTCATACCTGGTCCGGAAAGCAGTCTTATGCTGATCGGAGGGTTCCACCTCGATCAGGTGGTACCCAGATTTCAAGTCGATCTTGCTAAAGTACTTGCATCCTTGTAACTGGTCAAGTACGTCGTCAATTCGTGGAAGAGGTTCGGCATTTTTAACAGTGACGGTATTCAACCCTCTATTTTTAACAGTGACGGCATTCAACCCTCTATTAGGGCGAATCCATCCTTTTTCTGTTAGGTCCTGCAATTGTTTCCTTAATTCCACAAGTTCCCTAGCAGACATTCTGTAGATAGGGCCCTTGGGAATTTTACTACCAGGAATAATTTCAATGATGTGCTTAATTGCACGCTCTGTTATTCATGTTGGTTCAGTGAATAATTCTTTATATTCATCTAAGAGTTTTTCAATCGAAGGTGGATAGGAAGTAGAAGACTCACCTGCTTTCTTCACTAAGACCATCATTACTTCCTGTTCCAACGTTTTCTATGAAACCATTGATCGAAATGTTGGATAACTCATACAACAGAAAGACAGACTAGAGTTAGAGTCAGACTTATGAAACAATTTGATAGGTTTCAATTCAGAGTGTGCATCACACAACTGCACAATCTTTTCTTTGAACTTGATATCTGGGTTGGCTTCCTCGTGCCAGTCCATTCCCAGAATCAAGTCAAAGGGTAAATTCTTTTCACCTAGGAAGGATACCTCGTGAATAATTTTCTTCCCTTCCTTGGTGCGAAATCGACATTTGACACGATCAACACATTGCGAGATAGTGATCGTGCGTCTGTCAGCGAGAATAAACGTGATAGGTCGAGACAAATCTTTCACCTTCATTCCAAGGTGCAACTTGCGGATTGCTTTCTCTAATATGTAGGATTGCGTGGATCCTGAGTCCAACAGTGCACCTACACGTGTATGTGCAATCTCTACATCCGCGAGTAGTAGGTCACCCTTAGACTTCGATTTCTTATCCCACGAACTTCATAATGCTAACAACTCGTTACCAAGCTCGTCAAGAGAGTCGTCCAGAGAGACAGTACATAAGACAGGTTCAGGGTGTTCCAGACGATGGGCCTAAGAAGAACCATCCTCTGCCATGTGAGTCGAAGGGTTGGAAGGGTTTGTAGGCGCCTTACCTTCATCTTGGTTCAAACCCTTAGACTCAGTAGGAGCAGATGCTACTACTGGCGGCTCGCTTTTGGGTTACGGATAAGTGGGCACCATGTTATTACATGCCCTGGGGTACCACACTTTAGACATTGTGCATTATCCATTCTTACCTGGCATTCCTGCCACGTTTTTTGTGACATTCTCATCTTTCCCCATGACTTCTCGGCTGCAATCCCGGGATGCTCGGGAAACGAGCGTGGTTTCTTCTTCTTCATTACCGGCGGTCGTGGTCTTCCCTTGTTGACCACGGCAGCAATGACTTCCCCCTTCTCGGAATCACTGCCGGTCGCCACACCCTCGGCCTCCAATGGCCACTTCTCCACACTATCGTCATCAAAGACGACGAGGGTGTGGTCCTGGCGCTTTTGGCGCCAAAGTATCCGCTTTCCTGCACCTGCACCACCACCATACTTCACAACAGAAGCATACGAGTTCTTTACCAGAGCAGTCATTTGCTCTCGTTGGAGAGCCAGATCCCGAAACGGCCTATAATTATACTTGCCGGACTTGGACTCTGCCACGAGTTGTCCACGAATGGGCTCGGGTAGAGCACGGGAATAGATGTACAAGACTTGGTTGTCTTGCAGGTTCAGTCCAGGAACCTGCAGCAACCTATCAACTTCCCTAGACAAAGCTTCTACTGAGGTCCAATGTTTTTGACCAATGGCAGTGAGCTGGTCAAAGGCCTTGTCGGTCGTTGTCTTATCCGGGAAGCGTTCCTTGATCTTACCAAGGAACTGCTTCAGAGTCAATGTCCCAGCCCACTCTCCAATGTCATCAAACCCTGCTGCGTTAGCCTCGGCCAATACCCATTCCTTAGCTTCCCCCCCAAGACAAGAGGTAGAGAAAGCAACCTGGGAATCGGGTTCAACAGGGGCTGTACTACAATACGTCTGAATCTCGGCAATCCACAACAATAAATTTTCATCTTTCTTGTTGCAGAACATGAAAGGCAATTTCATTTTTACCTTCTCCTTCTTCTTGGGTTTCTCAGGTTGTGTGGTGGTGACTTTGCTTCCTCCGGGAGACTTCGACGGACTCGAAGGTTCCCCTTTCTTCTCTTCCAGTTTCTTCTGTTCCGGTTTCTGAGTTTCTACTCTAAGAGACTTCATTGCATCTCCCATTAGTTTCTCTGTTTTTTCATTTTTCTCTTCCTTGACCTTTTCCGTCACCTGGTTCTTTCCTTTGACGAGATTCGTGATTGTTTGTAGTCCCCCGGCCACATCATCAATTCGTGCAACAGTCTGGTCAATCTTCATTTCCAAGTGAGCGAGGTAAGTTACAAAATGAGCCAAAGAGATTGCATGTCCTTCTCCTTCGGTTTGAATGACAGCTTGTCTGATTTCTTGAATTCTTTGTGCTTGTTGTTCATTCTCTTCTCTCCTTTTCCTCATTTCTTCTCTCTTTTTCTTCTCCCTCTCAAGTGCCTCCTCAAGTTGTCTGATACTTTCATCCACGGCTTCCTTAGACACTACCGTTTTCTTCTCTTCCTTTTTTTCAGTTTCAGTGAACTGTTCAATGATAAACTTGTCAAGTGCCTGATGACACCTGATAAGTGTATCCTGAACTTGGAGAACGTCAGTCCCGGTCTCAGCTGATTTGAGGGCAGCTCTAACTGCCTTCAAATCGTACAGTGCCCGTACATGGGACTCAGCTTCGGGACCAGCGCCACGAAGTTCAGATTCAAATTGGTCCGAACGGCTAGACAATACTTTCTTGCGTTCATCCACTTGGTGCCTTGTTCGTGGTTTGGTTGTCTCTTCATCCAGTCTGAACATGAGTGAGACAGGATAAAAAAGAAGAGGAATAAAACGAGTGAACACCGAGAGTTTCAAGCAATTCCGGAGAAAAGACATCGTGTCGTGCGTCTGCCACACAATAAATAATTAATTAACAATAATAAATCCCACGGCCGCACTGATCTATATACAGCAAGATTTCAGAAATGCAATTATTTCTATTTTCTAACTACTGCTGTTATTTGTCTGTCTGTGTGATGACGTCCTAAACAAGAGTGTACACGTACCACTTCAGGCCCGTGTGATCAGATACACACACAAGTATGCAAACACCACAACACAACAACAACAGGGTAAGTATGCCAACAATCATCAACAAACAATTTGTCAGTAACCTTCTTCAATTCGCTGTGTCTTCCTGGTGTTAGTGCAATGATGCTCTCTCCCGGACAGCTGGCACTACTACTATATAATCGGTTCAGTCAACTGTATCGCCGTCGTCTTCAAAATGCTTCTCTTACTTGGCAGCAATCCTGTCTGCCACGTGTCATCCCTGAAGTGCCAACACAATAGATCCTGCCACGTCAGCACATCAATATCTAATCAACCAACGGTGGGGATGCCACGTCAGCAAGTGTGCGTTCTGTCCTTCTCACTTGCCACTCACGTCTTGGTGTGATACCGCCGCTATACCAGCCAATCGAGTCAATGTCGCGTCAACCAATGGAGCCAATGCCACGTCAGCAGGTGATCACCACATCAAGAAGACTGGTATGATGATCCTTCCCCGCCACGTCAGCAGTCATCGTCATCATCCAAAGGCCACATTAGCGCCTGTTTGGGACCTGGTCGCACGTCAGCAACCTATGCAGCGTGTAATCGCCACATCAGGAACCAGGTCCCTGGACGTGGCACATAGTATGCCACGTCAGCATGGGATCGCGGCCTCACTGTCGCGATCCAGGCTGGCACCCGGTCACTCCTGGTCGGGATCCCGACTGCCATGTCAGCACGCGCGTCGGAGTCGGGTCTTCTCGCCAGCAAAGTATGTGCCACGTCAACAATACAGGCAATCGTCATCGTTGTCCACGTCAGATCTCGTTGTCATCACATCATACATGCGCTTGTCACTTACCTGGCGTGCATCATCATCTGGAGTATGCTCCGATACCAAATTGCAATGAACCCAGATCGTGAAGACACTCGTCAACAATGCAAGTCCAGAATATCAAGCCGCTGATGATTACCAATAATCAAAATTGTGTCCAGAAAGAATGAGATGAGATAATCATACACAGACGAAGGAGAGAGGAGGGAGATTAGACGAAGGACAGGAATAATACAAGGCCCACTCCTGCTTCGGGCTCCCTCCTCGATCACCACCTCAAATAATCAATAGTCTGAACACATATCCGAAGTCCTACTACAGTGTGCCACGTGGCACGTCTAATCAGTCTCTCATCAGCGCTGGAGCCATGTCGACATGAAGACAACCAGGTACGTTTCCACGATCTCTCCACAGTCCTTATCTCCTCCTGAAGTGACGATGAAGCAAAACAGCAGTGCCGGTCATATAGTCCCAGCAATAGAACATGTGGCAGCAGTCACGTCAGCAACAACGCGTGGCAGTTGCCACGTCAGCATGCCCTGAAGACAGTAGCCGGCCAGCCACCATGCCGAGCTAGCAGCGCGTCGCCGCAAATCTCCCAAATGCCAGCACAAAGCCAGCGTCCACTAGCGTCGCACCGTCAAGCCAGCGTCGCATCGTCAACGCGTGAAGTCAGCATTGACCCAAGACAGAATGAATGAATGTCAAAGCCAGGAAGTCAGCGCTTATGTAGCCTTGACACGGGGTCTGGACCCCGGATGCTGCATCCCTCAGCCATCCAGATCTCAATGCAAACGAGGGCCCAGATTGGTCTGAAACTGAATTCTCTCTGGCCTGGATGTTGTCTGGGTACCTGCGCACAACAAGTGAGTGTATCCAACCAAGGGCCTGGGCGCAGTACCTTTGACTCTACAGTTGACTTTGACCCTTGAATTTCCAGTGTGCAGCATTTGGTCACACAGCCAAACGCAGCAGACTCAGGCCTGGGCGTGTCTTGGTCACACAGCCCAGTACAGACCGACTCAGGTCTGCGTTGCCTGGGGCTGAGTTCTGGGCCCCAGGCTACTTCTGAACAGGGTTACTGCACCTGTGTCGTTTCAGCCTAAAAGTCTGAAAACAAGGGCCTACAGGCCCTGTGTCATTTCAGCCTAAAAGCCTGAAAACGAGGGCCATTTTCAGGCCCTCATAAAGTCGACCTGCCCTGAAACTTAGGCACCAGACCAGGCCATTTTTGGCCTGTTTTCAAGACTTTGAACTTCAACACCAGGGTCTGGCACGTTTTGGCATTGGCAAGAGCAGCCTCCTGGACGGGCCAGCACTACATAAGACTGGCCCGCCCTACAGGCTGCAGGTAGTCACGGTGTAGTTCATAGGGACTTCCCAGGCACTTCATGTGCAGGAGGCAGGAGGCAGTCTTCAGGATTCGGCAGGAGCACTCTGGAGGAGCTCTGCAGTAGTAGTAGTAGTAGCGTTAGCAGTAGTCTTCAGCGCTGGGCGCTATTAGGAGCTAGAGTAGCGTTGGGAAGAGAGAGATGGTTGGCGGAGGCCCGGGAGACTTACCTGTGGCGCCATAGCTCCAGCTTCGTCTTCAATGAACCTGCAACAAGGCGCCACCTTCACATGTTAGTACCGGTGTGAGAGAGAGAGAGAGAGAGAGAGAGAGAGAGAGAGAGAGAGAGAGAGAGAGAGAGAGAGAGAG
>BFEA01000019.1:2908879-2921483 GCA_003427395.1 Chara braunii | reverse complement strand
TAGGAAGTGTGGTGCCTAAGGGATGGCGGGCAGGCCATAAATATATCTTTCAACTTCTGAGACAGTACATGCTATGGACAATCTGGAAACGAAGATGTCAGCAGGTTGTGGGTAAGAATCTGATGACCAGAGGGGAAGCCAAGGCAATTCTCTATTGGAGACAGACATTAGGGCGTCATGGAGAAGAACAAAGAGGCAACTGGCGCTTAACCCAGAAAAGGCAAATTTCTGGCAAAGGATACTTTCTCCAAATTCCATAAGAGGGTATTAGCCCAAGGCAAAGTCGCGACCGTTGAAGGAGAAATATTTACCTTCCATTGGTTCAAAGAGGAGCACCAGGATGACACTATAGATGATCAGCGGTTGACACAGGAACTTCAGCTGCCATAAGAATTAAAGTGAGGCCAGCCAAGGAGGAGATGAAAGGGAAACGAAAAAGGGGCAAATAGGGTTCAGAACAGCAAAATTTTGATGTGCTTCATTTAGGGGGCTTACAGTTTAGACAAAACAGGCGGCGTTACTACCTGATATGACCTTTCTTGTTAGTTAATGTTTTACATGACAGGTTATAGCATTTCACCTGAGAGGAAAGGATGACGCAGGGCAAGCTGACAGTTAATCCTCCACGATGGTGGAGCAATCAATGTTGGTCAGGGGTCCTTCCGCCAGACGGAAGGAAGCGTGAGTGAGTATTTATGATGTATCTTTTATTATGAAAAAAAAAAAAAAAGGGTTGGGGAAGCTCGGACAAGGGTTTCCGGATGATCTGAGAGGAAAGAGTGAGGCACGGCAAGCTGACAGTCAATCTTCCATCAAGATGGAGCAATCAAAGCTGATCAGGGGTCCTTCGGCCAGACGGAAGGAACGAGTGGGTGGTTTATGTTTATTGTAACGTCTATCCTGACTTGCTGGTGGAATAGGAACCGGACTGTCGCTCCCCAGAATGGAAAGGAGCCAGGACCATAAGGCCCTGTTTCTTTTTTTTTTTTTTTCAAAAAATTTGGACCATTGCTCGATTTATGCGTGTCATCCTGTTTCTTTCAAAAAAAAAAAAAGAACGGATAAAAAACTCACACACCGGCGTGCGTGGTGAATCGCGGGTAGATTTCTTAGGTTTTCTTTTTTTCGCGCGGTGAAACGCCGCGTGAATGATTCTCTTTGACCAAGCTGACTTGGCGGGACGGCGACGACGGTGGGGGTGGGGCTTGCTTGCGGGGCGATGGAGGAGGGCTGACTGATGTCGACGGGCAGACCGACGTCGGGCGACGACGGTGGGGACAGATTTTGTCTGACGAGGGAAGGACGGACGTTGACTAGCCGGGGATAGGATAGACCTGGTGGGGCGGCTCGAAGGCGGGGATGGGGCCGGCGTGACGGATGATGGAACAAGGGCTGGACGATGTCGCGTGAAGACGGCGTTCAGACTGCCGCCACTTAGGCCGACGTCGCATGAAGACGGCGTTCAGACTGCCGCCGCTTAGGCCGACTGAGGCGATAGCGACTGAGGTCAAAGAGAAGGTGGGGAGGGTAGGGGGTAGAAGGTGATGTCTCTGCTAAGCTGAGAAGTGGCTGAGGGGGCGTGTTGGGAAGGAGACGAGACCACACGGGGGGAGATTAGGAGCTCTTCCTGATGTACCAACCGGCTCATTTTAACTATGCGATTTTGCTTACGAGTCCGGAGGAGTCTGGCTGACCTGGCGAAAAGGCGAGGAGGTCCTTGACAGCGCTCGGCATAAGCTGTTGCCGGCAAGCGTGGGGAAGGACGTCAGTTAGTGGTTGATTTGTGAATCCTTCTCAGGAAATTAGACACGAAGATAAGTTGGCGAAGGTAGATCCAAGCGGTGGGAGACGCTTTAGGGAGAAGACAAGCGATTAGTGGGTGAACGTTGGGGGAAGGGGGAGGCGGATCGAGACACAATATCAGGGGCTTACGGTGGGATTGTTAGATACAAGTGACGGGAAAAGCTTCAGGGGGAGAGAATGGAAGGGATGGCACAAGAACGATGGCGCCTCATGCAGGTGCTGAGGCGCTCGTATTTGCTGCGCCAACCAATGGAAGGGCCAGGGCTGATTGAATACGCAATACAGGGAGGAGTATGTTTGGCGCGGCCGACGAACGAGATTATGTACTTGCAAAACACCTACGTGCGGGCGCACACAGTGGCGTGTAAGATGCCGGAAGGAACAGCAGGCTGGTCACGGAGGGCCAAGCGGGATTGGGTTGGCCATATGGAGGAGGCATGGATGCTGGGAAGAGGCCAGTGGCGAGTGAGATTGATACAGAGGGGGAGTTGACTGTCGCGTACTTAGCGCCGACGGTTGAGTTGAGGAACTGGCTCATCGAAGAAAGAATGAGGGACGAGGTGCATGTGGCAGAAGTGCATGGCCAAGTGACATATCAACCATGGAAGCTGCCAGCGGAAATGAACGCAGACAGAATGCGTGAGCGCAAAAGATGGCCATGGGTGAAAGTCTTCAAATCCTCATTACTGGCAGCGAAATGGATGAGAGGGGCAGTCGAGCACTTCTTTGGTCCAATAGTTAGTGAACAGCGGCTGGACGATGAGCAAAGAGAGTACGTTAAGTATGTGCTGGATGGCCCGATGAGGAACCCGCTGAAGAGCAGCGTCGCGGTGGCTATCGGCCCTTATAGCTTTGAAGAGGTGAGAGTAGTAACGAGTGAGACACCCTTTTGTGAGGTGTGCTTCACACATGGCCACATGGGGCTCCATGGAAGATGCTTGACGCCGGCTGAGACACTGCAGGAGATGCACGAAAGGGAGATGAGAAGTATTATGGACCCGATCTTGCAGTCGAATCCTCAAGAAGAAAGGAGGGCCTGGCATGAGCTGGAGCTCCAGGTGGACGACGCCCTGCTGAAGGAAGCCAGAATTGCAGCGCAGACGCGGAAGGAGGCCGCAAGCCAGGCCTGTCACGAAGAAAGGCGGAGGAAGCCGGCTAAGGGAAGAGGAAGATACTGCCGGAATGTACTGTGGGAGGGGAGGGGAGATGACCCCATGCAGACTGACGACCCGCACTGGCTTTTTGGAGAAGACCGGAAAAGGAAGGCGGAGCAGGGGCCGGAACAAGAGAAAGGCTCCAAAACGGGAAGTTCACGACAAGAACAAGGGACAGGAGGGGACCAAAGAGAGAGGGACGCTGAGGCTTCGTCAGCAAAGCCAGGTAAGGAGGTCGGGGAGGGCGGGCAGACACAGTCTTCAGAAGGGACTCGGGGGGCCGAAGAAAGGGGAGAGACCAGCCGGCAGAAAGAAGGACAGGAGGGAACGATTACTCAGGGAACGCAAGGGCAGCAGGGGAACCGAGCTGCTTCGTCCGAGAAGAACGCTGATGGGGGAGAAGGAGGGGGGAGGGCTGGGTTGTCCGAGGGCCAAGGGGGACAAAACGAGAGAAGGAAAGAAGCGCAGGCGGACGATAGGCAGGTAAGGCAGGAAGGACAAGGGCAGTAGCAGGTTGAAAGGCGAGGGAAACAGGACAGCGTGGGGAAGCTGGGCGCACACGATAGGCAGGTAAGGCAGGACGGACAAGGGCAGGGGCAGGCTGAAAGGCGAGGGGAACAGGACAGTGGGGGGGAGTCGGGCGCGCAGCAGCAACCGGGCAGGCCGATGTACGAAACATCTACGCAGGTAAGGCAGGAAGGACAAGGGCAGGAGCAGGTTGAAAGGCGAGGGGAACAGGGCAGCGTGGGGGAGTCGGGCACGCAGCAGCAACCGGCCAGGCCAGTGTACGAAACACCAATCATAGCTGATCAGGTCCCCCACTCACCGATAAAATACGGGCGAAGGCGCAAGCAAGTGACCTCAGGACCAGAGAAGAAATCCTCATCAGCGGAATGCTTTCCGGTACCGACCTTCTCCTCCGACAGGGTGGCATCGACGCAAGGGAAAACTATGGGCCAGGAGACCTCGGGACGGCAGGCTTCATCGCAAACCTCACAAACAAGGCCGAAGTGTACAAGAGAGAGGCATCAATCCCCCTTGGGAACCAAGGGATATGAACCAAGGTATTCGCTGCGAGGGAAGGGGAAAAGAAACGAGTCGCCACCGCCTTCGGGATCGGTCCCCCTCAAGGAACCGAGCTTTGGCCTTCCGGCTGAGGGGGTGGGCGATCAGTCAAGCTGCCAAGAAGATGACAACTCGTTGGAATCCTCTACTACAGAGACATCGGATAGCTCGGAGGATGACCAACAGTCTGTTCATCGGTCTGCAAACCAGCAGCAGCAGGACTGTTCAGCAGAGGGAGGGGCTCAGGGGTCTGCAAGCCAGCAGCAACAGGAGCGATCAGTAGAAGAAGAACATCATACTTCGCAGGGGCAGGGGTCGGAAGAGGGGGCTACACCAGCGGAGGTGGCAAGTGCTGAGAACCGAAGTACGCAGGAGCAGGAGAGTCAGCAGCGCCAGCAGCCTGAGAGTCAGCTGGAAGGCCTGGCACGGCAGGAGCGCGTGGGGGCCAGGTTGCCTGACATACTTAGGGCGGGAGAGGGCTATGTCTGCCCGATTGTCCTATGGCAGGCGCCGGAGGAAATAAGGCTGCTCCTGGAGGGGGCAACGGACGTACCAACTTTTGGAGTGGCCCGCCCACCTCGGGAACAGCAGGTGCTCAAGAAGGTGGCTGAGTGGTTGGGACCAAGATACGAAGTGGTGACGATGCCTCAGATATCAGCACTACGATTTGTGAGGGAGACTGCGGGGGGGGATGAGTATGTCATCTTTGTCTTCTTTGTGGAAGCCATCCCTAAGTGACCGGGAGTTCCGAGGCTAGGATCGGCAGGCATGCACTGGATACGGTTCGCCGAAGCCTATGGCCCTGCGGCCCTCTCGCAGGACTACCACCTGGTTCATACAACATCCCTGGCTCTGCTCAACAGCGTTAATGCGTGCTTGCCACTGATGGAACATGTGGGGGGGGTGCAGTTCCAGAATGGAACTGGTATTTGGGAATGGGGGGTGTGAGAGGGTAGAGTAGGGTAGGGTAGGTACTATACTATATACTTATCTTGAATGGGTGTCGCAAGGATGAGGACACCCCCCCCAGCAATAAATAGAGGAAGGTACCACCTTTACGTAGTAAGGGATGCACTAGGGGTAAGGTTAGAGGTAGGGGATGCAAGTGCAGAGAAACTGCAATAGGCTGAAACTGCTGACTTGGAACGTGAGAGGCCTGGGGGCCCAATCACTACTGCCCAAGAGAAGGGAGTTGGCGAGGAAAGTGAAAGAGGAGCAGATCGATGTAGTGTGTCTACAAGAGACTAAGCTGAATGAAGCTCGAACGGCAGAGCCGGTGCTATGGTGGAAAGGCCACCAGATTTGGGCCCCGGCGCAGGGTACTAAGGGAGGGGTCTGTATTCTCATCTCCCCGCATTTTAGAGGAGATGTTACGGACTGGTTTTACGATTCTAGGGGAAGGTGGGCCTGGGTGGTGCTTAAGTGGGGGGAAACGACATGGGGGGTAGTTACCATCTACGGACCGTCAGAATTGGGCACAAGGTGCAGGATGTGGGAGCGCCTGCAAACTTTAGTTCCGGACATTGACAATCTCATAATAGCAGGGGATTTTAACTCGCTCGTAGATCCGGAACGAGATGCAGCAACTATACGGCAGGGGGAGGTAGACTCTATGGCCCTGGTCAACGGTATGACAAGCCTGGGATGTACAGATTCGTATAGAACATTGCACCCGCAGGAGAGGGCCTCTACTTTCTGGGGAAACACTGTTACCCGAAGGAGTCGCATCGACATGATATGGGCGTCGGGGGAGCTGAACGAAACTGTGGAGCAAGTGCGTATTGTACCGATGGCTACGTCGGACCACTCTGCAGTAATTGCGACATTCCCGGTGGGTCGCCTGGAGGTAGGCCGCCCGCCCAAAGCGATTCCAGCATGGGTTTTCAAAAGCCCGGAGTATGGCCCTGTCATTGTTAAGTTTTGGGAGGACTGGGCCGAAGACTGCATTCAGGAACAGCTCCTGCCACAAGTTATAACAGCAGTGCAGAGATTGCGGCACATCTTGCAGAAGCTGTTCGGGGAAACTACCTGGCGCACAAGAAGACAGGGGAGGAGTACGCCCAAAGGATGGAGGAACTGGACAAAGGCCCTGAGGAGGGCCAGATGGAGGAAGAATGGTGGGCAGAAAGAGTGGAAGTAGCACGAGGATGGAGGGAGTGGCAGGCAGAGGAAGCTGTTAAATGGGGTAGACGCACCAAGGAGACATGGATCACATTGGGGGAACGAATGTCACGACAGTTCTTTGCTACAGTGGCAACGAAAAAGGCAGCACCAATAATGACAGCCATGGATCACCCCTTTGACGGCCAGATGGGGCAACAGCGTACTACTCGGGGAATTTTGAAGTGTGTTACCGATTTCTATCGCCAACTTCTCACGGAGGAGGAGCAATGAGTGTGTTACCGATTTTTATCGCCAACTGCTCACGGAGGAGGAGCAATGGACTCCTGAGGAGATGGCCGGCGAACCAGAGCAGGATATTTGGAGCCACGTCCAGAGCCGTCTCAATCTTGCGGAAACTTGTAAGTTGGAAGAGGACATCACGGAAGAGGAAGTGGTAAGAGCGATTGCAGAGCTCCCTAGGCTCAAAACGCCTGGCTTGGATGGAATGCCGGTGGAACTCTATAAGGAACTCCGTAATTTCTTCGGAGTTCTGCTGACAGCAGCCTACAACGAGGCTGTGAAGGGAGGCACCCTTCCTCAAGGCTTTGCGGATGCGTATGTGGTTTTACTCTTCAAAAAAGGAGCCAAGGAGGACGTGCGGAACTGGCGCCCGATCTCCATCCTGAATGCGCTATATAAAATACTTGCCAAAGTTTTGGCAAATCGGTTGAAGGAAGTCCTACCAAGTATCATCGACTCCACTCAGACTGGGTTTGTGGCGGGTCGTCAGATCTTGTCGAAAATTTTATTAGCACAGCAGATACTGGAGGAGGAGCAATGCACAGGTCAGGCACTGGCCTTTTTGTCAATAGATCTTGAGAAGGCTTACGACCGGGTCAGATGGGAATTTTTACTGCAAAGTATGGCATGAAGGGGAGTTGGGCCTATCCTGTGCAGTTGGATTCGTGGCCTCCTAAAGGAAGCCTCGACTGTGATGCAAGTCAACGGGGTGAGATCGGACAGGTTGCGGGTGACTCGGTCGGTGAGGCAGGGTTGCCCGCTCTCTCCTGCCCTCTATGTCATCTACATTGAGTCAATGCACGAGATATTGCGGGCCGACAGCCGCCTTATCAGTCTCAAGGCGGGACCAAGAGCGGAACTACAATCTACAGCTTTTGCGGACGACACGGGCGCAGCACTCGTTCCAACGACTCAGCAGCTGGGCATTCTCAAAGCGGACCTGGCAACCTTCTGTCGGTACTCATGCGCACGGGTGAATTGGCAGAAGTCTAGGGACATTCTGCCTCTGGGGATGGACCTTCCAGAAGGGTGGGATATTCCCACAGTGGCCGAAGGAGAGCGAATGGCATTTTTGGGGGCCAATTTAACACCGAGCTATGGAGGAATTGAGCAGATGGCGATACGGGCCACAGCGGCGGTGGCAAGACTGCAAGCATGGAGTGCGAGAGGGAGCATGGGGCCTTTTGGAAAGGCTATAGTGATTAAGAAYTCGGTGCTGGCCACCCTGTGGTACGCGGGYGCAATTCATATGCCAGGGAGGCGTACCTTCCAATAYATTAGGAGGGCGGTCCAAGCGCATCTGTGGTCAAACAACGCGAGGTCAGAGAATTCYATMTGCAGAGTTGCCTGGTGTAAGCTTATTCAACCAAGAAGGTTTGGAGGGCTGGGCCTGCTGGATCCGCGCTTACAGATAATTGCACTTCAATTGCGACAGCTCATCTGGGCCCTGCTGCGCTCGGAGGGGGCAACTTGGCAAGAGGTGACGCTGTCTCATCTTGCTTATGCTCTCCAGGTCCCTAGGGAACTGGTAGACCTCTGCCTGCTCAGCAGCTCCGCGATGGGTCATATTCGTAGGGGGACTGTGTGGACTCAGAAACTGGCCCTGTGGAAGAAGATCCAGGTGAGATGTCGGCTCCCCGAAACAGCGGATGCTATTTTTAACCAGCTGCTCTTTGATAACCGGTTTATTTGTGACGAGGCAGGGGACCCCTACCCATGGCAGGGGTGTGAGGGGCCTATGGATGGAAATGGGCAGAGCAGGGCATTTTCAAGGTGGGACATTTGTGGGATGAGGATCGGAAGGATTGGCGTACAGATGAGGAAATGGATCTTGCACTGCAGGGGTGCATGAAGAGGGGCCAACGGGTCAAGGACATGAGAGAGGCTATTCTGACTCAATGGGTGGAAGTACTAAAAAAAGATGAGATGGTAGTGGGCCAGTGGGTCAAGCTTAAGGGGAGTGAGGCACCTGAAAGGCTCTATAGAGTCAAGCAGGCAATGCCGAATGGGGACCTGGAGGTCACTGTATGGCAGGATAGGCCGGGACGGGGATGGGAGGGGTTGGGGAAAACACTGCAGGACCTGCACGCTGTGAGAAAAATAGCACGAGCGCTGGTGGAAACGGTTGCGGTATGCGAAGGAGGGAAGAAAGAGGCTGGACACTACCTACCCTTTTGCACTGCAACCCGGCTGAGAGCCCTTGTCTGGAATCCGGGAGACTGGGAATGGCCTCCTCAGAGGATGCACAGGAGATTGATGCCACTCCAAGAGGTAACCACGAAGATTGTTTACAACTCGCTGTTGGAACCGGTGAACATCTGTGGGGAACTGAAGGAGAGATGGGTTAAACGGGAGTGGCTCCCGGACGTGTGCTTTGCTAATTGGACTCAACGAAAGTGGAACGAACAATGCAACATCATGGCTGCCTTGCCAGACCAAAAGCAGGCGGGCCTGCTATGGCAGATTTACCATTTGGCAATCCCGACTGCGCAGTGGCAGGCTACCAAGAGTTGTCATAAGGACCAAACTTGTGCAGCAGCTTGCGGCCAGGTGGAAACGATCCCCCACCTTTTTGTTCGATGCCCAAGGGTGCAGGAGTTTTGGGAGTGGTGGGCGCAGGAAATGGCAGACAAGACACCACTACAAGTGGATGAAACGACCGACACAGATATCTTGCTGCGTACCCTGGGCAACGCAAGTAGGCGGACCATGGCTGAAATGGTGGTGGAAGAGATCGTAAGGGCAGCAGTGCTATGGGCTCTGTGGACATTGAGAAATGAACGATGTAGGCAAGGAACATCCCCGCCACTTCGGGCCTATCAGGAGAGGGCACTGGAGAATATCCGCATTGCTATACTGGCGGATCTGCACCGAAGTAGACGCGCAGGGGAGGCCAAGGCGGCAGACTTTTGGCAGAGATGGGCCCCGTTCCCGCAAATGCTGGTGCAAGACTCCACTACAGGACAGTTGCAGTTTGGACCAGCCCTGCAACACTATGTGCCCAGATTGGAAAAGGAGGACACAAGCAGCAGTCAGTCGATAGAATAGATTGGGGATTGGGTAGATAGGCTACAAAGGAATGGGAGGAATTGGGAGTAGAGAGAGGAGGGTAGATGGTAGGGGGTAGTGGGGGAATGGGAGGGCAAGTTAAAACTGAAAAATCGAAAAAAAGGGGGATGACAGAGGAAGGGATATGGGATATTTTTGAGTGCTGAATATACTGCTGAATATACTGCTGGGGACAAGATTCAAGTAGATTCAACTAGATTAGAATATGGATGGCCTACCTGGCTTCAGGCATTTGCGAAGGTTTTTAGTATAACTCAGAATAAGGGTTCTATTTTGGCCATAGGTGTTCAGCAAGGTCTCTCCATGATGAGACAAGAGAAACCTACTGCCCCCTGAAGAGGGCGGGCAAATAAGGCAAAGGTGAGGTTGTAAACATATCAGCAGGGTAGATATAAAACACAAAGCTGATAGGGCTCAGACGTAGATGATACTTGAGAATATAAGAGATACTTGGGGCAGGTTGTATAAAGGAGTGCGTAGTAGAGACTGGAGGGTGGTATGAGGACGAGAGCTGTAAATATTAGATGGTGCCCAGAGGATTTTAATGGGGAAACTGAGGAAGGGTTTAACACGATGAGAGGCCCGTGAGACTGCTAGAACAGCCCCCCTGAGCCAGGCCTCCCCTGGGGACCCGTCTGTTGTGTGGCTGGGTGCTGCTAGGAAGCTTCCCGACCAACAGAGGTGTCCCTGGGAAGGCTATGGTATGGGAAGTGGGTTTTGGTTGTAGCAATCCCCCCCTTGAGAGGCGTCTAGGGCCGCAAGGGCAAGGCTTTCCTCTTCTCTTTTAAACCAAACTCTATTTCGTTTTCCAGGCTTGCCGGTGATGAGCAACCGGACTGATGCCCCCCAGAATAGAAGGGCCTGGGTGTTATGGGAAAAAATAAATAAATAATAATAATAATAAAATAATAATAATAATAATAATAAAATAATAATAATAATAATAATAAAATAAAAACCATGCTGATGCCTCATTCATTCAACTTTTGATATTCCGCTCCCAAAAATGCGACAGATGGTCCTAAACCCTAAACCTTAGACCTTAAGGCTTAAACCCTAAACCCTTATCCCGTAGACCCTAAGCAATGCTAAACCCTAAACATAGGAATGGAGTCTCATAGTGCAATCACGTTTCTACCTCAGGGAATGATTGTGTTTCTCTCGTGTTGTTGTGCCTGTTTAATGCATCAGCTTGACTCATCTTCTATTTAACAGAAGTAGCATTCTTGTCCTTTTCTCTCCTCTTTTATTGAAAAAGAAAACAGAGGTGATCTTGAGACCCCCACTAATCCCTAGGGGCTGGTAGGATTGGTAGACAACAGAGAAAGGTGGGATACCGTTTAACTGGCTGCACCCACAAGTCCTGGAGAGGTGGGCAGATGACCGGCAGGCGGATGTCTCAGTGCATAGCCAACTGCCGTCCGAGTGCTGTAGTGTCGGATCAAATTAGCATGATCAGTAGTGGGGATTGGCCCTCCCGCTGCTGTAGTCTAGCGTCAAATTAGAACGATCAGTAGTAGGGATTTGCAGGTGCCCGTGAAGGGGCTGAGGAGGCTAGGTAGTCTGATCGAAAAGTGTCTCACAAGGTCTGTTGCAGCCGAAGCCGGGTAATGGCCCCAGTAAAACGATTGCTCCTGGTATTTTACAGGACGCTGACCCGGTTTCCAGCAGGTAAAGCTCCTGGTATTTTAACTGAGGCCCGGAATTTCACTGTTTTTGAATGCTATTTATAAGAAACCCAAAGCCGTTTTAAACCAAACTTGGCAGCAGTCCATAGAGAACACACCATACTAACAAACAACGCGAAAGAAGAAAAAAGAAGAACAGGGGGAAACTGTGAGAGAAAGTGCACTTAAATCAAGTTAAATGAAAATTTGCGTTCAGAAAATCTTCAGAATCTTCAGAAAATTTTTAGAAATGGTCTGACAACTTTAGGAAATGGTTACCACAGACAATTCCAATGGTAAAAAAACAATTCAGAAACTCAAAAAGTCTGGCCAAAAGAACATTGGCTCACTGTTTCTTGTGGTTAATATGGTTAACCACGTGTCGTGTTGAACGGAACTTGAACCTATTGATCTAACTCAGACTAACGGCTCAAATAGATTCTTAGGTTTGTTTGTTTTTTTTGTCGAACGGGGTAGCCCAAAACAATATAGATTGAACTGGACAAGATTTTGACGATTAAACTGTGTATTGATATGACTAAGACTGACTTCTCTAATAGATTCCTGGGCGAGTTCCAAATGCTTGTTAATGGGTGTAGAGTCTGTAGACCAAAACAGTATAGATAGACTCTTAAACTGTGGATCAAGGGTAGAGATGAACTCTTAAACTGTGGTCAACGGTGGGTGGTTTCACGGTCTTCAGTCGCCAGGCAGGTGGATTGAAAAGGAATTTCCGAGTCTTGATGCTGTTTCTTGTCGCGTTCCCTCACCCCCCCATCTAATATGTCCAAGACATGGGTTATGATGGATATCTGTGCAGGCTGAGGTTCACCGGACGCTTCTTCCACTTCTGTCCCACGGTGAGTCCGTCCACAGCCGCTCTTCATTTCAGCATGAGGCAATAGCTCTTGTCTGGTGTGGAGTTCCTACTCTGGAATATGCACATGCACGTTTCTGGCATTGCTTTTGTAATTAGTAATTAGTAATAATTACCATTTCGTTTTTGTGTGTGTGTTTGTTTGAGCACAAGTGACAATCAGCGGTCAAAGGGTAGAGAGATGGTTAACAATGCATGTTTTTGAACTTCTAGTCAGCATGTTTGGAAGTGATTAACAGTGTGTTTTGCTTTCAGGCTTCCCATTTCCATCTCTGGTAAAATGGGTGGTTTGCCATATCCTTTGTTTCTTTTCTTTTTTTTTAAACAGGTCCTTATGGTCCTGGCTCCATATCCATTCTGGGGAGCGTCAGTCCGGTTCCTTTCCACCGGCTGAAACACACTTTTTTCCCTTTCTCATTGCCAAACCATCAGGGGGGAAAAGAAAAAGTAAAAGAGTTGTGTGCGTGTGCGCGTGTGTGCAGGAGGGGTGAAGGGGGGTGTCAAACCAAAAGAGAGAATCAACTGTAGAGGGAGACAAGGAAAACCACCATGGCAAGTCTGAATAG
>BFEA01000019.1:2819744-2834384 GCA_003427395.1 Chara braunii | reverse complement strand
ATTCACACTCCGATTATTCACACTTGTCTTGCATGCAAACAGCGATACAGCAACTGGCAACATGCGCCCTCACAGTACTTAAGATATCGTAACCAGATATGAGTTCTCTTCAACTGGCTATGACGACTGGGCGCCCACACAACTCACTGTTCGCACTGTGGATCACCCTGGATGTCCCACACGCAACACTCAGTATCATACGCAACACACACACACGCTATGCTACAGCTATGGCAGCACTAGCTGCCACTACCTATCGCTACGCTACACTTCTCTGCCCACTTCGTCTTCGGGCACACTGCAGACCTCCCTGCACAAGCTGCTAAGGCAGCGCTTCCGCATGGCATCCGCAGGAAAAGTGATCCATGGCTGGACGCAGCCTCTTGATTTATACTTCTGCGCTGCATTGGTCTGCCCTGTGTCCCTGGCCCATGGTGCACACAGTCCCCCCCGTGGTACTTGCTGGACCGGACTGGTACTTTCTAGACTCTCCCTTGACTGTATGACGACGACCCTACGACGCAGTGCAGTTGCACTGGGGTCCTACTATTTGACCTWGCCACTTGTCCTTGTCTCCAACATGGGCTTGCTTTAGTCACACCACTTGCCAACCTTCTAGAAGGACTGCAGCTAGCCTTCTAATCTACAGGGCTACGGATCGAATCCTGGCTACCTACAGACCTACAACAGACCTACCTACCACTGGCGGTTCTACAGGTCGCGGGTTCAACTCTTCGAGTTGACGCAGGTATTGTACACAGGTAAGTTGGGGAACCAGGGATCGAGCCCTGGGACCTGCATCAGCTACCACGAATTGGTGAATACCGTTTCCGTACTCTGTCTTTTAGTCTTTAGCAGTTTACTTCGTTCTAAATCCCATTTGATTTCTTTTTCTTTGTCTACTAAGTCTCGACTTTATTATATTTTTACATTTTTATTTATTTTTAACCAAAGGCCCAATCTATTCTGGGGGGCAGCAGTCCGGTTACTCGTTACCGGCAAGCGAGTTTTCAGCAATGACAGCAAGACGATACAAGACCATCCTAAAACCCCTGCCGCTCGAGACGCTCCGCAAGGGGGGCAGGGGAGTTCCACTGAGGCCCCTGGCTTCCGGGGCTCCCACAATGGCCAGGAAACAGCCCCTGTATGGAGACGTCCATTGTAGGGGCCCTGAGGGCGCTAGGCCACAGGGCAGCATCACCTGTCACTCGGCCCCCAACTCGTACCACATTGTATTCTGATTCCACACTTGCCCCTTCTTTATCCCTCCTAGTCCCTTCTTCGCCATTGTACGCTCCACCCCAATATGTTGTCCCTTCTTTGTCCCTCCTAGTTCCTTCTATCTCATACTACCCTTCTTCCATGCTTATCCTTCCCTGTCCTCTGATGGGTCATCACAGAACCCACTCATCCTCTATCATCTTTGGCTCATCCCTATATTTTTACATTTTAGCAACCTTTTTCCCCCATTTCGAATTTAAAACAGAGATGACCTCGACTGTGCCTGTATCCATGAGGATTCGAACTCATGATCAGGACAAAGAATCAAGAAAGGAAAACACAAAATCTTTTTTGAGTCAGAATAACTTGAGGTGGAAAGAAAAACATCCACGTCAGTGGTTAGCTCCATCTTGCTGTTGGTATATCGAGACCTGTACCTGGCGTCAGACCCCAGCTCCAGCAACCGACACTATAACTGACTATGTGTATCTGTGTGCATGCACACCTGCGCATATGAAAGCAGGCAGGTGTGTGGGTCAGTGTGAGCAAGCAAGCGAGCACATGAGTCAGTGGGTGGGTACAATCCACCGCACCACAACAAAAACTCTACTGCTGACCCTTGCTCTTACAGTCTGACTACAGCTGTGGTGAGGTATTCAACACAATCAACGACTAACCTCGAGAAGGGTTCCCGATCCATGCGCATGTAGAACTACCTCTGGGCTTCTGTGTAGAACTATTCTGCTACATGGAGCTGGCTGCTGCGTAGAGCTCTGCAACTGTGTAGAGTTGTTTGAATGTCCCTCTATGAAACTATGAATCATGTATCCGAGGCCCACCAGTCTGATGCATTCAAGTCTCACCAGCCTGATGCCTCCAAACCCTCACCAGTTTGATGCATTCAGACCTTCGCAGACTGCTGCACGCAAACCCCATCAGCCTGGTGCTTGTATTCGAAACCCACCAGCGTAGGTGTTTGAATATGCCCCTGCTGTCTGTATTCAAAGCCCGCCAGCCTGTAGGGAAGCAGCTGTTCGAATGTGGCGCTGTGTACTTATATTCGCCCGCCAGCCTGTATTGACGCAGCTGTTGGATTGTGCTGCTGCTCCCTGTATTCAAACCCTGAGTTAGGTCTTATAAGGATAGATAAGCTCAAATTAGTTAAACGGAAGTCAACTTTGGAGACTTCCCAGCCTGTATGGAAGCAGCTGTTTGAATGTGTCTCTATGTAGGAGTACCGCTATGTACTCATATTCGCTTGCCTTCGAGCAGTTGTTCGAATGTGCCTTTGTGTATTTGTCTATGCCTGTATTCGAAGTTCAAACCCTATCAACCAAATGCAACTCCAGCTGTTCATGTACAACTACAGCCACCGTCTTTGAACCCTTTTCTTCCGGCCTTCCTTTCGGGCCGGAAAAATGCAGCCCAAAACGGCGTCTATGGTCACTGCCTTCGAACCCTTTGTTTCCCACTCCCCCGTCTGCTCTAACCAGTTGCAACCCAAAATCAGGGACTGAAGTCAAGATTAAAACAGTACAACTTTTTTTACTATGAAAACAAAAAGTGCACAGTGAGTACATTTACCTACCTACCTACCTACAGACATACATGCACACATGCAAAGTTACGAGCACACTACTTCACCTCACCCGATAGCCCAGCACGTTCAACCCCTCCCCTCCCCTCCCCTCCCCTCAAGTTTGGAGACATACCTTTACAAGTGGCAAGTAACCCGGATACTGTGCAAGACCAAATATGCCTGCAGCAACATTTTCCAGGGAGGGTAATAAGGCGGGCCACTGGGATGGCCGAAGTCGATTTGCATGGGGCAGCTGTAACACCCAGGCGAAAGGATATTTTGTATCTTTAGCACAATGGTTCAACACTGTCATCGTCTTGTTCCCAAATCCCTGAACCATGGCCATTCATCAGGAACCAGCCGGATGGCAAACCACCAACCACTTGGGCTATGCATTGTCCGTTCGTTGAGCTTAGTTCCAAATGGTTGACCACTGGCATCATGTACGTTAGCTAATACTGGTAAATGAAGAGGAACCTGATGTGGAGAGCCAGACAACTGCCTTACGACCAAGTAAGATACATGTGCAAGTCGTGTGGTTTAACATAGCTTGTGAGTATCAGTAGATTCAGTACCGATATTTAACAGGTGAGGGAGGATGTGGGTGGTGGCTGGTGGGCATTCACCTCCATGCGGGCTGAATCACGTTCTGCTCTGAGTTTCGCGACATCCTTCTCCAACGCAGCAACCTTTGCGCTTTCTCGTTGCTTATCTGCCAACTGTAATCAACAAAAATCAGCAGAGCTCCAAGTGAGATGCGAAGAGATTCAACTTCTGAAATCTGCTGGAGATGCACTGGTGGTTGCAACATTTCGAGTTTTTGAATTCGAAGTCGTGTTGAGCATGGAAAGAAAAAGCAAAAAGATGAGAATGAACACCATACATCCAAAAGGAATAGCCAGTACCAGGACTGCGCAACACGTACCGCAACCTCATCAAAGCAATTGCCCGAAACCAATCACGAGCAGTGCCGGGCAGGCGGCCATCCTGGCAGGAAGGGGGGCACCCTCCCGGAAAAACTGGGTGGGTCAAAAGCGGGCAAGGATTCAAAAATATATACATTCTGGCTTCGGGCGGGGATTGCTCATAGCCTGAGCAGTCAGAGACCAGTCGTACCTTCCAAGTCCGTGATGGGTCGCCCAGTGGGAGTTGGGGGGTATAAACAGGGTTCAAAGAGGACTTTTAAGGGGTTTAAAGGGGAACCTCAGAAATATTAACCATTGTTTTCTATTCCATTTCTATCTTGAAATCAGTACGGAATTTTGAGGAGACCATCAGCGAAAAGTTGTTTGTATCGCTACTTGATACGATATATGCTTCTTCCAGAATTTGTTTTCAATTTGTTTTTGTTTTCGAAAATTTTGCACTGGGACTGCCCAGGACCCTGCGTGGACCTCTCTTGGCTGGGCCCGCCCAGGTACTAGCCAGTCCGGGTTACCCTAGGACCAGCACTGATAACAAGTGAAAAACATAAAAGGATTCTCTCTCTCTCTCTCTCTCTCTCTCTCTCTCTCTCTCTCTCTCTCTCTCTCTCTCTCTCTCTCTCTCTCTCTCAAACGCACACACTAACACATAGACACACACACACATTTTTAGGAAAAGAAAAGAAAAAGGGAAAAGGGGAAGAAAAAAATAAAATAGTGAGTGGGCGACCAGGGCGAGCACATTTTTGACATCGCCATCTTTGACGATTTTTTTTTTTTTTTAAATCATCTAAATGGCCAGAAAATTTATAGGCGTGTACCCTACATGCTACAGAACAACCCAAAACAAATTCAATAAAAAATATATTTTTTTAGGCCCCGAAACAATTTTTGGCGGGGGGGAACTTTGAGAAGTTCCCCGAACGTTCCGGTGGGTGGAGTCTCACATATAAAAAAGAGGCTGGAGCATCAGAGGCACGCCAAGTAGGTGGATGGTGAGGCAGCATGCCCAATGTGTCCAACACATCTGTTGTTGTCATGCAAGAGATTGCATCTGCGACGCTTTTCAATTCGAGAGTGCAAATGTCCTGATCACGATGCTAACATAACCAAAACAGAACGTTTTGCCACCTACTGTCTTCCGCCGAATAGAACACATGGCCATTATCACTGTATCTGGGCTGAAAGTTGAACTGAATACAGCTATAAGGACCGTACGTTCTATTTGGGGGGAAGACTGTACATGGGTATGCATACCCACTGACAAATGATGCATTTGAGGCAGAGGGACACGACAAGCGTGAAAAAGAGATGGGGGAAAGAAAAGATAGAGCCACATACATGAAGCATCACACCAACAACAAACATCCAGATTCATCCCCACCAGAATGATAGAGGCTTGTAACGAGAGGACAGAAAAGAAGAGAGAGAAACAACCTTGCGCTGCAGGTCGATTTCACGAAGCTCAGCTGTTACCCTCTCCTTGAATAGCTCATTCATCTGAGCCTTGATGGCTCTCATTTCCTCAAGTCCTCCCCCATTTGGCATTGTCATTGCATTTACCAGCAGCTGACAGTTTTCCTTCTCCAACTGTAAAGGCCATATCACATTTCAAGCCCACATATATAAGGTTATTCTAAACTCTTCTCAACAGCCATCGAAGCGTCGTACAAATCAATGCAAACGGTGGCAACAGGGGGAGCTGAGCCTTCTAAGGGGTCCCACTTACTCCTGTGATCATCTTCTGGTTGTGACCTCCAGTTTTTTTTTTTTTTTTTTTTTTTTTTAACAGAACCTCTCAGTTCTGGCTCCTACCATTCTGGGGAGCGACAGTCTAGTTCCCTTTCTTTTTTTTTTTTAAATCAGAACCTTATGGTTCTGGCTCCTACCATTCTGGGGAGCAACAGTCCGGTTCCTATTCCCCCGGCAAGTCAAAATGGAAAACATGAAAGATACACACACGCTCCTCCCCATTATGGATGGGAGTTCCGAGAAGGCGGCATTGATTGCTTCCATGAGGAAGGATATACCACCCCTCTCCCCTGCCTAAGTTATCCTATCTTACTTTGTCTATTCAAGCGCAATGTTGCCCCACTAAGCCTTTTCCTCTCAGGCCCTGTAAGGGTACCTGCCGGATGGGTCCTGGAAACCAAGAAAAGCTTTGGCTGTTGACACTCATCCTGCCCCTTAAACCCTAAACCCTTTCCAAAGCCCTAAACCCTCCCTGTTGGTAAACCTAGAAAACCTTTAGCTGTTGTGCTATTTCCCCTGTGCTACCCTAACCCCATATATCCCAGTTTAACACCCATCCCGGTCCTAAAACCCTAAACCCTTTCTGACTCCCTAAACCATCCCTTGCGATCCACCCCGAAATTCTTCCTGTTCTCTCAAACTTTTATGTACATCCTCCCCCTCTCCATGCGATCCTTGGATGATTGCTACTGCTCCCTGTCCTAGTATGTTCCGTTTGAATGTCATCATGATGTCTTTCTCGTGTTGTGGTTGTTGTCGTATCTGAGTTCTCACCCTTTTCCACTGAGCCTTGAGATGTGTTTCGATGAGTACGAAGAAATTCTCTCTCGCCTCCTGTCTATGCATTGTTGTTCCCTCTATTGTGGCTTGACATCGACGCTTCCAAATGGTCCAAAGACCATATTGGCGTGGTAACTGGAAAATATGTTTCTGAAAGGGTTTCCACTGTTTGGTAATCCGCTGGCCCAGTAGTAATGTGATCTTAGAGTCCGGGAAGGGACTGTGTACCATTTGGTGCCAGATGTCTTCGGCTTCATCCCACATCGCCGATGCTTCCTCACACTCCTATAAGCAATGCAACATTGTTTCTGGTATTCCTTGTTGGCATACCCTACAGATCTCTCCCTCCACACTTCTCTGCCTGTGGCTTCTTCTTTCGTTGAGCCAGACATTCACTGGGAGTGCAACGTGGGCTATTAGCCACTGCATACTCCCGACTGGACCCAGCCTTATGGCCACTATTCTTGCCCATGGAATTTTTGACAATTGACCTGTGGTGACCCCCACTCTCTTCTCCCATCGGTTGAGCAGAGTGGGCGTCATGGAGTAGGAGCGGATCCTCAACCTGTACCCTATTCTCGTGGTGTAATGCAGAATATTTATCCTCCTTGAAACCCGTGTTTGACCACCTTCTGATGTTCCATGCCCATTCCGCAGGGTCTACCTCCAGTTCCTCAATTGGTACTGTTGAGTTGTATATCGTGAAAACCTCTGTCTCTATCACCCTCACCTTCCGTAAGTAGTGTTTAAGGATGCTTAAGGATGTTTTGGTGGCCATATCCAATTGGGACGTGGTGTTGGAAGGATGAAGTATGTCATACTTCTCTGCCATTAGCCAGTCGGGCCTAGAGGTCTCCAAGCCCAATATTCTGAAGACCTCTTTAGGTTCCTTGTCATCTTCCCATGTGGCCCAGTCTCCCATACCCCATTGCTTTTCAGATAGCAGTAAATGTTCCCATGCTTGTGGTATGGCCCTCTTCACCAGTGCCCGATTTTCCGGCAATTTGTAACTTCCCTTCAGTTGTGTCCTTAGTTCCGCAGTTGTTTTCCATCTCCTTTCCCCTTCTTCCCAGAGGTGCTTGATCTGCCATACCCCATGCTCCAGCCATCTTCCCCACCTCGTGTCTGTTACCGATAGTGTCAGCGGTTTCCCTTGACTGTCCTTAATGCTTGCATTGCAAAATAATGGTTGTCTGAGCACTTCTTCCTTTGTCGTAGGCTCTTTGACTCTTGCAGGGAAGATCTCCTTCCACAACTTTATGAGCTGCACCCAATAAGAGGGAGACCGAGCTACCTCCTCCTAGCTTGCAATATTCTCATCCCTGGTGCCAACCTTTGCCCAATTTCCACACATTATCCAGACTGACCTGACATATTACTTGGCGTTTTGTCCCTTGCTATTTGTCTTATCTTCTCTAACACTAATGATGTCCACGAAAGGTTTGGTTGCGAAATTAGCTTTGTGACCCATTTGGTTTGAAGCGCTTTCAATTGGATGTATGGATCCAATATGTCAAGTCCCCCCTGATGTTTGGTTCTAGTGACATGTTTCCAAGCGACCTTAGATATGAAGTGATTAGTGTTTGGTTTGGCTGTCCAAAGATATGCCGCCGCTCTTTTTCTTAATTGGACTGTCGTTGCTTTTGGCGGAGACCAAATAGACCCAGCATACCACAACATGGAGAAAATGGATGCATTAAGTATCAGTGCCCTTCCATATATTGATGTATACACCGGAGACCATGCTCCTAGTTTTGTCAAAATCTTTGACATTAAATCCGCTGCCATAGAATAGTGTGTTCCACCTTCTGTTATTTTGATACCAAGATATCTGAACGGAACCGTAGGAGTCATCCACTGCAGACCCTCCGGACTGTTGAGAGGGTAAGCGTCTTCTTGGCCTTGCTCTGTCAGCCACCAGCCCATTGTTTTTTGCCAATTGACCTTCATCTCTGACGCAAGTTGAAAGGCATCCGTTGCCCTTGTTAATGCCTGAAAGGAAGAGTCCGAAGCTCTAATCAGTACTATTAAGTCATCCGCGAAAAGAATTGTAGTAGTAAGGTGAACCCTATGTCCTTGTTGATATGGCTGCGCCGTTAGCCTGTGGATTGATGGATCCTTACGAAGGAAGGAGGCTACTGCCTCCATTATGAAAAGGAAAATGGGAGCCGCCAAAGGATCTCCTTGTCTCACAGACCTCGACATCTCGTAGGTCGGAGAGAGATGGTCGTTAACCTGCACTTGCCCCTGTGCATGGTTGTAGAGGACTCTTATCCACTTCCTGAAGTTGGGGCCGACCCCCATCTTTTCCATGCATTGCTGTAGAAAAGGCCAGCTGACCTGATCATACGCCTTTTTGAAATAAAAAAAAAAACAAAATTGCTGCATTAATTTTTTTATCCCTTATGTACCGGACTGTTTTCGTTAAAGTCATAACGTTGTCCAAGATAAATCTTCCCATAATAAAACCCGTTTGATCTATATGGAAACAATTGGTTGTAATAGCCGATAGACGACAGACGATCGGTTTGTAGTTGCGTATGTCAGTCGGGGATCCCTTCTTATATAGAAGTGTAACTATTCCTGTTGCTGACTCCCGCCCTATTCCTTCCTCTTGCCACGCCTGTTCTAGAAAGGCCAAGTATTCGTCTCCCAAAATTGGCCAGAATTCCATTCAAAACTCCTTAGTGAGACCATCTTTCCCTGGGGTTTTGTTTGGGGTCATGGACCGTAATGCTTCCCATAATTCCTCTTGAGTCAGAGGAGCGTCCAATCTTGCAGCCTGAAGCGGCGAAATCGTGGTCTACGGATGATTGAGGAATTTGGACCGTGTTGCTGTAAAAATCAAAGGCTATCCCCAACATTCCTTCTTTGTCAGAGGTTAGCCCTCTTGGGCCATCAAGATGGGCTATGAGATTGTTCCTTCCTCTAGATTTTATTTTTTGGAAGAAAAACTTTGTCATTCTTTCCCCTTTTTCCCATTCCTTGACTCTAGCCCTCATTTGTAGACCCCTTGATCTCCATCGCTGCCATTCCGCCATTTCCTCCCTTGCCGCTTCGAGCGCTCTTTCATATATATTGTTTCCTGTAGAATTTATAATGTTGCACTCTGCTAGTTTTATTGCTTGCTGCAACTCTAACTCCCTTTCTTTTCTTCTAGCCGCTAACCTCCTGGCTACCCTTGTCGAGGCTTTAGAGAGTGCCATTACCAGCTCAGGGAATGATTGCGTTTCCGGATTATGATCTTGACATACTTGCAGCACCGCCTGCCTCATTTCCTGCGTTCTCAACAAGGAGTTATTTAATTTGTAGAACCCCTTGCCTCTTTTAACTTGTTTATCTGTCACCAGGCGCAAGTGAATTGGCTTGTGGTCTAATCCCGTCCCATAGGGTAATTCCCCTATACTTACCGAATGTATCATACCTATTATACCAGGCGACGTTAAGTAATAGTCTATTTTCGAAGCCGACACATGTTGACTACGATTTCTCTTCAAGTAAGTGAACAGTCTTTCATTTGGATAGTGGAGCCTGTAGGGATCCACCAGATATGTACTAGTCACCAATCTATGAATAGGCAAGGCCTTCTCAGACAAGCCCTCATCCCACGATCTGAGTCCTCCTGATAGTCTATCTTAGCTAGGGTCCAATGTGGCATTCCAATCCCCTACTATTACCAAGTGCCTATCTACTTCCAAAATTTCTTGGAGGTGACCTATAAACTCTACTCGCTGTTGGAACGTGTTGGGACAGTAAATTGAAATCAACGTGTAAGGTTCCTCGTGTAACTCGAAATTGACTTTTACCCACCTTCCTTCAACTTCATCTACCACAGTATTTATGATGTGTATGTTGCTTGTTGATGTCGACCTTTTGTTCTTAATTATAGCCACTCCCGTCGAGTGCTGACTGACTGTCGGTGCCCACCAAGCGTCCTTTACTCTCTGAAGTCTCTGTATCACATTGTTTTTTACACTTATGTGCTCCATTGTTTCTTTGAGATATGTTTCTTGTAGACAAACAAAGTCCGTTGAGGAAGCGGTGAACCAATCCGTATAATTCAATACGTTCTGCCATTTGTCTTGATTTTCCAAAATTCCAACCATCCCATTTATATTCCAAGAAGTTATCCTAACTTCTGGCTGCGTTAGGCTCCCTTTATCCACCCTTAGCTGCTTCCTAGGCCAGCCCTCCTCCCCTTCGTCCATGAGGCGCCTATGCTTTTGCTATGTATGTCCTTTACGATCCCCTTGATTTATGATCCTTGCAAGGTGGTTTCCAGCATTGTGGATACCAACGATATTCTCTCTTCTAGGAATTCCGGTTTCCAAGCAAAAGCATCCACCCTAATTGCTACTATAGCGCAACGAGCTACCCATTCCGCTGTGACTTCACCTCCCAACAATCCATAGGGAATGTTTTCCACCACCTGCCAAGGCATCCAAATCAATCCTTCCCTTAGTTCAGAGTCGGCGTGCATGTGTAGGAACAGCGGTCTGAAGTCCGCTGCTGATTCATCTCCTCCTCCCTCCCCTAATTCCATAGCTTCTTCCCTCTTATCCCCCAAAACATATGCTCGAGAAGGCACTCCCTCCCCAATCAGATTCTTCAGATCTTCACCCTCACAGACACTTACATGTGCTGTCACCAATTGAAGAGACTGGTGAATTGCCACCTCCCTGTCCGAGTGTTTTTCATTCCAACGGCAAGGCAGAAGGACTCTCCTCTTCATCCCTTTTGTGGCTTCCAATCTTGCTGCTGCTTCAATTTCTCTCCAGCTACCATTTGCAATTTTCTGTAGATTCACCGTATCCTCCTCCAATTCCTTATTCTCATCCTTTAGCACATTAACCTGGGCCACCAATATCGCTACTTGCCTCCTCAATTCCTGTTTTTCCTCCTCTTCCTCTTTCAGTTTTTGTTCAGCTCCCTTTGTCAGACCATCCTTCGAACTCTCCTTTAGTCCCACTCTACTTCCCTGTTCTTCTTCCTTCTTAGATTTTCCTCTCTTGCTTTCTCGCTTACTCTCCTTGTTGTGATGTCTTTGGCCATTGGAAGATCTTTGCGTATTCGTCATGCTGAATGTGGATGTCATTCTTGTCCAAGCGAACCTTCCTTGCATATTGTTCTGCGTAAAATTCGTTGATTTCCCCTTCCCTCCTTATTAACTCAAATCTGTTTTCTGAGGTGATATCTTCTGCCACCTGTGTTGCCTGTTTGAGGTTTCTCAAATGTTTATGATGGGCAAGCCTGATCTCACACTCAATCATCCGTCCCCATTCCAATTGTTCCACTTCTTGAATCCATTGTTCAATGGAACTGTCCTCCTCCTCTGACCCTTCTTGCTCCCCTCCTTCTTCTGATGATTCTTCCGATTCCATATCCTCTGAACAATCCCTTTGATCTTCCTCCGCTTGCTATATTTCCTCCTCTGTCATGTTTTCCACATTACGCATCCGCCTCCTTCTCCTTCTTTCCTCTCTTTCCTTATCGGATTCTGATGTGGTGGCGGTTCCCCTAGACCCTCTCTTGACTTCTCCCTCCTGACCTGTGCTCCCCGACATCGCTGTATCGTGAGTGGTTCCCTCCTTTGTGTTTGCTGCTGTATCCTGCGTTGTTGATGCTTCGTTGTGCTGTCTTTTTGGACGTTGTGCCCTTCCCTCGTGATTCTCAGATTCATCTGTTGACCCCGACGTCTCCTTTCTTTTCAAAGGTTGGCTGCTTCCACCTGTGTCCTCCCCTTCCCCTTCTCCACACTCCATATTTTCCCCTTGCTCTTCCCCTATTTCCCCCGAGACCCCCTTGTTACCCACCTGTTGTTCCTGTTGCTGTGCCCTGGCCGCCTCATTTTCCAGAAAAGCCATTTCTGCATTTTTCCCAACTGTGTGGAGGTCGTTCATAAACTGCAATCTTTGTTGCACATCCTGCATGATTGTGTCATCAAACATTGGTTTCGTAATATACCTCGTTTCCTTATCCTCCATTCTCTTTGCTCCCGTCTGCCTCCATATGTTGTCGTAAGGGGGGTATATGTGTGGTTTGATAGTGGGATCTTTCTTCAACACCCACACCCATTTGGGGTTGTCCAAATTATCATAAAAAATCCACCCCCTATATTGAGGAGAATTAATATACCACACCCCTGGTTTACTCTCACATTCTTGCAGCATAGACTGACACAGTGGAATCTGCTTCCCCTCTACCACCCCCTGCGGACAGAAAGATCCCAGATGCCTTCTTCCCCTACATTTAAAACAGAAGGGATTCGTTTTGGAGGATATAAACACAGTTATCCTCTGCCCACTTTTCCTAAAAATCCATTGATCGGGGAACTTCGGCAGAGCGCCCGATATAACCTCCAGACATGCCACCCGAGAATCATGGTTCGGTGCAAGGAAATCCGGGTTAGCGGGAAGCCAATCAATGATTGGGTTATTGGGGAATTCCTCCTCCAGCCTCTTCTGAACAAAGCTATGCATCCCCTTCGACAGATTATCGAATTGACCCCAAAAATGGTTTCTCATCATTGATTGCCTATGTCTCGACGCCTCAACCTGTGGGGGTCTTGGTGGTTTCCAAGCCTGGATGGTGACCACTGCACCCTTGCACTTTAACGAGCCAATCGATAGCAAATACTGGGCGTAAGTTGGGTCCACACAGACAATCATTACCGCAAACCTTCTCCTCTTATGATACGAAACATCAGGTTCCCCTCCCGGAATGCTTTCCATTGCCCGTAGCCTATCCATCACCCATCTTCTCTTCTCATCAAGGAAAAGGTCCCTGCTTCTTCTTGAGAAGTTGAAGATGACTGCCTGTTTCTCATATAACTCATGTAGTGACTGTATATCCTCCTCTGGGCATTCCCATACTTCCACCTCTTCTTCCTTCCCTCCTTCTCCCTTGATTACCTCCCTCGTCACCTTGATATCTGACTTAATTTGCGTTTTGTCTAGCAGAAATTCCATTGCCTTTTGACCCAACGTGCGCGGCTTGGATACCCCCATTTTTATATTTGTCCCTGATTGAGATGCTGACTGAGATGATTGATTCTCTGATATCCCTTCCTTCTTTTGATTGAAATCATACTTCTCCCTTTCATTCATTGCCCTCTGGGCTGCTGCTGAATATGACATTGCCATGTTTGATTTTGCTCCCCTGTCTTCCTTCTTGTTTGTCAATCCCCCCTGGAAGTATGATCACCTTTTTCACTTCTTCCTTACAGTTGGCCTTTCGAATAGCAATGAGCAAACGCTTTCCCTTGTTGTCAACTTCAGTTAAGATGCGAGAGACTTCTTACCTGGCGTCTTTCTCTCTTTTCTTGCTTACCCTTCAGCACAATAATGACGACTTTCCGCCGATCAGAGGTGGCGCTAACGTGCGAGTCGGCGCAGCAATGACGACACTCACGCTAATCCGAGGTGAGAGAAGGTTAACCGACCCCCGTTTTTCAGGTCAATTTATAAGAAAACCATAAGGCCATATCAACCAAACTCCACACCAATGTATAAAGTGCACTTCTTACTAACATATTTAAAAAAAAAAAAAAAAAAAAAAAAAAAACAGCAACCCAAAATTGCATTTTCAGGCAATTTTGGCATGAAACACGTCATCCAAATTTCAGGATTTTCAGGCCTCCCAACAGCACAAATTCTAATAACCCAAATAATACCAAATTTGGCAGACAGCAACCTTAAACCAAAACAAAAACAGGCAAAAAAACAAAAAAAACAAAAAACCAAAAATTTGACCCCCAAACCCTAATTTCAGTTTTAGTCCCATTAGTCAGGAGCTGAAAATGGAGGTCCCCGTTAACCATTTGTGCTGCCTTAGATTCTCCAGCGATCAGAGGTGGCGTTGACATGCTAATCAGCGCAGCAGTGACGATACTCACTCCAATCGTAGGTGGTACTGCCCCAGCAGACAGCGCAGCAATGACGAATGCGACGTCGATCCGAGGTGGCACTTAAGTCTTAGCCTGCACCGCCAATCGAAGATGGCACTGCTTTAGCAGACAGCGCAGCAATGACGAATGTGACGTCAATCCGAGGTGACTCTTAAGTATTAGCCTACGCGCTCACTCGACTATTCTCCCTGCGAACGGAAATGCTCGTGACGGTCACTCGACGATTCTCACGGCGATCCGAGGTGGCGCTGAAGTGCGACGATCCAAAATGCTAACGTGGCGGTCACTCGACGATTCTTTCGGCGATCAGAGGTGGCGCTGACGTATTAGCCAGCACCGCAATGGCTCCGATCCAAAGTAGCACTGACCTACCAATCCGCGTCGACCCCAATGTTTCAGAGCAGCAATACTCCCCCCTATCCGAATGGCGCTGACGTACTCTCACGCCATTCGAAGGTGATTCTGACACCCCAACCCTT
>BFEA01000019.1:2797270-2808252 GCA_003427395.1 Chara braunii | reverse complement strand
CAACCCACCGACCCACCAACCGACCCACCAACCAACTGACCAACCAATCGACCAACCAAACAACCAAACAATCAAGCAAACACGCAAGCAAGCAAGCTAAACAAGCAAAACAAGCAACAAACAAACAAACAAACATCATTCAGACTCAAGGAACCAGTCCATTTTCAGCAGCACCCCAAACTGGCAGCAAAATCTAACAACAGCTGTGCTGCTGGACTGAGGGCACAGCTTCCTCATGCCTAGTGCATAACCCAAGCTATTGCTGGTTTGAGCTCCTTTCACCCCCCTGACTTCAAAAATAATCAACAGCTTACCCATATTCATGGTCAGGCTTTGCCACCTGCTCATCAATTTTTCAGCGTTCTCTTTTCTTTACAGAACTAACCCTAGATTCTGATCTGTGAAACCCTTAACTTGAAATAACGCTTTACAACTACCTTCTTAACCCGAAAAAAGCGTATGTACCTTGTATACGAATACAACGTACGGGGTACGTTGTATTCGTACACTTCCGGAACTATTATGTTCTTTTTTGCAGCTTGTCTAGTTACATTGAATATCTTGAGATTCTATTTGTCGTAAAAAAAGGTGTAAACGAATGAAAGCTAATAGAGAAAGATTGGCACACTGGCTTCTTCAACGGATTACTGCTGCTTTTTTAATTCCAACTATACTTTTAGCAAGCGTATGTTATAGAACGAGTTTTAGGGTACAACTTTTCAGAAGCCTGTAGTACCGTTATTGTTTTTATTTTTATCTCAAATTTGGTTGGGAATTTCGCCAAGACCCTCAGGCAAAAGTTGTTCGCATTGCAATGCTGTACAACATACTTTTTTTTTCGGATTTTTTACTGAAGTCTTTTTTTAATCGAAATTCTGAAAAAAAACAGTAAGAAAAATTTTCATCCTCGTTTTTATTTTTTTCTCGAATTTTCTCGTGAATTTCGATAAGACCCTCAGGCAAACGTTGTTTGTATTGCATTGTTGTATAACATTTTATTTTTTTCGTATTTTTTTGATTATTTTTGAAAAATAAAAGTTCCAAAAATTCGAATACAACATACGTACGTTGTATTTGAATTTTGAATACGACGTACGTACGTTCTATTCGGGTAAAAACAAGCGATTTCTGAAAACCCGATTTCCGGAGGTAATTCGAATAGAACGTACGTACGTTATCTTCGGGTTAAGAAGGTAGCTCTTTGATTTCATTCATTTAGTTCCATCATCTGGGTTTTAACAGTTCATGGGTGTACCAACTGAGCAAGGCTCGTTGGTGATTCCCCTGTAGCTCAATGTAAATGATAAATGATCCAGTGGCGACGACGCGACGCATAGTCCTTTCGGAATTGGCAAACCTGAGTATCCCCTGCAACCAGTGATCTGCCACAGATCAGCACTCGTACTCTTTTCCTTTTCCCATTCTTTTAGCGAATGCTCCCCCTCCCCCCTCCCCCCTCCCCAAACTCTGAACAACATACTGACCTGAAGTGGATGACCGATCTTTTGGACATAGCAGTTGAGCGCGTCCTTGAAATGTGGGGTCCGTCAGGTCCTTTTACCATCGTGAGACAATGAAAGGTAATTTGCCTCCAGATCAATGCCCCAGGGGTAGTAGGGGTTTGAGTTTTATGAGAGTCTTAGAAGTTGAGAGGACTCAAGTAGTTACATGGGCAATCCTGTTGTTTTCCTTTGAAACAAGGGTAGTTTTTCAGTAAAACTCCGGGGACCAGGTCCACCGTCCCTTACTATAATTATGCACCATACGCTTCCCTTTGTTATGGCCAAGGGACCTCTAGGCTCTAGCAGCATTGATCACTGCCTTTTACCGGAAGGATGTACCACCCCTCAATTCTGCCCGAAGGAAATATCAAGCCAATCAAAAGTGAAAACTAGTGTTCCACTCACCTCTTGTCCAGGACTCCGTGGATGCTCCCGTGCTGACCTGTCTTTTCCCTGCTCCTTATGACGTTGGCTTGTAATCGGAGGCATGCCTCGTCGAATGTCAATGTCAGAGTGGTAAGGATCTCTGCGGCTCACGTGCACATCAGTCAATGGCTTCCTACTTGGAGACATGTTACGTCGAATGTCAACGTCCGTGTAGGGAGGACTTGGAGGCATGCCATGTCCACTGTCAATGTCAGCGGGATCGCTGCTGTGCCCATGCACATCAGTTGATGACCTCCTTTTCTGAGGACTATACTTCCAAGCGTGGTCGTCAGAATCGACTGGGTCAATCTCCCTCTCCAGATCCCCTTCCTGTTTACTCCTCTCTTGAATGCTATGTCCACCTCTCTCCTCTTTGTCTAGCGCATGTTCAACACCCTTCTTCACACCGACCCCCCGTCTTCCCCTCCCTCTTTCAGCAATTTCGTGACCTTCATGACTTTGGCCAATAGCCCCCTTCACCTTATCTTTGCCCCATCTTTCTCTCTCCCCCCCTTCATCTTCCCTCTCCTTCCCCTCTCTTAACCCATTCCAGGGTTCCCTCTTTTCCTCTGCATTGTGCGGTCTCGCTCCACTAGCTCCCCAACGCCTTCCCCTCTCTCTTTCAGCACTTTCATGATCGTCATGACTTCTGTGAATATCTTCATCCCATCCCTCACTCTCCTCTCCGTCCTCTCCCCTTGTCTCCTTCCGCTCTCTTAACCCACTGCGGGACTCCCTTTCTTCCTCCGCATTGCTAGGTCCCAGTTCCCTGGTTCCCAATCTGTTCTCCCCTCCAGCTATGCTCTTTGGGTCTACTTTTCTTCTCTCTCCTTCCCACTCTTCTTTTTTCTCTCTCTTATCAGCATCACGGGATGCCACTTTATCCTCTTTGCTTACTACACCCCTACCACCCTTAAGGCTTCTCCCTGCGAATCCCATCTCATCGTCCCAAAATTCGTCGTCCTCCCACCCCCCTGAGCCCCCCTTGCCTACTCCCATCATGTTTCGTGAGTCCCTCCTCTTGTGTTCTGCTGCTCTCTCCTCCCTTTCCATACCTTTTGCCACCTCTCCCTTCCCTTGTTTCCTTCTTTCCCATGCATCCTTCTCGCGACCATCCTCTGTGATTTCCCCATCCCATCGTCCTTCTCTTTCCTCTCTGTCTTTTTCTCCTTCCGCCTCCCACTCTGCTGTCTCCTTTATCGCTCTTTCTCCTTGCTTATCAAGTTCTTTTCTTTCCCTCTTCCTTGCATCTCTCTCTTCAATTGTAATTCTTCCGTCCCGCTCTTTTCCGTACCTGTCCTTCACTTCTCCATCCTGCCATCTCGTTTTTGTTCTGCCCTCCCATTCTCTTCTCCCCATCTCTTCCACTTCCTTTTCTACAGGTGCTGTGTCAAACCACTTACCTTCAGCATGTTTATGTCGATATTGTTTCTCCTCTCTGCCTCTCCTAATGTCTTCACTATCACTTGCCTTTCCTTCCTTCCTCCATTGATCCTTACTGTCTTCCTCCTCTGCATTTCCCCAATCCTCCTCCTCTACTCTTTCTTTATCCTCCACCCAATGTTTCCTCTCCCTCGCAATTGTGTCCCTCTCACCTGGTGATATAGTTTCAATCCTCCGGAGCTCACGTTCAACATCCTTTTGCTGATATTGTTTCTCCCCTTTCTTTGTCCTAGCGTCTTTAGCCTTGTCTTCGTTTCTACGTGTCCTCTCCTCTATGACCCTCTCAGGTTGCTTTTCTTCCTCGGAAACATCGGTCTCTCCTCCCTTTTTCTCCCTCTTAGGGTTCTGCACTTTTTTCTCCCGATACTTCACTTCCAACTTCCATGGTGTAGAGGGACTTATTTCATCTTCTTCATCTTTGTGTTGATACTTCTCTCCCCTCTCTTTCCCCGTTTGCTTACTGCTATCCTCCTCCTCCTCTTTTCTCTTTATCTCCGCTATCTCCCTCTCCTGTTCCTTTTCGACTTCCAAATCTTTTCTCCATCGCTTTTCTTCCACTTCCTCGTCCTCCCACTCTTTTCTCTCCATCTCCTTGGCTTTCCCTTCCAGTTTTCTATAGTCATGTCTATCTTCCTCTACATCTTTTTGTTGGTAGGTCTTTTTTCCTCTCTCCCTCTCCGTATATTTACTTTTTTCCTCCTTGAAGTCCTTTCCTTCCTCCGTCTTTCTCTTCTCTCTGTCTCTCTCCTGTTCCCATTTAGTCTCCAAATCACCTCTCACTCCCTTTTCCTTCAGTCTCTCCTCCTCCAATTTTTTTCTCTCCGTTTCCCTCATGTCCTTCTCCTGTACTCCACTATCGCCTTCCATACCCTTGTCTTGGAACCGCTTTCTCTCTCTCCCCTCTGGCCGATTCCTCTCTTCCCTCTTTGTCCCTTCCCTCTCTTCTTTCCGCCCACGCTCCCATTCGCTTTCCTCCTCCTCTCTATCTGATTCTTTGGTCCAACTGACTTTTCTGTTTGCCCTCCACTCATTCTCCCTCTCTTCCTTCATTTCTTCCCCCTCCCACCCTTTGCTCTCCCTCCTTTCCCTCTCCCTGCTTTCATCCTCTCTTCCTCCCCAGTCGCTATCTCCCCTCTTCCTTCCTTCCTTCTTTCCTCCCGTCTCCCCTCTTTCCCTCTCCCTCCCTTCCTCCTCCCTCCCTCCCCTCACCCTCTCTCCTTTCTCTTTCCTTTCCTTGGGCTTTCCTTCCACCTCCCTTGCTTCCATTTCCCATCCTTCCCTATCCTTTCCGTCGCTCCCCCGTCCTCCCCTTTCCCTCGCTTCCTCTCTCCCTTCTTCCCCCCTCCTTCCCTTTCCGCTCCCATTGCTCTGCCTCCCTTCCTCCTTCCCTCCTCTCTCCCTCTCTTCCCTCCCCCCCTCCTCCTCCCTCCTTTCCCTTACTCTCTCTCCCTTCTTGTTTCCTTCTCCCTCCTTTCCTTCCCAGTCCCTTCCTTCCCTCTCCTTCTGCTCCTCCCCCTCTTCTTTACCCCGGCCTTCCTTTGGTCTCCTATCAATCCCCCTTTCTTCTTCCTTTCCACCCCGCCTACCACCTTCCCTCACCCTCTCTTCCTCCTCCCTTCCTCCCCTCACCCTCTCTCCTCTCTCCTTCCCTTCCCTCTCCCATGTTTCTCTCTCCCTTCCTTCATGTTCTCTCCCTTCCCTCTCTTTCATATCTCCCTTCCATCCCTCCTTTTCCCTGTCCTCCCTCTTTCTCTCCTCCCTCTTTTTCACGTCCCTTTCTCTCCCTTCCTCTCGCCCCTGCCTCTCTCTCCCTTCCTTTTCTCTTCCTTGTCTCTCCCTGTCTTGTCTCGTCCTTCCTTCTCTCTCCCTGTCTTCTTTCGTCCGCCCCTCTCTCTCCTTTCGTTCCTGCACTCCCCCTTCTCTCCCATCCTTTCTGGCATTTCCGTCATTTTTGCCACGGTGTTGTCCCTGATCTCTGTCTCTTCCAAATTCAGTCTCGTGGTCCGACTTTCTCTCCTTGATCTTCCTCTCCTCTCTCTCCCATTCTTTTCGGTCCTCCCCAACCTCCCTCTCCTTTTTTGCCCTTGTGCTTCCCTTCTCCCAATCTTTTGTCTCCCTCTGCCGAGTTTCCTGCTCTCTTTCCCGATTCCGCTGCTGCTCCTCCTCATCTGCTTCCCATTTTATACCTTTCTCTTTCCTCACGTGCACATCCACACCCTCCTCTGTCCTCTCTCTCCCCCTCAACCGTTCCCCTGCTCCTCCCCCTGCTGATTCCCTGTCCGGGCCATCCTGCTCTGCATACCTTGCACCATCTCTTTTCACAGTTTCCTTGACACCTCCTCCACCCCCCCTGAGAGAAGACCTCTCTCGCTCCCTCTCTCTTGCCCTCTCCTTTTCCTTTCTCTCCCTCTCGGCCCTCTCTTCTCTCAAAGTCTCCATCTCCTTCTGCCTCTGTCTATCCCTTTCTTTGGCTCTGGCCCTCTCCATTTCCCTCTCCTTTTCCAGGGCTCTCAGCAGCTTCTCATTCTCCAGCTTTTCTCTTTCCCACTCTCTCTCTATTCTCTTTAGTTGTTCTCGATGCATATATTGTTCCTTCTCCAATTCTCTTCTCTCTTTCTCCCATTCTCTTTCCATTCTTTCCAGCCTTTCCTTTTCTCCATATATTATCATCGTCTCCCTCTCTCTCTGTCGCTCCCTCTCTCTCTCCTTTTCCCTCTGGCGTTCTTGATCTCTCCACTCTCTTTCGGCTTCCATTCGATCTCTCATCTGCTGCTCCCTTTCTCTCCATAATTCTCTTTCCCTCTGTATCCTCTCCCTCTGCGCTCGGTCTCTCTCCCTCCATAACGCCTCATCCTTCTCCCTCTCCATTTGCCACTCTCTTTCCATCTCTCTTTGTCTTTCTCTCTCCCACTCCCCTATTTCTCTGTCGCGTCTCTCAGCCTCCCTGTCGTCATCATCAGCATCTGTTACTCTGTCAAACTCATCCTCCTCATCCTCTTGATCTCTTTGCATTCCACCACCATCGCCTCTCACACCCTGCCGTTGGCCTACATCTCTGCCCCGTTCTCTGTCCCATTCTCTCGCCATCTGGTCTTCCATGTCTCTCTGCCTCCCCCTTTCCTTTCTTGTTTCCCTTCCCAGATCATCCCACTCAACTAGTACCTGTCTTCCTCCATCCTCTGCAGCTCTCCCTACATCCCAACCTGTTTCCTCTCTCCTGTCCCTCTTAGACTCCTTAACCCCTCTCTGAGGATCCCTAAAACTCCCTCTTTTCCCCTCTGGAGAGAAATCTCGTTGATCTGAGGGAGCTGCGAAATTCTTGTGTGTCTCATCCATTTTCATCTCTCTTTGACCTTTACCAGCACCTGACATGCTCATCCTCCTCTGTTGGGTGGAATCCCTTCCTGCTTCATCCTTCCATCTTTGCTTCTCAATCTGGACCTGCTCCTGATCACTTGTTTCTTGCTCTCGTCGTTTCCTTTTCTCTCTGTCCTCTCTCTGCCCCACTGTATCAGCCTTTCTTTTCTCCCGCCTTACAGTCGTCGCTGGATCATCTGCATCGGAAGACTGGTCATCTCTGGGTGTCCATGCATGTGTGGAAGGATTCTCCGTAAATGGAGTTTGAACCACCCCCGTACCAGCTAAGGGACCGCCCCGCCTTCCCTTACCTATGTTACCCCTCATGGCGTCCTCTTCAGTTGCCTCCATCACACGCTCCAGTGCTAGACGTGGTGGAGAGATTCTCTGTTGACCTGTTCCAGTTACACTTCTTCCCTGGGCCCGTGCAACTGGAGATTGCGACGGAGATGTTGTTCCTGGGGTATGGGAACGATAGGATCGGAATGGCGACCTGGACGGTGAATAAGAACGTGGGGAACGGGATCTGGACCTCGCTCCCCTTAGCTCGGACATATGCTCCGGCTGACCAAAGGATGGAGCATTAGAATTGGCTTTGTCAAGCAAGCTTCGGACTGAAGAAAAGTCGAATTCTGGCTTGTGTTGCTTCTGCATAGCCACCAGCATCTTCTGAAGATCGCTGATTTGACTCCTTAGCCCAGCATTCTCTGCCACAGCCATTTCCGAAATCCTCCTCTGCAAAAACGGACAGGCAGAGAGAACCGCACAGCAAATAGAAGAAAAGGCACGGAGGGACGATCCATCAAAAGCAGCACAAGCAGCCTGCAGAACAACAAACGTTGTGTTTGACATATGCTACGAAGGCAGTCTGTGTGTAGAAATTGTTTTAGAAGGCATCCCCCCCACCACAAAGAAACATGCAATGAAGTCCTGTGAGACATATGCCGCAGCACCGGTCCTGCGCACAATAGAAGGCCTGTGATAATGTCGCGTCCAAGTTTGCTACCGTCTTCCCCCGAATAGAACGTACAGTCATCATTGCGGTATCTAGACTGCAAGTTTTCCCACATACAGCTATAATAGTATACTGACCATACGATGTATTCAGGGGAAGACGGTCGTATACTCGTTAGTTGACTCGTTAGTTTACTTTTCCCACAACAGAATATCCATGACTTGAACAGTTCCCAAAGTAACAGGGAGGATTTTGTGACTCTGTCGAAGGAAGACAATGTGCATGGCTCTGTCCCACAGAGGCACTGCGCATGGCTCTGGCCAAAACACGGGCTGCAGTTCTCTGCATGTGGCCCTATTTACAGAAACCAATATACGACCACAGCCGCGTAGCCGAGTGTTCCACACATACACCTGTTGATAAACAGATCACCAGTTCAAATCCTGCTGGATTCGATAACGTTAGGGGGATGTGTCCTTTTGGGGGGGGGAGGGGAAAGGAGGCAATGTGCGGCTGCAGGTCATTGTTACCCTCCACGTGTATCTCATCCAGTCAAGCAGACAACAATGGAAAGAAAGTGTTGTAGGCCATTGTTACTCAGAAACTTCTTTATCCTGGGTAGGTTGAGGGGGACGATCAGGGGGTACAAAGGAAACCCAAGATGCCTCAGTGATGGGGAAAAAGAGAAAAAAGAGAGTCTTTCACTGACGGAGACAAGAAAATCAAGCACCAAAGAGGAAGAGAAAGGTAAGGTAGACGAGGAATGGTGAGAACATGATTGGGAAGCGGTCATTAAAGCTACATCCAAAATTTTAGAGAGAGAGAGAGAGAGAGAGAGAGAGAGAGAGAGAGAGAGAGAGAGAGAGAGAGAGAGAGAGTTTAAACATCACATGGCCTACATCAGGGAGTAGGAGAGGATGAGAAGAACAGGGGAGGGGTAAGTACTGTCCAGATGATGCGTTTTTTTCAGCAAATCCTGAGGAGGTGTTGAGTAGCGAGGAAGAACTGTCTGCATACTATGCACAGCAGTATTGCAACATCAAGAAAGAGAGAGAATATAAATTTGTAATTTTGTACTTGACTGCATTACTTGGCGGGAAAATTGCAGTGAAGGAGCTATAGGAGGGAACCAGGGGTGGGTAGAGGTAGTACATACAAAATCCCAGCTCTTCCTGAACTGTACAACAAGAAGAAAGAAGTGACAGGAAAGAAAATAGGGACAGGCAATTTCAAGAAAAGCTCCTGTGCATCCAAAAGAAGTCTCCTGTTAATCTACAGAATCCAGATGACCCTCAATGTTACAACCAAAGCTGCTGACATTCCATGGTCACAAATATCCAGTTTCTACCTCTAGCTCAATACAAGTTGCCACATAGCCCTACTGTCCTCCCCCAAACACAATGCACCCTGATAATGAATGTATACAAGCTATCTTTCCTGTGTGATACAGCCATAATGAGTGTGCATTTTGTTCGGGGGAAGACGGTAATTGGTAGAACTTCCGGGGGGAGGGGCGGGACAAAAAATCAGTCTCCAGACTCTCAAAACAAAATCACAGAAATTTCAGTTCCGTTCTGAGATTCTTTGGCAACATTTCTGCACATTTCAAAAAATCAGTCTCCAGACTCTCAAAACAAAATCACAGAAATTTCAGTTCCCTTCCGGGGGGGAGGGGAGGGTCATCAATCATAGTGCAAAGTTGCAAACGGAATAAACCTGCCGAACAATCTCCTTCTGTGTCTCTTCTTTCAGCTTCTGTAAGTTGGGATCTCTCGCAGGCAACGCTCGCCGAATCTGTTACTTTCAGCAGTCATTTACAATGAACAGCACAAAACAAGGACACACTTAGCACCAAGTGCACCTCTGGATGATGTTTTATGAATGCCTGCAGGAAAGCAATTGAACATAAAGTTATAAACACCATCCGATACAGCGCCAGTACCGGTAGTGTAGGCATAACGGAGTGCGCAACGGCCTTCCTGATATTAAACTGATCAGAACAGATACATAGCACAGTCACACACTTTCGGGCCAACCCCGCACAACTGAATGCGGGCCACTCGTGGCCCAGTTCTTGAGAACAAGGTTTAGCAAACCCTTGCTAGCAATATACCCCCAGTTGTTGACAAAAGCAAAAGAGCCGCAGTCGAAAACCCTTGAAGACCGTACTCCAGCCTTCTCAAAATCATGTTCATTGTTCAACATAAAGCCAGGTACCTCTTGAGCTGCCTTTGCCCTCTGATCATCACGACATTTGTTGTCAGTGCATGATCTGCACTGCTATGCTCTCCATGACAACCCAATGCAAACAAACGAATGCCTAAGGCTCGAGCAACTTCTCGCCATATCGGCCCAGGAATCTAGATGCTCTCTGAACCCATGGGCTCTGGCTACAGACTTGAGAACAGGGCTCTGCCTCTGGGATGGCAGTCAAGCTTGCCTACCACACGATACCTTATATGGTATGAGAGAGAGAGACAGACAGACACACAGACACACACACAAAACTGTTTCATTGTTGGATTGTCACAACTCAAGGGCCTTCGTTGTCCGCAATAGGATTAAAGATGCTTCGGTTTTAGATATACTCATCTGGGTGGAATAAGGGCTGTTGTGGTAAAAATTCACACACACACACACACGCACAGAGTGAAAGTCCAGCAAAACAGTCTGGCACAGTCATGCTTTTCTTTGTGGCATTGTGTATAGCGAATATGACAACACACAACACAGCCTTGCTAAACTCTCTGTGCAGGTGGATAGATGCGGCTAGGGTTGGGACCGTACTAGCCGTTGTGCCCTTGGATGCCCATGGCTCAGTGAGTGTGTAGAGTGGGTTTTATGACTGTGCAGCCTGTGCCAGATTAGTTTCTCAGTCTTATTGTCATTCTTGTCAGAGGTTTGGACCGACAATCTGCTAGGATTGCAGGGTTGGTGTGAGTAAAGTCGATCATTTTTCTCAGGGGTATCACTAACTTTGGGTGGCGTGGTGAGTCCTTATCCATCAGTGAAATCCATCCTGGGCAGACTGTCACGGTTCAAACTCCAGACGAGTCGGGGAAAGTTCTACGAAACACTCGGGGAAAGTTCTACGAAACACTCTGACACAGACATGCTTTTCTTTGTGGAGTTGGGTATAGTGAATATTGACCACACACGCGCACGCACGCACACACACACACACACACACACACACACACACACACACACACACACACACACACACACACACACACACACACACACAGACACAGCGAATATGACCACACACACACACACACACACACACACACACACAC
>BFEA01000019.1:2778846-2790368 GCA_003427395.1 Chara braunii | reverse complement strand
CACACACACTTGTGGACATGCTGATCTCATTCGGAATCAGCGTCGCAGCCCTCATCCTCAGATGGATGTTCGCTGCAGTCAGCTGATTCCGGGTCATCCTCCACGACTGCCTTGCGCTTGAGGCGCTGTTTCTTTTTTTTAACCGGTGTAGTGGCCGTGTCGGTCTTCTGCTTCCTGGGTTTGCCACGAGGACGTTTCCGCTGCGCAGGAGCGTCCTGTGATGGCTCCTTTCTCTTCCTGCCCACTCGGCTCACCCACAGGTTGTCATGCTGGACATCCTCCCTCGTTGTGGGGAATTCCGGTATCTTCTCCTCGGACTCAGGAAACTCCGCTGGCCGGGGCCTGCGTGTGTACACTGCTGTTGCTGTGGGATGGGGCTCGTCTTCGCGGGCTGTATCGACCTCGTCGTGCTGCATCTTCTGTTGCGCCAATCCTTCCCCCTCCTCTTCCTGCTGCATTTCCTCTTCCTCCCCGCCTTGCACCGTACCTTCCTCTTCTTCTTGGTGCTTCATCTCCTCTCCCTCTTGTGGTTGCACCATGCCCTTCGCCTCTTCTTCCTGTTCCATGTAATCTCCCACCTCAACCTGGTGCTCCTCCTCCTCCTCTTCTCCTTCTTCCTCAACCTCCAATGCCTGATTGATCTGCTGTTGGTGCTCCGTGGCTTGTTTGAGACCTCTCTCGATCTCTCTCCGGGTCGGGATAGCTGCACGGCGGGCCTCCTCCTCCATCATACGTTTGTTGACGAGTTCAGTCTCCCGGTCAGCCATAGCCTTGGCACAGTTCGCATCCTCCTCATCTTCGTCCACCCTCGTTTCCAGCAACGTCTCCACATTCGTGTCTAGCCGTGCGAACTCGACATCAGATTGCGGATTGTACAGTGCAGTTTCCCTTACCCCGGGCTCCGTTGCTGCCGGGCGTGGCTCTTCTCTGCGTTGTCATCCGATCCGCCTCCTTCCGATGTACGTCATGCCGGTGACGGACAGCTCCGGTTGTAGCTCAAAATCGGAGTCATCGTCGTCATCCTCTTCGCTTCCACTCGAGTCCTCCGACAATCCGCACTTCCCCTTCCACAGCTCGTCATCCAAATCACTGTCATCCGTGAGCTCTTCGTCCTTGTCTTCGAGATTTTTTGGAACCCTTCCCTTCGGAGTCTTTGTGAGCCTCCGTTCCCGCACAAGCTCCTCCTCAGTCTTCTCAGCCTCAACCTCGGGCCCCTTCGACACCGAACCATCGTTATCTTCAGGCTCCGGGGCGGGCTCGACGAAGTCACACCACAAGTCCACAAATCCGTTGTTGTTAGTCTCCGGAACACGCAGTAGCTGCATGTTCCAGTGTATGTACACTAGCTTCGCCAAGCTTTCTGGCGACAACTTGTTCCTCCGTTTGGAATGGATGAAGTCCATGGAAGCCCAGTTYCTCTCAGYCGGTGACGCGGTGCTCCACATGCCCATRACCTTGATCGCAACCTTCTGCAATTCGGGCACGTCGCCACCGTGTGCTGCCCACCATTCTGACGGTGTCTTCTTGTCAACATCCGCCTTCGCTGTGGGGTCCCACATCTTCGTGTCATTCCTTTTCGGGCCGTTCCTTGTAGGTTTGGTGTGGAACTCATTCAGGTCACTCCAAATGTCAAGGTGTCCTTGCCCTTTCCATTCACCTCCAACCTGCCTCGAGAGAAAGCGCATGGTATTCTGCACAAGCGCACTGTCTTGGTCATGCAACGACCTCGGTTCTCTCCTGCGCGGGTCCAAAAAAAAGGCTGTTGCGTGGGCGGGCTGCCGCATCATCTTCATGCGATCTTTGACTTTCTCCATCACGCTCGCCCGCTGCTCCACCGTAAGAACGACATGGCTAAGCTTCCTTTCTATCATGTCGTCATACTCGAGAAGGTTTGTGGGACCGGTACCGTCCTGATCCATCCGCCTCAAGAGGCCGAACACGGGCTCCATCACATCAACCACCTTGTCCAACCCCGCCCACCACTCCTCACTCCTCAATGTGAAGAACACCAGATCCGATCTGGCCCTCAACTTCGACGTGGACCATCGGATCGCATTCCACTTTACTGCCCCTCAACTTCGAAGGTTTTCTTTTTTTTTTTTTTTTTTTTACCCTTGTTCGTGAAACCTGACACCTTATGCCCCTGTTGTCCTAGTGCAATCCTATCCGCTTGTAGTCTTTACTTTACTGCTACCTCTCTGGCTTCGGCCCTTACTCCTGCCCCCCTAACTCTCTAGCCTCTTAAATTGTTCCCCCTTGTACCCCTGTGGCTTCCGCCCTTGCCCCTTTCCTCCTGACTCTCTTACCCGTCTTCCTGTCTAGCTAAAGCCCTAAACCCTAACCTCTTGAATTGTACCCCCTTGTACCCCTTTACCCCCTTCTCCATTTGAATATTAAATTACCTCCCTGTATGGTTGCCACGGCTCCGTGCCCCAGAATGTTCTGTTTGAAGCGTTTCGTGATCTCTTCCTCCTGCTTCGGCTGCTGACGAATTTGGTTCCTCGCTGCCTTCCACTGCCCCCTCAGATCCGTTTTGAGCAATGTGAGGAATATCTCCTTTGCCTCCTGCTTGTGCATTGACTGTCCTTCAATAGTAATTTGGCAACGACGCTTCCAAATGGTCCAGAGACAGTCTTGGCATATCAATTGGAGCATGTGCTTCTCGAAGGGCTGCCAATGCTTTGCTTTCGGACTTCGTGACCCAGCAATAAGGAAATCTTGGAGTCTGGGAAAATGCCCCTTGACACCTGTCCCCAAATGCTCCTGGCTTCTCCCCAAATAGTGGTTGCCTCAACGCATTCCATGAGGCAATGCTGCATTGTCTCTGGAATTCCCTCTAGACACACTCTACATGCCGCGCTCTCTGAATCTCTCTGCCTCAGACTTCTTCGCTCATTTAACCATACATTCACCGGAAGTGCCACATGAGCTATTAGCCACTGCATACTTCTGACTGACCCCAGGCGTATCGCTGCGATGTTTGGCCATGGAATTTCGGACAATTGATGTCGGGGGACCACTACAGATGGATTGAATATTGTGTATTCATCTGTCTCTGCCACCCTTACATTCCGCAAGTACTGTTTGAGAATGGCAATCGGTGCTTTGGATGTCCTATCCAGTTGAGAAGTAGTGTTGGGAGGATGGAGTATGGCATACTTATCTGCATGCAACCAATCTGGCCTAGAAACCTCTTGGCTCCAGACCCTGAAGACTTCTTTTGGTTCCTTGTCATCTCGCCATGCTTGTCATCTCGCCATGTGGCCCGGTCTCCCTGGCCCCACTGTGTAGTGTTCTGTAGCAGTTGCGCCCATGTTTGCGGTATGGCTCCCAATATTACCTCAAGGTTGTCTGATAATTTGTGGCATCCCTTTAAGCTTACCCTAAGTTCTCTGACTGTTTTCCACCTGTTTTCCCTCTCTTCCCAGAGGTGCTTCACCTGCCAAACCCCATGCTCCAGCCACTTTCCCCACTTCGCATCCTTCACTGAGAGCGTCAGCGGCTTCCCCTGTACGTCCCTAATGCTTGAGTTGCAGAATAAAGGTTGTCTAACTACTTCTCTCGTGCAAGGTTCATTGACCCCTGCAGGGAAGATATCTTTCCACAACTTCAGCAGTTGTCCCCAATATGACAGTTTCATAGCTTCCTCCTCGTCCTCCGCGTTACCCCCTTCTCTTCTGCCCACCTTAGCCCAATTGCTACACATTATCCAACACAGGCCCGACATATTCTGTGGCGTTTTATATTTAGCCATTTGTCTTATCCTGTGCAACACCAGAGAAGTCCATGATAACTTTTGATGGGATATTAGCTTAATTACCCACTTGGTTTGTAGTGCCTTAAGCTGAATGTCCGGGTCTAGAATATCCAGACCACCCTGCTGCTTTGGTCTAGTGACATGTTTCCACGCCACTTTGGATATGAAGCGTGAGTTGGTAACTTTGGATGTCCAAAGATATGTCGCCGCTCTTCTTCTCAATAACGTCGTCGTCGTCCTTGGTGGAGTCCATATTGACCCCGTGTACCATAGCATACAGAAGATGGACGCGTTGAGTATAAGGGCCCTCCCATAAATGGATGTATAGACTGTCGACCAGGCCCCCAGTTTAGCTAGAATTTTTGCCATTAGATCTGCCACCATCGACTGATGCACCCCGCCTTCAGTAATCTTGATCCCTATATATCTGATAGGAACTCGTGCTGTTCTCCACTGCAGCCCCTCCGGGCTGTTAACCGGAAGCATGTCTTCTTGCTCCTGGTCTACCAACCACCACCCCTCTGTTTTTGCCAATTGATCTTCATTTCCGATGCAAGCTGGAAGGCTTCCATAGCCTTCGTTAGTGCCTGAAACGATGAATCTGGCCCCCTTATAAGCACTGTCAGGTCGTCCGCAAAAAGGGGGGTTGTAGGGAGATGGATAGTGTGGCCCTGCTGATCCGGTACCGCTACCAGCCTTTCGATTGATGGATCCTTGCGCCGGTAGGAAGCCACCGCTTCCATTAAGAAAAGAAATATCGGAGCGGTTAGGGGGTCCCCCTGCCTAACCGATCTCGACATCCTGTATGTCGAAGATAAATGTCCATTTAACCTGCACTTGCCCTTGTGCATCATTGTAGAGAACTCTTATCCGTTTCCTGAAGTTCGGGCCTACTCCCATCTTTTCCACGCATTGCTGTAGGAATGGCCAGCTGACCTGATCATACGCCTTTTCAAAGTCGAAGAACAAGATGGCTGCATTAATTCAGTTGTCCCGGATCTAGCGTACCGTTTCTGTTAGTGTCATTACATTATCTAATATGAACCTTCCCGATATAAACCTTGTCTGATTTATATGAAAACAACTCGTTGCAATTACCGTAAGGTGATTCGCTAATACCTTGGCGACTATCTTGTGCATCAGGGTTAGTGGGGTTATCGGTCTATAATTACGAACATCCGATGGATTTCCTTTCTTGTAAAGTAGCATGACTATTCTTGTTGCCGGGTCCTGCTCCAATCCTTCTGCCTGCCACGCCTGCTCAAAAAAAGCAAGGTATTCCTCCGCTAGGATTGGCCAATACTCCATCCAGCACTCCCTGGTGAGTCCATCTTTCCCTGGAGTTTTATTTGGAGCCATAGATTTTAAGGCTTCCCATAGCTCCTCCTGCGTCAATGGAGCGTCCAGACTTGTTGCCTGATGCTGGGAGATTGTGGGCTGTAGGTAGGTCAGGAACTTGGATCGTGCCTCCTTCACCTTTTGCCTTGGGTACTCAGCCTCCCTTGTTGCATATAGGTTGCTATAGAAATCAAAGGCCACTTGAAGCATCTCGTCCTTGTCAGAAGTTAGTCCTGTTGGTCCCTGTAACTGACCGATCAGGTTGTTTCTTCCCCTATATTTAATTTTTTGAAAAAAGAATTTGGTCATCCGTTCCCCTTCCTCCCATTCTCTAACCTTGGCCCTCATTTGCAGACCCCGCGATCTCCAACGTTGCCATTCCACCAACTCCTCTCTCGCTACCTCAAGTGCCCTTTCATAGATGTCGTGTCCTTGGAAGTTGATGATGTTGCGCTCTGCTAGCCTCATCACTTGTTGTAACTCCTGCTCCCTTTCCCTCCTTCTGGTTGCCAATCGTCTAGCCACTCCCGCCGAAGCTTTGGATAGTGCTAGAAGCAAGTCTAGGAAAGTTTGCGTATCCGGATTATGTGTCTGGCACACCTGCAGCACCGCCTGCCTCATTTCTGTCGTGCGCAAAAGCGAATTATTTAGTTTGTAAAAAAAACTACCCCTTTTGCCTTGTTTATTTGTTACGAGATGGAGAAAAATAGGCTTATGATCCAATCCTGTCCCATATGGCAGATCCCCTATGCCCACTGAATGTATCATACCAGTTATGCTTGGCGACGTTAAAAAATAATCTATCCATGATGTCGAAACGTGTTGATTGCGGTTCCTTTTTAAGTAAGTAAACTGTCTTTCATCAGGGAACTGCAGTCTGTATGGGTCTACCAGATCCCTGCTTGTCATCATGTTGTGAATTGGCAAAGCTTCTTCTGCCAAGCCATCCTCCCAGTGTCTACCCTCTTTAGATATTCTATCCAAGCTAGGATCCACAGCAGCATTCCAGTCCCCTACCAGTATTAAGTGCTTATCCGCCTCTAGAATGTCCTGAAGCTGTCCCACAAACTCTGCCCTCTGCTGGAACCCATTGGGACTGTATACCACCAACACAGTGTATGACTCCTCGTGGAACTCGAAGTTAACCTTCACCCATCTTCCCTCTGCTACGTCCACTGTAATGTTGTTCATCACCATCTTGCCTGCTGCTGGTGATCTATTGTTTTGAAGTATGACCACCCCTGCCGAATGAGATCTGACCGTTGGTGCCCACCATGCCTCTTTGACCCTCTGAAGCCTCTACATTATCATGTTCTTTGTGATGTTCATTTCATTCTGCGAGGTGCGTTTCTTGTAAACATACGAAGTCTGGTGGAGAGATGTCGAACCACTCAGTGTAATTTATTATATTTTGCCATTTACCTTGATTGTCCAATATCCCTGTAAGCCATTTACATTCCATGACATGATTTTAATTCCCGGGGGTGTATGACTCTCCTGATCTCTCCTTGCCTGCTTCCTTGGTCTTCCTGCCCCCCTGTCCGCCATGATTTGACTACCCGTGCCTTACCCAATGCCTTGGCTGCCTACTTGGTTCAAGAACCCAGCAGAGTCGTATCCATTACTGTTGACACCGGGCTTATCCTCTTTTCCAAGAAGTTTGGCTTCCACGCGAAGGCGTCCACCTTGACCGCTACTGGTGCGCTACGCGCCACCCATTTTGCTGCCACCTCCCCTCCTAGCAACCCATAGGGGATGGTTTCTACAACCTGCCAAGGCATCCAGACCAGACCTTCCCTTAAATCCGTCCTATCCCTCATATGCATGAGCAGCGGTCTGAAATCCGCTGCTGCTTCCTCCCCTCCCGCTTCCAAAGCTTCCATTGTCTCTTTCCTCCACTCGAGACGGTACTCCCTCTCCAATTAGATTTTGTAAGTCCTTACCCGCGCAGGCGCTGAGAGGTGTTGTGATGAGGTAGAGAGAGCGGTTAATTGCTACCTCCCAATCCGAATGTTTTTCATTCCATTGACAGGGCAGAATAACTCTCCTCTTGGCTCTGTTTTTTGCCTCCAACCGTGCTGCTGCTTCAATCTCCTTCAACTGCCCTTTTGCTATTTTTTGCAGATTTACGGTTTCCTCCTCAAATTCCCTGTTCTCGTCCTTCAGTGCATTGACTTGGGCTTCCAACATCGCTGCTTGTCTTTGCAATTCCTGCTTTTCGTCCTCCTCCCCCTCTTCCTGCTGCTTAGCTGCGTCCTTCCTTGGCTGGTCTTGCGTTCCCGCCGTCTGTTCCACCCTACTTCCCTGCTCTTCATCCATTTGTGCCTTCCTCTTCCTGTTGCCTCCTTTACTACTCTTGCTTTGATATGTCTTCGGCCATTGGAAGATTTTGGCATATTCTTCGTCCTGAATTTGAATGTCGTTCTTGACTGGGCGAGCTTTTCTTGCATATTGAGCTGCATAGAATTCGTTTATCTCTCCTTCCCTTCTTAACAGCTCAAAACAGTTTTCGGAGGTGATATCTTCCGCTACCTGAGTCGCCTGCTTCAGATTCCTCAAATGCTTATGATGTGCCAGTCTGATCTCGCATTCAATCATTCTCCCCCATTCCAACTATTCCACCGTCTGAGTCCACTGCTCTAGCTTCATGACCTACTCCCCTAATTGTTCCATCCAATTCTCTTCCCCTGATGAGTCCTCGGACTCTGAATCTGCAGTAAAATCCCTCTGATCTTCCTCTGCCTGCTGTATTTCCTCCTCTGTCATATTTTCAACACTGCGCATGAGCTTCCCTCTTTACTCAATGATATTGACGGATGCCTCTGGTGTGGTGGTTCCCCAGCATGCATTTGTGGATTCGCTTCCCTGGCCGCTGGCATCCGACCCCGTTGCTTGAGTATTTCCCTCCTTACCTTGTGTTGCTCCATCCTCCGACCCCTCAGTTCGGCTCACCTTCGCATTCTCAGTTACGGTGCCCTTCTGTTGTCGTTCAGCTTGTTGCGATTGGCCTTCTTGCCTACCTAATCCTTCCCTCTCCCCTGACAGGTCTTTTCTCTTTAAGGAGTGATTCTCTCCACTTGTGCTTTCCCCTTCATCCTCCCCACATTCCATGTTATCCCCCTGTTCCTCCTCCATTTTTTCTGCACTGCCCTCTTGTCCCTCATGTTGCTCTTGCTGTTGATTCCTGGCAGCCAAATTTTCTAGAAACCCCCGTTCTGCATTTTTCCCGAGCACATGGAGCTCCTCCATGAACTTCAATCTTTGTTGCTCATCCTGTATCGTCGAGTCGTCTAGTATTGGCTTCGAGATATAACCCGTTTCCTTGTCCTCCATCCTCCTCACTCCTTTTTGCCTCCACCTACTATCGTACGGAGGGTATATGCCCGGCTTGACTGTAGGTTCTCTCTTTAGGACCCACACCCACCTTGGAGCCTCCAAGTTGTCGTCAAAAATCCACCCTCCGTACTGTGGCGAGTTAATGTACCATACCCCTGGCTTGCTTTCACATTCCTGCAACATCGACTGACGCAGTGGAGTCTATTTGCTGCATGTGCCTCCCTGCGGACAAAAGGATCCCAAGTGACCCCTTCCCCTACACTTGAAGGAGAAAGGGTTTGTTGTAGTCGATATAAAAATGGTGATCCTCTGACCGCTCTTTCTGAAGATCCATTGGTCCGGGAACTTCGGCGGTGCCCCTGATTTGACCTCCAAACAAGCCACCCGTGAGTCGTGGTTCGGTGCGAGGAAGTCTGGATTTGCGGGGAGCCATTCAATGATTGGATTGTTAGGAAATTCCTCTACTAACCTTTTTTGCACAAAACTATGCATACCCTCCGACAAATTGTCAAATTGCACCCAAAAGTGGTTTCTCATCATCGACTGTCTGTGCCTTGAAGCCTCCGCCTGCAGGGGACGTGGTGGTTTCCATGACTGAATGGTTACCACCGCCCCCTTGCATTTCAACGAACCAATAGACAACAGGTATTGTGCGTAAGTTGGGTCAACACATACTATCATCACAGAGAACCTTCCTCTCTTGTGGTAAGAGACGTCCGGTTTCCTTGCTGGGATGCTTTCCATAGCCCTGAGTCTATCCATCACCCATCTTCGTTTTTCATTCAATGAGAGTTCCCTGCTTCTTCCCAAGAAATTGAATAGAACTGCGTGTTTCTCGTACAACTCGTTTAGCGTTTGAATGTCCTCCTCCGGATATTCCCACACCTCTACCTCCTCCTCCTTCCCCCCTCACTCTTGATTACTTCCTTCGTGACTTTGATTTCCGCTGTGATTTTTGTTTTTTCCATAAAAAATTCCATTGCTTTCTGTCCCAATGTGCGAGTCTTGAAATCCCCTGCTTTTATGTTTGTCCCTGTCTGTGATGTGGATTGAGATGGTTGAGTCCCGGCTGACGCCTCTGCCTTTGGCTGAACTCCCTTTTCTCCCTTTCGCTCATGGTCCTTTGGGCTGCTGCCACATAAGAGATTGCCATAATTACTCCTTCCTCCCCCCGTCTCTAACTTGCCCCCTTCGTCCCCCTATTTGTCCACTTCTCCTCCTGCCCCTCATCTTTGACCTCCTATCCCTCCACCCCTTCGTTCTTGCCCAATGTGTCGAAGTGAGACTCCCGTTTCCTACTTGCAAACCTCTCAATCGCCTTTACCCCTTTTTCGTTTTTTTTTTTTTTTTTTTTTTTTTTTTAATATCTTCTCCTGCCTACTGTGCCGAGGTGGCGCTCCCTCTTCCCAGTTGTGCTCCTCCCAATCTCCCACCTTCCTTCCGTATGTACTATATCTGTCTCTTATACACATCTAGATGTGTATAAGAGACAGGGTCTAGAATACCCAGACCACCCTGCTGCTTTGGTCTAGTGACATGTTTCCACGCCACTTTGGATATGAAGCGTGAGTTGGTAACTTTGGATGTCCAAAGATATGNTCCTCTCTTATATGCCCCCTGTTTTCTGACAATTTTCCACCGCACTAATGTCTGCCCCCCTTCCCTTGTGCTCACCTGCCGATTGTATCAAACTGACGCTCGCGCCTCCTAGTATCGATTTGTGAAACCGATCCCCCTCCCTTCCACTTTTACACTTTTCTTTCTCAGGCCCCCCGTTTTCTCCGTTCTTCTTGCTTTGTGCTCACGAGGCTTCTGCCTTGCGTCGTTGATGTGGCACCCCTTCCGAGAACCAATTAGCGACTTACCTTTGAAATCGCAACACGCCCGTAGTCCTTGCTGCTCGCAATTACCTTGGTGACTCGGTAGTCCCTTAGTCCCTTGGGAGGTCAACGTGTTGTGGTCAGCGTGCGAAGTTGACTTGGTGACTTAGATCACTCTCTTCCCATATCCGTCCTGCTTTTCGCCTTGCCGCACGTTTTCCCTACTCCTCGCTGACCGTGGATACGTGGCTGACGTGGCGCAGTTAATTACTGTCTTCCTCCCTACGATGAGCCTCGTGCGTTCTCAGCGCGTCGAAGCTTCACCCGCGGAGGCCATGTGCTGACGTGGTCGACACACGAAGGTCGTGTGTTGACGCGCCCAGCATGGAGTCCGCGCGTTGACGCACGTAGCGCATCGCTGCCAATCCCGGCCCGTGACTTCGTCAGCCGTAGCGAGCGCTGCTTAGCGCACTACCCCAGCGGTTTTTTAAAGTTATTTCCTAGGCTGTTTTCCGGGCGCCCGGGCACCCAACTTATGCCCGGGTACACCCGGGTGCCCGGCCGGGCATGACCCCCAGGCAGGGTTACAGGCAGCCCCAGCGCAAAAAAAAAAATTAAAAATTCCAAAAAAATATAAATGTTGTGTAGAATTGCAATACACACGACTTTTGGCTGACAGTCACATTAGAATTCTTCACAGAATCAGAGAGATAAAAAAGAAAAACAGAATCACACTAAGGCACCCCCCTTTAGCCCCTTCAAAACCAATTTATACCCCCTTGACAGCCAACTCACAAAAAAAGAAACGAGCCCGGATCTGGGGTCCTCTAGGAGAGTGCAGAAAACCAAAAAAAAACTCCCAGGGTACCAGGTGCCCAGCCGGGCGTGACTTCCTAGGTTCTTTCCTAATATTTGGAATCAAGGCATTTCCCGACAATTCTTCCACAAATCCTGAAGGAACATTTTTTGTTCGTTTTCTTTATTTCTTTTTTCTTCCTCTTCTTCTTGGTTTGTTCTTTCTTTCGTTTGTTCTGTCGTTCGTTCTTTCTTTTTCGTCTGTTCGTTCTTTCGTTCTTTCTTTCAGTCTTTCTTTCGTTCTTTATTTATTTATTTATTTATTTTTATTATCATTATGATCAGGGTTGCCGGCGTTCGGGACGGGCCGAACGCCCGAACCCGAACGTCCGAACGTACGGGACCCCTTCGGAAGGCGTTCGGCCGTTCGGGCCGAACGCGGACCAAAAAAAAAAAAAAAAAAAAAAAAAAAAAAA
>BFEA01000019.1:2740562-2757581 GCA_003427395.1 Chara braunii | reverse complement strand
AGAGAGAGAGAGAGAGAGAGAGAGAGAGAGAGAGAGAGAGAGAGAGAGAGAAAAAAAAAAAAAAAAGTTAAATGGCAATAATGGAGTATGGGTCAAATTGTCGCCACTATCGAGTGCATCGACCCCACAGGGCACCCCTCCCGGCCGCGTCACGAAGGATTTTGGCAGGATGTGTCTCAAAAGAGCATTTGCCTCTCCGACCGTGTGCAGCAGCCGTACCTCTTGCGAACCCCTACGACACGATAGAGGTCGCAAGAGGAACAACTTACGTGTGCCCAAGGAGTTCTCACCACCCTTAGGCAGGAGTATCGCCATCGCGCTACCAAACCACGTGAGAAAGTTACTCGAGTGCAATCACAGAGGTGGCCCGGCTGAGGGCGTTTCTCATTCGTTGTACGATAAGGGGTACGTGCGGTCGAACGCCTTAATTGGACTCGCATGTTAACTAACGCTCCGGGGTCTGATCTAACTAGCGCGGTCCTATGCAGGTCGACTAGGACGACCAAACTAACCACGTGATACACCTCAAAAAAATAAAACCGAACTCCGTATATAAATCGTGCCTAGTCTCTTTATCACATCCGACCTATAACCTTTTGGCAATAGAAATAAGCAGGTGTTGCGCGTAAGGCTCTGAATAAATATCGTGGCGACATGGGCTTTGTCATACCGACTAGCCATATCTGAATATGCAAGCACGCGCAATGATGGTGTACTATGTGGTACCCATGACCACGCGGTCCTCAATGGTTTTGAGGATCGTTTTCGACGCTCGAGTGTCAATTGACAGTACCCTCTTTCGTACCCTGCACGGAGGAGTACTAGGTAGGCTTCGGCCCTTAGTGGTGGCCAAACGCCTCTAACCCTAAGAACGGGGCTCCATCTTCAGAGACCTCGGACAAGGTCAAGGGGTTTGACTTTGATAGCCCCCATGAACATCAACGTCTAGCTATAAAAAATTAACAAGTAATTCAAAGAGGGATCTCTCGTATCCTCGCACTCGATTCTCACACAATCCTCGTGCATAGTCAAAGCAGACTGCGCGATTGCACAAAATATAAATATAACGGGTCATTGGATACAAGGCGATCACTCTCACAATCAAAGTGTGACTTCCTTCCTAAATATAGGAATGATTGCAAGCAAGGGCAAATCCTGACTTTAAATCACAAAACATACCTGCAATCACATGAAGAATCAACATTCGACAGGTTATGCACTATACGGGGTCAACTTCAACCACTCTCTGCACTCACACCCCTTGCCTTATTCACACAAGCCCCAACCTTTGTCCAACCTCCTAAATGAAAATACTCAGTCCTTTTAAATTATTATTTTAAAAAATCCAAGCAAAAAAAAATTTATATATATATATATACATATATATATATACAGGGTAACCAGCGTTTAGGACGGGCCGAACGCGGACAAAAAAAAAACAAAAAAAAACAAAAAAAAACAAAAACAAAGTCATCAAAAAAATCTGAAAAAAATGTATGTTATGGAGAAAAATAAACTAAACAAGATTTGTCTGAGAATTACATCCGAATTGCTTACCAAATTTGAAATAAAATAATAAAATACGAAAAAAAAAATATTAATAATAAAAATAAATAAAAATAAAAAGAGAATTAAATTTAGTGAGTGCGCGAGCATATTTTCGACACCATCATACTTGGCAATTTTTTATTTTTTTTGGCATAGCTAAACGCCCTGAAAATTTACAGATGTGTACTTCACATAATACAAAACCCACTAAAAAAGTTTCAAAAAATAATAAATATGTTTAGACCCCGAACTAAAGTGAAAACAAAAAGTAAAAAGTGAAAAAATACGTGGGCGAGCACGTTTTGACACCGCCATCTTTGGCGATTTTTAATTTTTATTTGGCTTAGCCAAATGACTTGAAAATTTACAGGCGTGTACCTCACGTCATAGAGAAATCACAAAAAACAATTCAGAAACAATTATTATTTTTAGGCCCCGAAATAATTTTTGGCGGGGGCCGAACGCCGTCGGGTTCGGACCCCGTACGGGACCCCGAACGCCCGTACGTACGGAGGTCTGCCCGGGGAAGATGAGTTTGAAACCGATAAATCGGTAACCAATTAATTATTGAGGATAACATAACATGATCCTTGCAGGATCAGACTGAACTAGTCAGACCTTGAATCAAAACAATCGGAAAGGATCTGTAAACAACACATGTCAGTCTTTAAAGTTATGCTTAAGTACATGGAGAATAAAACTTCATATATCCCAAGATTCAAACTTTTATCAATACAATTTCAAAGATCAGAAAAAATTTCGGCAGCATCTCCCTTGTACAGGATGGATCGCCAAAATTTTTTGTACCAAATATAATCTAACTCTTCGAAACTAAAAAAAACAAATCGGCAACACTCCCTCTAGAGAAAGTGTCTTTTCAAAATTCATACTCAGCTAGATTTGAGATTAAAAAACGACTTTTGACTTTACAGAGTTACAAGTGGATCTGCCGCAGTCACGTTGTGGCGAAGGACGATGACAGAAACATTTTTGCAAAACACCCCGGACATTGGTTGGACCCCATCTTTGCAATGTACCCCTATCGAACACCGTCCAACTTTGCAAAATGCCTCGGTAGTTGCTAATTTTTCGTAGATGCAATTGCAAAAGGCCAAGGCCAAAACGGGGAGGCTCACATTGCGAATTTGCACACGCGGCTGATAGGGGCATAAGATAAAGATGTCAGCCCAAAGGTCATTCCACTGTACCGACATCTTTCAAGGACATTTTGAAATACATCTAAATTTATGGGGGTATTCGACAAATTACCACCGCCTCAAAAAAGGACGATGACATTTTTTCAATATTTGGAGGAAGATATGCAAGTCTCTCTCTCTCTCTCTCTCTCTCTCTCTCTCTCTCTCTCTCTCTCTCTCTCTCTCTCTCTCTCTCTCTCTCTCTCTCTCTCTCTCGTATGCGCATACACTCGCATACTTCCTCCCCCTTGTGCGACTTCCTCTCCCTAGTGCGACCTCCTCGTCCTCCCTCGTGGCCCCCTCCTCCCACTCACACAAACTCCTCCCCCTAGTGTGACCTCCCCCTCCTACTGGTGCGACCTCCTCCTCCCCCTCCCGCACGACCTCCTGCAACCTTTCATCTCAGCGTGCGACCTGCTTCTACCCCTCCCATGACTTCCTCATTCCCCATGTACAACCCACTCCTCCCCCTCTTCGGACCTCCTCCTCCCCCTCGCGGAACTTCCTCCTTCCCTTCACGGGACCTCCTCCCCGTCCTTGTGCAACCTGCTTTCCCCCCCACTAATGGTTACCGACCACCTGAAATTTCAGAATGAAAGATTCTGAAGTGGCCTAAAACCGTTGAAATGGTCTGAAGGCACTTCAGGTCATTTATGAAGTTTTGGGTGGTTTGGAGGACAAGTTTTATGTTTTTTTTTTTTTTTTTTTTGCTTGTTTTTTCAGCCACTTCAGGTCATTTCAGGAATTTCAGGTGGGGACCTGAAACCACTGAAATGGCTGAAGCTTCTGAAAGGGGTTTCGGGTACCCCCATCCAACCACTGAAGTGGCTGAAGCTTCTGAAAGAGGTTTCGGGTACCCCCATCCAACCATTTGGATGGGGGTATCTGAAACCCTTTTCAGAAGCTTCAACCACTTCAGGTTATTTCAGGAATTTCAGGTGGGGACCTGAAACCGCTGAAGTGGCTTAAGCTTCTGAAAGGGGTTTCGGGTACCCCCATCCAACCATTTTGATGGGGGTACCTGTAACCCCTTTCAGAAGCTTCAACCACTTCAGGTCATTTCAGGAATTTCAGGTGGGGACCTGAAACCGTTGAAGTGGCTGAAGCTTCTGAAAGCGGTTTCGGGTACCCCCATCCAACCATTTGGATGGGGGTACCTGAAACCCCTTTCAGAAGCTTCAACCACTTCAGGTCATTTAAGGAATTTCAGGTGGGCACCTGAAACCACTGAAGTGGCCGAAGCTTCTGAAAGTAGGTTTCGGGTATTTGGATGGAGGTACCTGAAACCCCTTTCAAAAGCTTCAGCCACTTCAGGTTATTTCAAGAATTTCAGGTGAGGACATGAAGCCGCTGAAGTGGTTGAAACTTCCGAAAGGGGTTGTAGGTACCTCCATCCAACCATTTGGATGGGGGTATCTGAAATCCCTTTCAGAAGCTTCAACACTTCAAGTCATTTCAAGAATTTCAGGTGAGGACCTGAAACCGCTGAAGCGGCTGAAGCTTCTGAAAGGGGTTTCGGGTATCGCCATCCAATTATTTGGATGGGGGTACCTGAAAACCCTTTTAGAAGCTTCAACCACTTCAGGTCATTTAAGGAATTTCAGGTGGGGACCTGAAACCGCTGAAGTGGCTGAAGCTTCTGAAAGGGGTTTCGGGTACCCCCATCCAGCCATTTGGTGGGGATGTGAAAAGGCTGAAAGTGACCTGTAAATAGTGTGTGTTGTTAACCATCTCTCTTTCCCCCTTGCACATCGTCTTCCGACCTCCTCCTCCCCGTCACGTGATGTTTTCCCACCTCTCTTTTGACCTCCTCCAGCTCCTCCTTCTCCTTGCGCGACCTCCTCCTCACCTCTCACATGTCCTCTTCCGACCTCCTCATCCCACTCGCGCGACCTCCTTCCACCTCCCTTCCAACCTCCGCACGACCTCCTGCAACCTCTCGTCCTCCTCGTGTGACCTGCTCGTCTCCCTCACACTACCTCCTCCTCCTCCTCCTTGCACGACCCACTCCTCCCCCTCTTTCGACCTCCTCCTCTCCCTTGTGCGACCTCCTCCTAGGCTCCTCCCCCTCTTGTGACCTCTTGCTCATCCTTCCGCGACCCGTTCCTCCCCCTCACACATCGTCTTCCCACCTCCTCCTCCCCCTCGCGAGACCTCCTCCTACCCCTCACTCGCCCCCTTTCTCCCCCTCGTGCGACTTCTTCCCCCTCTTCTGACCTCTCCCTTGCTCGACCTCTTCCTCCCCCTCACACAATGTCCTCCTAGTCCTTGTGCGACCTCCTCCCCCTCACGCGTCTTCCACCCACCTCCTCATCTCCCTCACACGACCTCCTCCTCCTCCTCCCCCTCGCGCGACCTCCTCCTACCCCTCGCACGACCTCCTCCTACCCCTCGCGTGACCTCTTCCTACCTCTCGCACACCCCCCTTCTTCCCCTCACGCGACTTCCTCACCCTCTTCTGACCTCCCTCTTGCTCGACCTCCTCCTCCCCCTCACACAACGTCCTCCTAATCCTTGTGTGACCTCCTCCTCCTCACTCGTCCTCCACCCACCTCCTCATCCCTCTCGCACGACCTCCTTTTCCTCCTTGTCGCGATGTCTGCTTCCCCTCGCATGACCTCCTCCCACCTCTCTTCCGACCTCCTCCTCCTCCTTGTCGGGACGTTCGCTCCCCCCTCGCACAACCTCCTCCTCCTTGTGCGACCTCCTTATCCCCCTCGTTCCGACCTCCTCCTCCCCCTTGTGCGATGTCCTGCTCCCCCTGACAACCTCCTCCCTACATCCTCTCCCCTCCTCCATGAATTCTCGTTGTCTGCCATGCTTATCGTCCTCCTCCTTTTCGCCCCTCTTTCTCCTTTTGTTCCATCTTCCTCCTCTTTCCTCCATTCTCATTGTCCCCTCGCTCCTCCTCTTTTTCGTTATTCCTCCTCGTCCTCGCTGCTCCTCATGCTGCCTCCTTTGTTTCGATCGGCCCAAACATGCTTCTCCCTCTTCATCCTCCCTCTTTCTACCACCCTTCCTGCTCTGAGCGCACACGTGCCACATGCCCCAAATGTCTTTCTCCCTCTTCCTCCTCTCTCCTCCTGCGTTGATCCTCCCTCCTCCACCACATCTTTCCATCGCCGCCCTTTTCCATATCGATGAGCCCCGTCCGACACCACGGAGTAGTGGGAAACAGAACTGAATGGGGGGGTTAAGAGAAAAATCGTGGCAGCGAGGAATGGGACCTTGTGTCCTCCCGACACTGCAGAGTGGGGCGTGTCGTGTGGAACCGCCACATCGAATTTCCTTCACTCCCGCCCGCAGTCCCACTGTCGAGCGCATCGGCCCCCGCCTTTTTCTCGCGAAGGGGCGGGAGCCCTCCCGACCATGTCACGCAGGAGTAAAAACAAAACCAAGAGACAACTTGGGGACAACACATAATTAACACCGTGAACTGCCGAGACGCTCGCGGTCGCATCGTTTCTCCGTCGCTCTAGCCGGGTGCTCCAGCTGTACATCCCGCGGTCCCCTACGACAGGATAGGTTCTCGCGGGGCACAACTTGCTTCCGTAAGGTGCTGTCACCACACTTAGGGACGTATCCCTACCGAGCTAATGACCCACGTGCGAAAACTTTTAAATGCAATTGCAGAGGTAGGTCAGCCGAGGGCATTTGCTCGCTCGCTGTAGTATAGGTAGGCGAGGTTAAAACGCCTATTGAACCTGAACGCCGTTCATCTATTAGGGCGATGATCTCATAAGAACAAAGCGTACGCCGATCGACTAGGACGGTCTCAACCAAGCATGAAACCCACAACTCAATTTTAGTCTTGTTAAACACTAGTAAAAAAAAAACTATAACAACCACACATAGTTGTATAAAAAAAAGTCGATCGTGGTCGACAAGAGTATATATCAAAGTCTGAAAGAATCCAAATCATCATATGCTACATCCACTGAACACAAGATCAAAATAAAATTCGACCACCTCGAGTCGGAACCGATGAAACAAAACATCATACCGAGCTAAAAAAACTGGAAGTTGGCTTCGACAAATAACCTCAATGCAGCTGACAAGGTAGTCGGATAACCTTAATTTTGACTTAATGAGATGTGTCGCCATTCATTCCACCTACCGCCGACTTAAGATTAGCCACGCATCTGCGGCATGTCAGGCTGGTATGTTACCGACTGGCTAGCTCCTTTTCACATTTACATAGGAGCAACCCTTGTTTATGAAGGTCTGTAATGCCCAGTAGGCAATCCGTCTGTGGCCTAGCAGGCCTTGCCTGTCGGGACTGCTAGTTCCCTGGTCGACTGTCCGGTCCATTGCCTCGAGTGGCCTCACCCCTTTGCCTGCGGCCTCGCAGACACTGGCTGCCTGAGGCCTTACAGGCCCTACCTGCCGCTTTCCCATGGATGGCTGTCCATCCACGACTTCGATTTATCCAATGGTGGGCCTCGACATGGGTCTGTTGGTCTCCCCTTGCTCGAGGTTAACCCACGAGGTTCCAAAAAATAAAAAAAACTTCCTATTTCGCCCGCGTCATGGCCCCAAACCCAGTGCGCTCCTCTTTTCAGCCTACTTAGGCCCTGAATTAGGTAGAATAAGTTTAACTTCAACGTTCTGATGTTCACACGCCTCTGCGGCTTCAACAAAAGCGAAGCATAGTCGGTTACTGTCATTGTTCTTAGATGCTGCAGACGTCCGGACTAGGGTTCTAAAAGTTTTAGTCTCTCGATCAAAGGCGAGGTATGAATAAACTTTCAGCAAGCGTCGACCTCATAAAGTCCTTCAATTCAACGAAAAAGTCGGACAGCGTCCGACGTTGAAAAACCCGGCAAATACTCTTGTCAGGGTATTTGCCCCAACAACATTCCTAGACCCCATTGAACGACGTCCCCGTCGTTCACCATCATAAATAATTAGGATCCTTATAAAAATTTCATATGAAAGTAACGATCATAATACAACAATTCTAACAATTGTCCGGAACCAAGCCGAAACTTTTACAACAATTTACAACATAATAACAAAATTGGATTTAGCCTCTAGAAACCTTCACTTAATACAACAAAACTGGATTTAGCCTCTAGAAGGCTCACTTAATACAACAAAACAACTTTTAGCCTCCAGAAGCCTCACTTAATACAAAAAAACTGAATTTAGCCTCTAGGAGTCTTAAATTTTTACAAATCATATGTGGATGGAATGATACCAGATATAGCCTCGGGCAAACCTCATCAAAACTTGAACCTAGGTATAGCCCCTAGAAGCCTTCAATTCAGAGGAACTTTTTGAGAATGATCCCAGCATCATCCCACTGGCGGTGACTCAAAACATCATTTAGTCTCTCAGAATGGTACCCGAAAAACTTCCGGCTAGCCTTCTTAACCCCAATTATTTGACACATCATTTTATCTAAAAAAGTCAGGTTTAACCTCCTGACAGGTCCTTCAAAATATTCAACCTCTTGAGCGGCCCAGACAAAATCCGAACCAACCATTCATGAGAGAAACCATTCGTTCAAAGTTCCCCGACCAAGTTATGATCCTCATTCCATTTCACATGAGTTATCATGCCCGTTACTTCTAAGCCCCTTGTGAATGCATCGAGGAGTGGTGCAATCCGTATGAGGATGCATCTCAACATCAAGCCCCGCTTTAGATTCAAACCTCACCACATTCCCTCCAATTCCAGTGTTTTCGACCTCATTAGTCCTCTGCATATAGAGTAGAACAGCCCCACCTGACATGACCGGGGTTGACTAGGCCCCGATTATGGAGATACGGTGACCATTCTGACACGAGGTTAGGTAGTCACTCCTCCCCTCATGACAAACAGTAGTCGCCTATCCTTATAGGCATTATTCCAACAAGATCTCAACACCTTCCTCCCTTTCAGTGATAGTGCAGTCTCCCTTCCTTAAACCACTCAGGATTCGGCAGACAACATCCCACCATGGACCAGGAGCATAGCTCCGGCGTGGGCCTCACTACCACCTACGGAGTTCAAAAATCCATCAGAAATTTATCGTGACATGAGAACGCCTTCAAAATTTATTTCAAAAAAATACAACAACAATACAACTTAAAATAAATGCTTTCACATGAAATTTCATAACGATCAAAGCTAAAAAATATTCAACAATAATACAGATGCCTTCGATCATAGAAATGCATCACTAAAACGAATAATCTCGAAATGAAGAGGAGTCCTGATAAACTGATCAATCGAAATATACATCATTCCAATACCTGATGCATGACTAAATAAATTTGCAAAGAAATATCGAAGGGAAGTCAACGTTTGGTTGACAACCTTTAAAAATAGTTTCAATCACAAACTATAACAACTTACTAAAATAATACCTCAAGGTTCATGATAAATAATACGATTAAAATATGACACATGAAAGCGGTAACTCTCAACATAATAACTCAAATACCAAAACAATAACAGAATATGACACAATTAATATCAAGGTATTATGAGTTTAAACCCAACTGAAATGTTAAAAAAAAATAAAATAATCTTCAGAATAAAATTCAAAAATAATTTTATCGAGATAAGATGATAAATTAAATAAAATCAATCGATAAAAATAAAATAATCAGAATACGATCAATTTATCCACTACAAAATAAAATACCCGATTGTCGTTCCGCTAAGGACAACGGTAGTTTGTTGTTATCCCCGACAACGGCGCCACCTGTCGAGCGCATCGGCCCCCACCTATTTTGCAAAGGCGGGAGCCCTCCCGATCATGTCACGCAAGAGTAAAACCAAACAAAACCTAGAGACAACTCGGGAATGACACCTAACTAATCCCGCGAGCCGCCGACACGGTTGTGGTCGCGTCGTCTCTTTGTCGCTCTAACCGGGTGCGCGAGCTGTACATCCCGCGGTCCCCTACGACAGGATAGATTCCCGCGGGGCATAAGTTTTTCCTCCCTAAGGGGATGTCACCACCCTTTAGGGCGTATCCCTACTGAGCTACTGACCCATGTGTGAAAGTTTTTACATGCAATTGCAGAGGTAGGTCATCCGAGGGCGTTTGCTCGCTCGCTGTAGTATAGGTACGCGCGATTAAAACGACTATTGAACCCGGACATCGTCTGTTCCTTAGGGCGCTGATCCCCTAAGAAACGAAGCGTACTCCGATCGACCAGGACAGTCTCAACCAAGTGTGAAACCCACAATATCCTAGTCTTTTTAGACACCAGTCAAAAGAAAGTTAAACGACCACATATAAATATATAAAAAAGAATCGACCGTGGTCAATAGGAAATTATTTTTAATCTGACATAATGACAGATAGAATCCAAATCGTGATTAGATATATCCAATAACACATGATTGAAATTCAATCCGACCATCTCAGGTCGAGCTCCACAAAACCATCATACAACCGTCAACGAGGGGTTGGTTTTCGACAATAACATAGATGCCGCCGACAAGGTAATCGGCTGCCTTAGTTTTGACTTGATGAGACGCGTTGCCAAAGTCATTCATTCCACCTACAGCCGACTCAAAATTTGACACGCTCACATCTGTCTCCATACTTTCTCAATCTTATTGGATGACAGACTGTTTTGCGGATGATTCTTGATCAGGAGCATTGCTTGAGGTGTTGCATGCCTATCCCTCTAGGAAGTGGTCTGGGGTACTCCTCCTCCTCGCTCAAGCACAAAACTTGGATCTCAGAAGTTGGGTCGTCTCCACCGAATCGGCAAAGTACCCCCCTATAGAACGGTCCACTCTGGGTCAATAACAGGGTCGGCTCCTGAAGCAACGAACCCCTGCCCCAGATGCTTCCTGGAGAGAGAACATGTGTCCACTACAAGTAACTTTCAATGATTCTCATTTTTTCTAAGTTCAGGGTAATTTAAGCAAAGGGAAATCAAAAGAGATAAAGAATGAGAATCATTTGGACAGGTATAGGCAGATAAGGTCATTCGAAATAGAGGCAGTTAATCCTCGAAAAAAATTACATTCATTATTTTTTGATTCTCTTTCTGTTTTCAAAATGTTTTTTCTCGCGGCACCCATCAATTATCCTTCAGAAATAGTAAGCAAGGTCTGAAAATCCTAAATGGTCCTGAAGTGGTGAAAGGTCCAAAGATCCTAAAAACCACCTGTTTAGGCAAGCTGCATCCTGAAGTGGTGAAGGGTGTCCTGAAGTGGTCAAGTGAAGAGTTTTTGGCAGTCTAAAAATCATGAATGGTCCTGAAGTGGTGAAAGGTCCGATGACCGTGAAAACCACCATTCATCACTTCAAGATGCAGCCTGCCTACACAGGTGGTTTTCAGGGTCTTCGAAGCTTTCACCACTTCAAGACCATTCAGGATTTTCAGACCTGAATGTTCTGAAGTGGTGAAAGGTCCGAAGACCCTAAAAACTATCAGTTTAGGCAGGCTGCATCCTGAAGTGGTGAAGGGTGTCATGAAGTGGTGAAAGGTCCGAAGACCCTGAAAACCACTTGTTTAGGCAGGTTGCATCCTGAAGTTGTGAAGGGTGTCCTGAAGTGGTGATGAAAAATACGACTGTTGTTAACCTTCTCTAGAAAAAAACGGCTTGTCGTTCCACCTTGATAGGTGTGGTCCAACACGCAGACTGTCGCCACGATTATTAATGTTGCTCGTCGTACCGCCAGAACAATCTCACTGCAATTTACCCCTTCACCGACATTGACGGCATCGCACCAAAAGAAAACCAGCACCTTCTCTCCTCTTATTGTCGCCTGACGAACCCCAATTTCGGCCGCATAATGCCGCAAAAATTACTGTCATTGACGCCAAGAAAAATCGGCAACATATTCCCACCGGAATGTCAATTCCGCCATGCTGCAAAATGGACAGCACCTTGTCCTGCTGCAAAACAGACAACACCTTGTCCTGCCACAAAACGAACAACAACTCGTCGTACCACAAAGCGGACAGCACCTCCTCGTGCCGCAAAACGGACAACACCTCCCCTTAGTTCAGTGTCACCGGATGCGCCGCAAATTCTGCAGCATAACGCTGCAAAAATAACCGCCGTCGATGCCCGAAAAAATCAGCAGCACACCCCTAAAAAAGTGGGGAAGAAGCCTGCCGTGGTCCAGTTCGTCGGTACCAACACGTGCGTCACCTTGAAGCCTGCCACTGCAGAGGAAGTCCCGACGTCAAATTAATAAAGCTTTGGACCTGAATAAAATTCAGGCCCAAAGTACAGCTCTTGCCGCACAGTCCCGGTCCAGCAGCGCGGTCCCAAGAACTGTTCCAAAGGTCCAACAATAACCTGAGGGTGGAGCAGAGTGCTCCCTTCCTCGGCTATGGCTGTCCTCCTCGTCCGACGCTTTTCTGCAGTCCTCCAGCCTCCACCAGCGCTGCCTCCCGCAGCTCCTCCAGCAGTCCGGCAGCACTCAAGTGTGTTTGTCACACACTGACAGCATGAGTGCTTTGTGTGGCAGCTGGTGACAACTGCCTTTGGCTGAGAAGGGTTGGACGTCACTCCAGCCCCCAGGCAAAATTGCAGGCTCACAATGAGCCCTTGATCTATCCAAGATCAAAGGCGAACTGTGGCCTCACGACAGTCACAGCCTTAGTGGGGGCAGTTCCCTCAACTGCCTCATTTTTATTTTTATTTTCTTTATCTCATTATCTCGAAATTTCATGAGATAGCTGAGCTTTTGTCATTTTCAAATTTGCTTTTCTTTTATTTTTTTGATAAGGGGTTAGAAAGATACAACCCCTTTCAGTTTGATGTACCTGGACCCTTTTTCCAGGGCAGATACATCAGGGAAAAGATTGTACTTAGTCTTTTCCTTTATGAGCCCTCAATTTTCAGGCTCCCTCTAAAAACAGGAGCCTGACAGTTACCTCTGGCAGCTTCTACCATAGGTAACACCTCGTGAGGACAAGTGTCCTCACGAGAATGCAGACAAAAAAACAAAGAAAATAAACAAAAAAAAATAAAAAGAAAACTAATTTCAAATATAACGCGCCTGGCCCTTACCTTGGTCAGGTTCATGCTGTTGAAACCAACATCTCTCCCACCATTTACTCTATCCTCCTCTGAAAACGGGGAGGGCAGTTTCAGGTTGGGAGAGATAGGGAAGCAACTCGTGAAAATTCACGGGTTCAAATCCCGACAGACTCGGAGCGGGGTGCAAAAAGTACCCCGACTGTGATGATTTTTTGAAAAACATTCGCCCAATAAAAAAATCTGAAATAATTCACGTGCATGGCCTAGGTGTCTCGCTACCTACATAAAAAAAAAATCAAGGCCGCCAAAGTTGTTTTACGCTATCAAAATAATATTAGCGCAAACCACAAAATACTGATTTTCAAAAAATTTAATCCTGTTTTCTCATTTTCTTTTCTTTTCTTTTTCTTTTTTTCTTTTTTTTATTATTATTATTTTTTTTTTTGCTTTTTTTTTTTTTTTTCCTTCTGACAACGGGGCGGCAACTAACAGGTCGGGAGGAGAAGGTCTTCCTCTCTCCCATCCTCTCATTTCTCTCTCTCTTCCTCTCCACTCAACTCCCACAGTTCCTCCTCCATGCGTGTGTCGTGAGTCGAGAGATTCAAGATCTCGAGGTCATGAATATTCGTGTCTTCTTAGTGAGGAGCTAAGCATGCTCCCACACAACCTGAAAAGGTTGTATTTCTGCCTTTTGTTCCCACGAGGTTGTTGCCTCGTTTTCATTTTGTTTCGTTGTTGTTGTTTTTTTTTTTTTTTTTTTTTTTTTTTTTTTTTTTTTTTTTTTTTTTTTTTTTTTTTTTTTTTTTTTTTTTTTTTTTTTTTTTTTTTTTTTTTTTTTTTTTGTAGGGATGTCGTTGGCATAAGCCAACGGCTATAACAGTCATTACCACGCCTTGCTRGCGCCTTCCCTCTTCCCTTCCAATGTGCGGACCTGAGTACGATTCCCATAGGGGAATCGAAAAAAAACTGAGTCATTTCTTGATTTGTGCGTGTTATCCCTCGTGGAGGGGTCACGCGGTATCTGCGCGGCCGTTTTCGACTGTGAGATCTGACGATCTCGCGGCCGAAATTGGTCGCGCTTCATGCTTGCACGATGGGCCGCTCCAAAAAAGGAGCTAGCCTAGGCAGCGTATCGTCGAGCTCGATTCCAACATTTGCTGGGTGAAAGTTCAATGCAGTACCTACTGGGCTAGCTTCTATCATTGGAGTTATCCTCGCCGCCGTTCTATTTGAAGGGTTGTTGCCCAATAGGGCGCCTATTCTCAGGCCTAGGCAGGCGCATTCCTGCCTTCCCCTGGTTTGGGCAGATGCAGACGCCTATCCCCTCCAAAGGCAGAGCCCCGCCATCCTGCCAGCTTTGGTCTCGTAGGCCCGCTAATCCCCCTTTAGTCATAGGTTTTCCCTCGACCCTTAACGGTTCGTCCTTTTCGAAAAGACACGGCACTCTGGTCGTGTTAGCCCTTCTCACCGTCGCTGCACCCCTGACGCGGCCAATTTTTGGTATTTCTGATCCTGAATCGCGCAGTTGTCTAGCCGCGCGTCATTATTTTAGGTAGGATAGGTCTAGTTCTACCATTTCCATGTCCGCGTGCCTCTATGGCCTCGACAAAACTGCCAACTACTGCCACTATTTTCGGACGCCGCATGTATCCGGACTAAGGTTCAAAAAAGTTATAGTCTCTTGGCTATAGGTTAGTCTAAATAAACTTCTGGCAGTCGTCAGTCTCATCAAGTCCCTCAATTTAACGAAAAGGTCAGACAACGTTTGACATTGAAAAACCCGAGCAGATACCCTTGTAAGGGTTTCTGCTCCGACCCCGTCACGAAACGCTGCAGCTGATTTACCATGCCTCAGTCCCGCCCGCCTCCACACCGAATTTTGTTGGGCCCAGCGGAAAGCGTCACGCTGGGCCCTTTGCATTCTTTAAGAGTATAGGAAAATTTTGTCGAACTCTTTTATTTAGTAAAATTTAGGCAACACTTCCTTTTAAAAAAATAGGTTTTTCAAATTTAGACCAAGTTAGATATCAGTTTGAAAACACAACTTGAACTCTGCTAAGACAAAATTTAACTGAATTTATAGATTCATAGAAATTTCGTCAGCACTTTACCTAGTGAAAGTGCCTTTCTAAAATTTTTACAAAATTAAATATAAATTATAAAATTAATTCTGACTTCTCAAACTCATTTTTTTCTAACTCCCTGATTTAGCAAAATTTTGGATATCACTTCACAATGTTCACATAGAAAAGTAGTAGGTTTCCCAAATTTATACTAAGTCAGATATATAACTCAGACAAAAGTTGAATTTTGTAAACACACAAATTGACTAACTTTTTTCATTCGTAGATATTTTGAACTAACCCATGTAGCTCCAACACATAAATTATAACAAGGGGACCCACCGCGGCTCCGCTCGCGGTAGACCAGGAGGTAGGAGGAAGAAGCGAGAGGTTGATGCATGCGGAGAATCTGATGTCATAATTGGTTGTTGAAGCATGCGCGAGAAATAGTCTATGGTCGCTGTTTCTTCTCCGTCTTCTTCTTATTCTCCATTTAAAAAAAAAAAAAAAAAAAAACAGTAAAAAAAAAGGCAGGACTTAAGAGGTCATGGCCGTAGAGACATTACCCGACGGAAAGTTAAGGATGAGTCAAAGACGACTGATGTTGCAGAATGAAGCCACGTGCGTGTCTCCATTTATCATTTGCTTAACCTCTCTTTTTGCACCTTCTCCTCCAGTTTGTGCTGACGGCTTGACGCCCACTATTCCCTATTCACCTCCCTATTCACTGGAACATTTGTATCTGACCGTCGATCGAAGGGATCAGAAATAATTGTAATTGAAAAAAAATATACTTTCCCACCGAAGCTGCCCCGTCGGCATCCTCCCCCTGATGTCCATACCTCCCTCTCCTTTCCCAATCCTGACGTCCCCATCTTTCGCCCCGATGTCAACTTTGCCCCCGTCCCCTTCATCCCGACTTCCCGATCCCCCACCCCCCGATGTCCATATCTCCCCCTCCTCTCCCAATCCCAACCCGCCCATTTTTCGCCCCGATTCCAAGTTTGCCCGCATCCCCTCTCGCATCCACGTGTACGTCTCTGGAGATGTCGACCCAGCCCTCTCTTCCATCGAACCCCCCCTTTCCCCCAGATCTGCTCCGAACCTCCCCCTCCTCCCCCATGCTTTGTGATCCCGCTCCCGCCTCCCGCAACAAAGTTCCCCCTCCCGTTGATCCGAACCCGACCCCCCCATCTTTCGCTTCGAACCCAACTTTGTTCCCATCCCCTCCATCCCTACTTCCCGATCCCGACTTCAATACTTCGATCATGACCTCCCCCACCCCGATCCCAATTCCTCTCCTCCCTTCGAACATCCCCCTCCTCCCTCAATCCCGACCTTAACCTCCCCTGCCCCGATCCCAATTCCTTCCCCCCTTCGAACCTCCCCATCCCTCGCGATCCCGACCCGGCCCTCTCTCCCGTCGATCTACTCCAAACCTTCCCCTCCTCCCCCATGCTTTGCGATCCCGCTTCCGCCTCCCCCAACAAACCTCCCCCTCCCCCCTGCCCCGATCCCAATTCTTCTTCCCCCTGCTAACCTCTTCCCCCTTCCTTCCCCTGTCCCCGATCTATTTCCAGCCAGATCCCGACTTCGCCCCCATCCACCTTCCTCTTCCGCCGATTTCAACTCGTCTCCCCGTTCCGAACTTCTCCCCCCCTCCCCCCTTTTTTTAATCACAATAAGAAAACTGAATAAGTTGCCCTGACCTCCCCCGCCCCGATCCCAATTCCTCTCCTCCCTTCGAACCTCCCCCTCCTCCCTCAATCCCGACCTTAACCTCCCCTGCCTCGATCCCAATTCCTTCCCCCCCTTCGAACCTCCCCGTCCCTCACGATCCCGACCCCGCCCTCTTTCTCATCGATCCTCTCCGAATCCCGACATCTTCCCAACCCGTTTCCCGTGATCCCCCATTTCCTTCGGCGAGCTCGTCACCCCCGTCCCCTATCCATACATCGTCCCGATCCGTTTCCCACCCCGACGTTCCCCCTCCCCTCCCCTTTCCCGACCTCTCTCCCCCCCCCCCCCCCCCCCCCCCCCCCCCCCCTCCCCCCCCCGACCTCTCCCCCCCCCCTCCCCTTCCTTCCCATCTCGACCTCTTCCCCCCCCTCTTTCCTTTCCCGACCTTGCTCGACATCATCACCTCCCCTTCCTTCCCGTCCCGACTCCCATCCCGACCTCATCGCGATCTCTTCCTCCTCCCTTTCCTTCCCCGTCCCAACCCGTCTCCCATCCCGACCTCCCGACCTGATCCCGACTCT
>BFEA01000019.1:2727264-2739469 GCA_003427395.1 Chara braunii | reverse complement strand
CGTCGAACCGAGCGCAACAAGCACCACAACGACCACAAAGCGTTGAAAACCGTGGTATCGAAACATCACCGCACGAAACAGCACACGAATGCAAAAGTCGGACCGGCGACAACCGTTAAGATTATCGAGTGGCTCCGGGCTGGACGACCCGATAGAAGTTTCGGGAATCATTTGGCGCGGATCCCCGAAAGCTCTATCGGGCCGTCCAACCCGAGCCTCGCCGGTCCGGCTCGCCCCGAAGGCCTCATGCAGTGTCTGTCGGGCCCGCCTACCGGTCCCACCACGTTTCCCAACAGCGGAAAGCGGGATGTCGCGGGAGCGTTACGCGAGACTCGCTATTTGCTTAAAGAGTGTTAAGGAAAATTGAACAAGCTCATGTATCTCCAGCACATGACGAGCATATGAAGCAAGGACCTATCAAAAGACCACTTTAGTTGGACTTAGACTAAACTCACAATGAAGCAAGCACATGCAACTAAGTTAATTCTTTTACCAAAAATTTCGACTTTTCTTCGCATAAAATAACTCATTGATCCTTCAAATGATTAACCCGTTACTCATCTTACATATGACATGACGCTAAACCATTTTGCTTAGAAACAACGTTCAGCATACCTTAGGTTATATGCAAATAAGTTGCACAAGTACTTCACTTTTCTTTGGGCAAGTGACTAGATCATTCTGCTTAGAAACAATGTCTAACCTCTCTAAATTGTTTAAATATTCGAAGTTTAGATAATATACTGATTTATCTTTTGATATGGGCAGAGGCTCAACCATTCTGCTTACAAACAATGTTTCGCTTTGCCTGGTTACTTTCAATTGTACTCTTAACTTTACTTCTCATCTTAGAAATATGACTTAAGCTATACACTTTTTCTTATAATTGTTTTTTTTGTCTGTTCATATGCAAATATAAATAAATAGTTTCAGTGTATACTCGCTTGTATTTAATGTGTGCCTTAAAGTTAAATCATTCTGCTTAAAAACAATGCTTAGTGCTCGACAAAAAACCTCCCTCGTCATAAAACAAGAAACTTAATCATTTTGGTTACAAACAATATCCAACCTATCCCAAAGCCACACAAAAGCATGAAGTTTGACCATCGTGCTTAGAAACAACGTTCAACTTCAGTTATAAACCTCAAAAAGAAATAGATAGACCAAGTTATTCCGGTTAAAACCAATATTTGGCCTCGTAAATCAAACAACCAAGACCCCCAAAATAAACACACCAACTAGATCATTCTGCTTAGAAACAATGTTTGATCCTTCAGAAAACAAACAAAAGAAACATAGCACTGAAGCATTCTGCTCAGAAACAATAGTCAATCTTTGATCGACCTAGTCAGACACACACAATACCACCTTCCTCCTACCTTACCCTAGTTCATCTCTTAGTCTGATTTTAACCCATAAAACGAAGTTCAAATGCATGCATGCATTCCTTTCACGTAGTCTGATTGGATTCTGAAAAGAAGTAAAAATTATAGGGGTGCATGCATACACATCACTAAGACTAGTAGAAAAATATAAAAAAGAGGGTTTTGGTTTTAGCTGGTAGTTCTTTGTCTCCTGAACCTCGTCTAGGTTATGGCAGAGCATCTGCAATTGGTGGGTGGACCTCCTACAAGGTCTTGTTGCGGTCCTACGAGTTTTCAATCTCGCATGCCGCATTCCTCTCATAACCAATAGAGTAGACTGAGAGTAAGAAAGACAAAAGGAGAAACATTTAGTCTCTCAGATAAAAAAGAGTTGCACTCAAACTCACGTAAGAGGGCTTTGATTTTTTGAATCGCCTGGGGGCCCATAGTGGCGGTCAATAAACGCAGTAGGACGGTTAAACCACGACCAAAACGTGGAGAAGCATCAGTCTCACTGACCTCCAAGTCACAGTGGTAAACCCCTTGGAAAAGTTGATCGCCCCTGTAAACCACAGCGCTTCCTCCCGATTTACCAAAAATAACTATGCAGCCTAAAAAGGGTTGCATTCAAATAGAGCAGACTCGGACCCTTTGTGCTCTATTCGAAACGCATGTAACATGCAGCAAAAGCTCAACAAGGCACCGCTCGCACAACAACCGCGCGCAACAACAGGCGTAGTAGTTGTGCACTGCGACAGTGTCTTGTAGCTCCTCACTCTGATCCAAAACGAAGTTGTCCAACAAAGATACAACAACGCAGTACAGTGTAGTGTAGCGAAAAATCTCGTGAAATCGTTGTGAAACAACAAAAAACGGTAAACAATAGTGACCCCTCCTTGCTGACTAGTGGCCAAATAACAGAATTCAAGACTGCATTAACATTGTACAAGCCAGATAGTCGGAGGATGCTCATAAAACATAAATGTCTGATATCACACCGATGGGGAGGCGGAGCAACAAACTCAGATGTTAATGCAAACATACGCTTGCTACCTACCATCAATACAAATGAGGTTTTTCGTACTGACACTCAGTGTCCCGACTAGTACGATCGCATCCCTACTTTATTATAAACTAAATGCGACGAAGCAAACCGTTGCAGTTAGCAGCCACAATCGAAGTGCATGCAGATATCACAGCAACAACTGACATGCATACAATGTCGACCACGCCCACCATCGTCATGACTAGGTACGTGCCCTTGCTTCGCACATTCCCCTTTCGCTTTGCGAGTCTCTTATCCCTTCACCTTCTCGTCTCGTTTACTGCCCCCCATCTTCCATACATATGGCTCCACTTTGCGAACAGGTAAGCATAAAACTCCCTTCCAGAAGTCGGGATATATCGCATATGGTAGTTATAGATTTATCATGGTTATCTGAGTGGTAAGGAGACCGTCAAATAAGCGATAACCAATTTTCATGAGCCATTCAAGTTCGCAGCCCCACTGTGCAAAACACTCATGCTTAGATATGCACGACTTAGTCTTTGAGATAGGCACATGACTACCAATTAGATTAACTAGGTAACGGGTGTATCGAGCGGTCGTAAGGAGTGATAGCAAAATGACACATAAGCACATCACACTGACCATCGTACCGAGGGAACATTGAAGGATGGTGGGTTGTCAAAAGTAGTACTGAAAATGCCACACAGTCTGGCTTCGTAGCTATATGTAAATTCCCCGTACTGAGGTGAACTCTCTCTCTCTCTCTCTCTCTCTCTCTCTCTCTCTCTCTCTCTCTCTCTCTCTACGATTTTGGATCCCCAATGGTACGAATACACCGGGTCACCAGCCCGTCATGGTCCATGTTTAAAATCTTGGTTCGTTGGGATTACAACTCTGAGTGCGACGAGACACAACTGCCATAAAACAAACTTGAACATTATCACAGAAAGCACAATAGTTGAACTCCTCGATGACAAAAGTAATGATCAACACAACGAAGACGGAATCGAGGATGAGCAGCGCCCAGATGAGCACTATCTTTGCGACGAACTTGAACCAAATGGCCTTGAAGAAAATAATGAGCATCACGATCAATCACCGCTCGATGACGAGTAGAATAAACAGTGCGACAATGACCATCAAAGCGACAACTAATCAGTATGAAATGTAGTGACATGATCGACAAGCATGTCGATATACATGCGGGGGTGGCCCCGGTTCACTACCCACCAAATGTACACAAGGAGAATGAATATTCTGCTAGAACATGGGAAGATATACCTTAGCAGCGGACACAAAGGTTGAGACGACGAACATCAAGAGCAACGCTGGGACGAGTACGAACATCATGGACACCAGTAGAAAACTTTCCACGAGAAATCAAAGTTGAAAAATAATTCTATAAAAAAAAATCCGTCATAGTTATAAATTATCATTGAAATGTTCGTCAAATTCTAAAAATTTCAATTTTATTTGATAATTTTATGTCTAAATATTTGTTTAAGATGGAATGAAAGTCTGAATGAGTTTAATAAATATTTTAATTAAACTGGCATTCCACTACAACAAACATCTTTTTATTTAAATTGGATTAACCTATTTATGACTGAAAATCCTTACTTAGAATGACAGTCCAATTAAAATATTCCATGAGGCAATTCAGACTTTCATTCCATCTCTAGCATGCAGTTCCAAATAGGAAGGGATACCCCATTCTTGAAATGCAATTTTTCTAGTAAAACGAAAAATTTTCAAATTGGAATGACATTTTAAAGATGCAATGAAATTTTAAAATTAAAAACAACAGAAAAATTTCCACAAAAAATGAAAGTTGAAAAAATATTCCATAAAAAAAATCCTTCATATTTATAAATTATTATTTTAATATTCGTCTTATTCTAAAATTTTCAGTTTTATTTGATAAGTTATCGTCTAAATATGAGTTTTCTCTTCCAACTACATCTATTGTTCAAGATGGAATGAAATTCTGGACGAGTGTTTGAAATATTTTCATTAAACTTTCATTATACTACAACAACTATCTTCTAATTTAGACTAGATTAACCTATTTATGACCATAAATCCTTATTTAGAATAATCGTATAATTAAAATATTTCATGAACTCATTCATATTTTCATTCAATCTCTAGGATGTAGTTCAAATAAGAAGCGATACCCAATTCTTGGGAGAAAAGTTTTCAAATAAGATGAAAATTTTTGAAATTCGAATGACATTTTTTTAAGATGGAATGAAAATTTAAAATTTAGAATGTAATTTTACCATAGAATAATTATTTAATTCTGGGAAATTTTTATGTGATGGGTACCGGAACGAAGGGTACCATGAGAAAGACCTCCTAATAACGAAGAGTACCTCGTGCACTTGTTGTCGAACACTATCATGATGAGGATGATTGTATGACGAAGGTAACTATTACGTTGAAAACCACAAACACAAAGTTCATCATGAACACTGCCACCTCACCTACTACTAAGCATATCACTCCACTTACGAAAAAGAAACCTCCATAATGATCGAGCACAAAAAATCGGTCAAGTTTCCTCTTACAAATTTTGAGATTTTGCAAATTACAAGACAGGATATGCCGATACCCTCTGTATTGGACAACCTGCGTATAAGACTCTCAACAACCCCCCTTCTGACTTTTTTTTTTTTCACTTCCACCTGACGACCGGTCGTTCCTTTTCTGAAAAGTCTCGGTTCTATGAAAAGTAGTTAGAGGTCATCTATAATGTCACTAAGGACTGGTCCCCCCAATACCTTTTGGTCGCCCACTACCTAGAATGAGACACCTTAACACGGACGTTGAAACCCACTATATTATTGTCTTGTGACTGCGAATAATTTATCTAAATTTATATCTTACATGATGGACTGTCCTTAGTAAATTGACAAAAAAAAAAAAAAAATTGTTCCAAATATCGATGGTTTTGTCACAGGCTTAGATACTGGGATATTTTTTTTGCATATGGCGTGCTTAGGGAATTACCTCAAGCCATTTTTTTATTTTTTTTTCAGCGACAAAATTTGCGTTTTGTCGATGACTTTTCACTCAAGGATAATTTTTTACTCAGACTTTACGTTTGTCGTTCTTGAGTGAACCCACACTTTGCTTAACCATAATATTTATTTGACATTCTCTGAAAATAAAAGATTGGATTGGATGTGTACTTTATAAATTGCAAAGCGTATGAATATTTGACTTGAGACTATTTCATAATGCTTTCGTTTTCTTTAAACTGCGTACAGATGATATTTATAATTTTTATTTTTTTGAATCATATAAGAGGCCACTTTATCTTATGTAGGTGTTTTCACACCTGGATCAATAATCTTTCATGTTGGATTTTCTTATGCAGAAGACTTATCATTATTTGGTAGTCGATTGTATCGAAACATTTTTCATCGTGATATTTGAATTCGAGACAAGTGAGAACGATAATGCACTTGTTTTTTCCAATGAAACAATCACCATTATTTTGGTTTTTGCCTTCACCTTATATATATACTACCCTAATATATTTTTAAATGAAAACTTATTATCACAATATATTTTTTTTAATTAAAAACTATTTTATTAAAAAAAATCATGATTAAAATTATAAGCACATCTTCGATATTTGATTACGTTACAAACTTTTATATCTTACTTTAAAAGTTCGTTCATCAAATTTGGTTTCCCTTATAATTGAAGTTATATTTCAGAGATATACTGAAAGTTTATATTAGATTATGAAATATTTTAATTATACTAACAATCAATTTTAAGAAGTTTCAATTGAAAATAAGTAAATGTAATTTAAAATCGAAAGAGATTTACTAATGAATTAAAAAAATTATGAACTCGTCAAAAATATTGTTTTAAAATATGAATGAATATTGGAAACAAAATATTTTTTCATATTTTATTCATAAGCAAAATGATTTCATATTACGATTCTCTTGTTATACAAGGGGTGAGTTGTTGAAACTTGTACTTACCATGATTTTAAGAGTAATAAATGATAAATTATAAATTTGCATTGTAGATGAACAAAGTTAAACGTTCGGTAATGTCAACTTCTGTAATCCAAGTCATATTTCGGATGTTCTATCTACATTAAGTTATAAATGTTTTGCATTTTATACTGCTTAAATTATCGAATAAAACTTAGTTATGCATGAGTAGCTCGAACTCGCGTTAATAAAGGATATCAAGGCATATGATTTGAAATGTCTTAAATATACAAAGAAAGTGCAATGAATAACTTCGGTAGATCAAATTGTAAAGTTGACAATATATCAACGGTCGAAAAACAAATTCAAACTACTTGTTTTCATTATGTCCAGATGATGTGATTTTGGTTTAAAGCTTTAACTTCATCCATTATAAATCATGTTATCTAAACACTTCAACAACAACAATATTTCGTCAAGAAATGAAAGATAAAAAATATTTACTTTTTATATTATATATATATATATACAGGGTTGCCGGCGTTCGGGATGGGCCGAACGCCCGAACGTACGGGACCCCTTGGGGGGGCTTTCGGCAGGAGAGGCGAAACGCGGGGACCAAAAAAATTAAAAAAAAAAAAAAAAAAATCAAAAAATTTCGAAAAACAAAATATGTTATGGAGAAAAACAAACTAAACAACATTTGACTGGGAACTACATCCAAATTCTTTACCAAATTTGAATTCAAAATCAAATACAGAAAATAAACACTAGGATAAAAATAAGAAAAAATAAAAAGAGAATTMAAATGAGTGAGTGTGCCAGCACCTTCTCGACACCGCCATCTTTGCGGATTTTTAATTATTTTTTGGCATTGACAAATGCCCTGAAAATTTACAGATATGTAGTTTACATAATCAATAACTCATTAAATATTTTTTAAAACATAATAAAATTGTTTAGGCACCGAAATAAAGTGAAAACAAAAAGTTAAAAGTGAAAAAAAAAACAAAATAGTGAGTGGGCGAGCACGTTTTGACACCCCCATCTTTACGATTTTTAATGTTTTTTTGGCTTGGCAGAATGGCTTCAAATTTTATAGGCGTGTAGGTTACATCATAGAGAACTAAAAAAAAAAACTTCAGAAAACAAAACTTATTTTTAAGCCCCGAAACAAAATTTGGCGGGGGCCGAACCTGGAGGTGTTCGGCCCCTGAACGGGACCCCGAACGCCCGAACATTCGGGGGCCAGCCCGGGGGCCCCCGAACGTTCGGTCAGGTAACCCTATATATATATATATATATATGAAACTCCGACGAAACAGTTTGTCACAGCCCCTCGTTTGTTGTCCTCTTCTCCCTCTCTGCGTACGGTTTACCGGGCAGTTCTATTTGATGATATATATGTATATATATATATATATATACATATATACAGGGTAACCGGCATTCGATACGGGCTGAACGCCCGAACCCGAACGCCCGAACCCGAACGCCCGAACCCGAACGCCCGAACCCGAACACCCGAACCCGAACGCCCAAACGTATGGGACCCCTTGGGGATGCGTTCGGCCGTTCGGGTCGAACGCGGACAGAAAACAAAACATTAAAGAAAAAAATAAAAACAAAACAAAAAAAATCTGTAAAAAAACATGTTATGAAGAAAAATAAATCAAACAAGATTTGCCTAAGCATTACATCCAAATTCCTTACCAAATTTGAAATAAAAATAAAATACAGAGAAAAAAAAAAAAAAAGTTTTGAGTGTGCGAGCACGTTTTTGACACCGCCATCTGTGACGATTTTTTATTTGTTTTTGGCATAGCTAAATGCCCTGAAAATTTACAGATGTGTACTTCACATAATGCAAAACCCACGAAAAAAGTTTCAAAAAATAATAAATTGCTTAGACCTCGAACTAAAATGAAAAAAAAAAAGTAAAAAGTGAAAACAAAAGTGGGCAAGCACGTTTTGACACCGCTATCTTTAGCGATTTGTTATTCTTATTTAGCTGAGCCTTATGACTTGAAAATTTATAGGCATGTACCTCACATCATGGAGAACTCACAAAAAAATATTCAGAAAAAAATATATATGTTTAGGGTCCGAAATAATGTTTTGCGAGGGTCACACGTCGTCGGGTTCGGACCCCGTATGGGACCCCGAATGCCCGTACGTGCATAGGTCGGTCTGGGGACCTCCATACATACGGGTTGGTAACACTGTATATATATCTATATTATTTTTGACAATCCTCCGTCTAAAGATAAGTTTTTCTTTCTATTTAAAATTATGTGTTGAAGATTGAATAAAATTATCGATTTATTCATGATTTCTCTTAAACCATCATTACCTTTAAGTCTGTTTTTGTTGATCCTGATTTTTAATATACACCGAGTTTTGTCGAGTTCGAGTTCTGTTTTATTTTTTTTATTAAAAAAAAAATCAGACTTAAAAAAAAAAAAAAAACGATATTACATCGACGTGTTCACATCCACAATAAAATGAAAAGAGAAAAATGAATAACCCTTTTAGATAAAATACGAGGTAGATACCTATCCAAAAGTAGTTGTGTGAGTATGCCCTTAGTGAGGGCATTACAACGACGGTCTCATGTTCACAAAAGAAAGCAAAAAAAAAAAAAAAACATTACGGCGGGAATATGTGTTCATACATTCTGCAAAGTGGTAGTGTGAGAATGCCTTCCTCCACAGAGTGTTTACAACCCATGCATTGTGTTGTGCCTCCAAGAGAGGCTACGAAAAAAATAAAAAAACAATGACAACGTGAAACTGACTACTGTGGTAGATAGATACGGTGTTGTGAGTTTTGGTGTGAGCACACCCCGACGTAGTGTTTTTTTTTTTTTTTTTGAACGGGCTCAAAAGAATAAAGCGAAACCTCGTTCGCCCCCAAAAAATTCGAAAACAATAGGAAAACTACCTGTTTTCACATTTTCTTCAAAAGTGAGCGAGGTGGTAGTGGTTTGATAAAAAATTCATTGTACTACAACAAGGTTCTTATAGCTTAAAATAATAGTATAAATTGTATAATTAATGTCTCTCATAAACTTGTCTGAACTTTAATTCAATCTTGAACATGTAATTCAAATAAGAAAGGAAACCTTATTTTTTAAATTGAGTTTTCTAAATGAAAAAAATTAAAAAAAAAATAATAAAAAAAAAGATTTAATCATAATTTTAATTATAAATTTATTTTTTTAATCACGGAATGATGGTTAATTATAATAAAGTTTTCAGTTTGATATTACAATTTTTTAACTTTTAATGATGTCTAATTGCTTGATTGTTATATTGACTCTCTCCTTGAAATTTGTGTTATGCATAGGGACTAAGATCATTTATGCTTTCACGCTTGGTTGAGACAATCATTATCGATCGACATTAACTTTGCAATGAGGAGGTCTATTCTCTGTGAAACAACCAACATTTGAGTTCGACCTGGGTTTTAACCACATATACCTATATTGCAACAACTAACTCGGAGTAAACGGCCTAGACTTACCTACCTCTACAATTATAGGAAAAAACTGCCGCATATGGATAGATAGCTCGATGCAGATATGCCCCTAAGGATGGTGACATAATGAGACGTTATGCCTCGCGATAAGATGTCTTATCACAAACGATCATTGTAGTACAATTGACACTTCAACAAGAGAGAAAAACCTCCACCATTCATATCGGACGACAAAGAAATAGGTTGTTCTAAGTTTTTTCCTAAACTTTTGCATAATGTTGGCGAGAGGGTTTTGTTTCCTTTTGTGATAAGTGCGTAACCGCTACGCTCCACAACGCAGGGGAGGTTGAGGGATAATAAAATCGAACACTTAAGCTCCTCCTTGCAATGTTAAAGCTCTAACACATTAAATCACCACTTCCCCCACCGGCCTAAGTTCATTTTTCCTGGCCTTATAGACCGGGTTCTTAGGGAGGCGGCGACTAGCAGACGCAGACGGGTCCGCTCCGAAAATTTTCAAACGTGAACTTTGACGATTTTTCACGCTCAGAAGAATTAACGAAAAAATCTGAAAATTTGAGATCATGATTAGGCTGTGAGCTTTGCAGAAAAAAAAAAGACCATAAAATAAACGTTTCGCCGCATTTCCCATTCTTGCCACTCTACCACGTATGGGACAATGGGAAAAAGTACCCCAACTTTCACGATTTTTTGCGCACAGAAGGATGACTGGCAACTCTTAAAATTCAAGGGTCCGTAGATTTTATCGCGATCGTTATAGGAAAAATATTTTAAAAATTAAAAAAAATAGTTTTAACAGCAAAATAAATAGCGGGGAAATTGAGTGCATTTCTCAATTTTGTCACTCCGCTAGTTTCCCCCACTATGTTATAGGTAACCCTCATGGACCTATGCTACCGGTCCCCCCTAATTTATGTCGGCGAGGTAGTGGTGACTTAAGCAATCAAAAAAACATTTTTTTATAAACATTCAACCAACCAACTACCTGACTCAGTTCTTACGACCATAAATTATTCATATGAATCGGTTTGAATTCACATAGAAACAACTTATGATTTAACCGATGCTGGTTTACTTTAAGATGATATTTCAAACCCTCTACCTACGGAATCGGCCCCTCACTTGAGTATTCATTCCTTCAGTAAATTATGAAGAACGATGGTCACTGCAGCGGGCCTTCATCTTCCCTGGCCCACAGCCAGGGCCTATTTGGCTATTTGCTAGTCCAGCCTGTGGGACCAGGCCGTGGCCTGACCCCACAGGCCGTGCGGTTATTCAGTCCAGTCCAGTCCTGCCCGGTACCACTGTCGGTACCAGTCCAGTCCAGTCCAGTCCAGTCAGTCCGCTGGGGGTATACCCCAGCTGTAGTCTGTTTCGTGGCATTCTTCATTTGCACAGATTGGAGTACGTGCGTGTTGAGTCTGCGTTGGAGCTGCGCTGTCCCTTCCAGCTCCATCTCCATCTCCCCCATCCTCATCCCTTCGTTTTGATCCTGACGCACCGCCATCCCGGCGGGTCCGTCACACTGGTATCAGAGCAGGCTTTCCTCCCTGGTCCTCTCCCCCACCCACCCCACCTATCAGTTGCCCCGTAGCTAGAGCAAAAAAAAAAAAAAAAAAAAAAAAAACGCTCGCCACTTTTCTTTGGTAATGACACCGGTGCACTCTTTCGATTGTAACTTCTGCAGTGGTGGTCCAAATTTATTGATCTTTATCTTGTTGGAAATTTCTCGACGAGCCGCTTCCAACAAGCTATAGATCGCCTAATTTTGTGCAGTGCTTGAGGAGCTATGATCTTTCAAAGATCGCGATTTTTTTAAAAGCTCCAAAAAACCACCCGCACTCGTTTTTTCAACGAGCGCTATTACTCTAGGCAGTGGCTGATGCTGCGCCTTATCTCGTTGGAAGCGGCTTTCAAAAAACTTTCCAACAAGACCTCTTTTGCCAAATTTCACCCAGCAGGTGAAAAGTCATTGGCAAAAGAGTTTTTGCCCTCTACATCTCCTCTCTTGACCTGTGGCCATCTCCAAAAGTGCCACGTGGCAGTTTACTGAGGATTTTTTTTTTTTTTGAAGACCCCCCTGGCTAGGGGGCTGCACTACAGTGGAACTGGGTGGCTGATCAAGATCTCAGCCAACCCCAGATAATGTGCAGCAGCAGTTCATCACCACCTTGAAGACCCCTTCTCCCAAGGGGTGTGTGAAGGCCAAGATCTTGTGAATCTTCGTGAACTTGTATGCTCTTGGTTACCCAAGAGCTGGGTATCACCTCTCTCATCCCTAATCCACTCTCCCACTCCCTTTTCCCTCTCTCCCCTTCATCATCTGACCTTCTTTTTCTCTCACCACCACTCATCCATCACCTTTTCTCACT
>BFEA01000019.1:2696636-2715465 GCA_003427395.1 Chara braunii | reverse complement strand
AGAGAGAGAGAGAGAGAGAGAGAGAGAGAGAGAGAGAGAGAGAGAGAGAGAGAGAGAGAGAGAGAGAGAGAGAGAGAGAGAGAGAGAGGCTACTTTTGTTCTGGAACGTACACATCTGACATACAAGGTCATATACACTCACCCCCGATGAAAAAACTACTTGTGAGTTGGAATATATATATTAACGGATAAGGTCAGATACATTCAATCAATCAAGATGAAGGCTACTTCTGAGCTCGAATGTGACGGACAAGGTTAGATACTCCCACTCACAATGGAGGCCACTTATGAGCTCGGATGTATAGATCTGACGAACAAATTCAAATACACTCATGGTGAGGGTTGTAACTTCTCAAGGAAATTGTGTTGAGCAGGACGACTTTCGTTTTCGAATGTGTAATTCAAGTTCCACATTCAAGGTCCGATACATTATAGAAATTGCTAGCATGAAAATGCCATGAGACATTCGTCGTTTTTTTTTTTCTTCATGTCGTCGTCTTCAATTTTCGTGCATGTGCATAAACCAACCGGACAACGTGCAACCCATTTGCATGCTTTTCTTGGGCCCACTGGCTTCCTCCCCTGTTGCACTACCGGGCCTTCCCCGATCCCCAAAAGTTGCGGCCATAGTTTAACCGCATATTTGGGGTCGGCTCCACTGAATTACTTCTGGGAATTTCCGCAAGTAGGGGAGGTTCCACTGCGGATTTGTCAAAGTTTCTCTTCACGAAGTGGGAGCCAAACTTGTTTAGTTTTCAATTATCGAGGTCAGGGCACACAGGAGGGCAACTTTGCCGTTCGCCAATTGAAGAAGGCCTAACAACATCTCTTTACACAAGTATTCCGTTAAATACGGTGCAAGGCATCATACCGCAATTCTAAAGTAGGAGGAGTGTTGGAGTAACAATATTTCTGCCATTCGGTGAGGCGCCACTTTTGTTATAGACCTGAAAGGGCTGGTGGGTGGAGCCTGGTGACAAATTACGACGACTGCACTTACTCTAAGGGCTATAAAAAAATTAGGGGTCTGCCAGTCTCGTCCCCCATCCAATCCCTGGGTCTCCTTGCCGCACAGGATGGCCAAACAGGAAGAGATGTTCCCCCAGCTACTCCCTCAGGATGGTCATTGTACTCGAAAAGTGCTGTGCAGAGCTGAGTGAAACATCTGCCACGTAGTTTCTCAACAGTTTCAACAGTTGGGCCACTCACTGCGGAAGAATGTGGAGTCTCAAAATTCATTGCGCAGAGGTTGTGCCCACCATAGTGGAGTCGGTCCCCATTTGTACCTTCCCCATATCCCGCTGGGCGAGGCCAGCGCCGACCTCCGTGTTAACCGATGGACTTTTTTTCTTTGACATAGGCGGTTTAGAGGTGGACCCCACTGCTTTGCAGCAAAGCTTTGGAAGACGATTTGTGAAACCCCACTGCTTTGCGGCAAAGCTTTGGAAAACGCTCAGGCCTGGCCCCCACAGGAATTCCTTTGGAAAAGACGTTTCCGTAGAATGGCCGTCGGAAGAGTCTTTGCAAGTTTGGAAAGCCTTCTGCGGGACCCCACAGCGGAGGCCGTTTTGCGGCAAAATGTGGATTGAACTTTCCGTAATAGGAAATGTGCCCGGGGTGCCATCCCGAAATGGAAAGTGGTGGTCCGTCCGAGTGACTGCCCCTGGAGCCTAGGAACCACCAATGTCCGTTGGAGGGCGACTTCGGGTGGCGGTTGACGGAGTGGTGCGACACATGGACGACAGTGGCCACTCCGCGACACATGGACGACAGTGTAGGCCGCTCGGACATCTTCTACCCCCGCCTGAGCTGGAGACCTTGGAAACCTTCGCGATGCACCGCCCCCCAACGTTTGAGAGTCGGCACAAAATTGTGGCGGAAATCCCTCCCGCGTCACTTTTCCATGCCGCAGACCATGTGGAAACGGTTTCGGAAGCTTTTCCACGCCACATTCCGCGGCCTGCGGGGCCCCGCGGAATGATTCCGCGGAGTAAACCAAACCTTTCCACGACCTTTTCCGGGGCATGTAGGGTCCCGGAAACAATTCTGCGGCAAAAGTTTTCCTTGCCGCATTCCTGTGGGGTCCAGGCCTCAGATATGACGTGGCAGACGTTTTCACTCAGTTTTGTTTTGCCTGTTCCTTGCGGTTCGGCCATTCTGAGGGGGTAAGGGGGGGTCACCTCCCTCGGTTCGGCCATCCCATGCGGAAAGGAGAGAACGGAGACAAGCAGATGTGAAGTTTCCATACAGTGAAAGTTTTCCACATCGGGTAACCAGCAGCAGTGGAACTGGCGAATTCAATTACCTGTCAAATCTGGACAGGATAGCCTGTCAGGCCTTTTTTTATTGTCATTATAGTATTACGGGGAACCCCAGCGGGTGAGCAATTCAACACACACAACATCAATATTGCCAGAAGCTATCAATAGCACACGCAGTGGCGGCATTCAGCCTAAAATAAGCATGGAAGTAAGCATGAAAGCCAAGACAAAAACACATCATCCCAATTAACCATAGATTAGAAGATTACAGAAGATACTGCATTAGCACCCGTAGCCGGAGGCCTATAACCGGTCGGACGGTTCGGACACTCATGGATCCAATGGTTCATCGCACCGCAATAGTAACAGCCACGAGCGGGCATTGCCCCTGCCATAGTCGCCTACTCCTAATCAGACCGATTAAGCAAGGAGAAGGACGGTAGCAACAGCAACAAGAAGGGCAATAGCAACAGCAAAAACCCGCCAAAAGCACCAAAGACATCAAAAACACCAGAAGATACCACAGATTAGCGCAATCGAACACTAATGACAATAAGCAAACGAGCCACTCACACGTAGTGTAATTGCTACGGCGGTTACAACGTCAAGATGATGGTGAGCAATTCAACACACACAACATCAATATTGCCAGAAGCTATCAATAGGACACGCAGTGGCGGCATTCAGCCTAAAATAAGCATGAAAGTAAGCATGAAAGCCAAGACAAAAACACGTCATCTCAATCAACCATAGATTAGAAGATTACAGAAGATACTGCATTAGCAACCGTAGCCGGAGGCCTATAACCGGTCGGACGGTTCGGACACTCACGGATCCAATGGTTCATCGCACCGCAATAGTAACAGCCACGAGCGGGCATTGCCCCTGCCATAGTTGCCTACTCCTAATCAGACCGATTAAGCAAGGAGAAGGACGGTAGCAACAGCAACAAGAAGGACAGTAGCAACAGCAAAAACCCAGCAGCCTGCCTGGAAAGCTTCCGCCAGGCAGTGGGGTCCTTGAGATGTCATCCTGGAACCGACTGGAACGAGGTAGTTCCATTTCGATTCGAGCTCACGGCTATGTTCGAACTGTTCATGTGTGTACCAGCTGAGCTAGGCCCGCTGGTTGTCCTTGGGGTTAGGCATGGTTTCCATCCCGTTGGGACGGGGGCTGAGCTAGGCCCGTTGGGGTTAGGCACGGTTTCCGCCTGCCGGCGGAGACCCTTTCTCACTGCGAAAAACGTGGCGGTGCTGCCGGCTGGGACGCTCTGTCACTGAGAACAACGTAGCTGTGCAGAAGGCGGGCAGGAGAGCAAGCGGAACTGAAGCATGCAAAAAAAAGGAAAGAAAAAAAAAAAACTGAAGCATGCAGGAACAAGCGCCTCGCGAAACGTGAAAATTGGCGAGTGCATCTTCAAGCAGGACGAGGAAGTATACATGCGCTACACATGCGCTTCAGGGACTTGCGAACGATGTATTTTGTCATCTTCTTCGGCATTTTTCACGGTTCGTTAGTACGACGCCGGGGCCCAAGATCCGCGCTCTGCCAGGGCAGCAGTACTTCGCCCGACCAAACACCCTTGAAAGTCCCGATGTTTACCTCTCCGCACACAAACGACTCTGCGCGCGTTTCCGCTTCATGTGATGACCGCACTCGTGGCAGACCTGAAGTTGCACTATGTAGTCGACGTGTGCAGAGGGCTTCATCTGATGACCGCACTCGTGGCAAACCTGAATCCGCGATCGTGGCATGCCTTCTGTGTAATTAACGCGAAATTCTCGTTCTCTCTCTCTCTCTCTCTCTCTCTCTCTCTCTCTCTCTCTCTCTCTCTCTCTCTCTCTCTCCCCTTCTCTGTCGCTCTTTCTAATCAATGAGAAGCTATCAGTAGTTCTTTGATTGGCTCCTCAAGCTCGACAAGGTTCGCTGTATTGGGCCTGTTAACTTCATGTATGGGTCGTATGATTGGTTGGGGAGGAAAACCTGATTGGCAATCAACATCAGTTTTCCTGTTTGGCATGGCAATCAGGAGTACCAACCTGATGGCACGTTGATTGGTTGAGGGGGGCAATCAAGAGTAGCGACCTGATTGGCAATCAAGATCAGTTGTCCTCTGCGTTGGTAAAGGGGTTGTTCGATTTTCGTGCATTGGCCACTGGCAAACGCAAGGGATGCTCTCAAACGGGGGGACGGTGGGAACAAGGCGGCGGCGGGAATCGATCGGCTGACTGATCGAGAGTCGAGAAACACAACGACGATCGAGAAACATCAAAGTAGGATCGAGATTATTGATTGTCATTGGCCATGATTGACCGAGGCGTGGATCGGACGGTGGAAATGGCAATCTTAGTAAGCATCGGGCCTTTGATTAGCTGGTAGAGAGAGTGTAATGAAGCTAGATAGGCCGCCTCTACGCTTGGGTGTGTAATATAGTAGTACTTGTGTCATCTTATTTGCCGATCGTCGTACTTGACCTTGATTTTCTTCTGCTACCGGTAGACGATTTTCTTCGAACGAGCATTGAATCTTCTCCTTTTTATCCTTGTTAGATGTCAACTTGGATATATCAACTTGGATATATCAACTTGGATATATCAACTTGGATACATCAATTGTATGTATCAATTGGATGTAAGAACTGGGGGATATCAATTGGATATCAAGCACGGGTAGGAGTAAGGTGGGTTGTGTTGGGGAAAGTCAGCGGTGGGTGAGCACACATAGCAGTAGGGAGATGTCACACACGAGGCAGACGACTGCTGAGTGATGAGCGGCGCGATCGTCTGTGACAGCTGGTAAACGACCTTGTATATCGCCGAGTTTCAGGGGGAGGAAGGGGGGAGGAAGGGGAAAGGAGGCGGTGAGGAGGGGGGATCGAAGGAAGGCGAACGTAAGAGTGAGTGAGACGGTGGCATTTCAGCTTCAAGTGGCGAAGGAACCGGACACATGTGTGGGCGGATGAGATGTACCTTGGACCCGGAGACGGTCCAGCGGGCGGCCGGCGTGCATCCCGATCGTTGGGTCGACCGTGACAGGTATGCTGTTGTCCTCCTCCTATGCCGCCTTACCTTTTTTTTTTTGGTTGGGTGCCTTCTCTGGCTGACGTTTCGATTAAATATTGTATAAAGTCATTACGTAACCTATGGGTACCCCTTGCTTGTAAACTTTCTGTTTGAAGTTTGTAGTCGTCGACTGTGAATAGGGTTCATCAAACTGCAAACAGAAAGTTCAAACTTCAGACTTCAAACAGAAAGTTCAAACTTACATGTCGAGAGTTCGAACTTACAAATAAAAACCTCACGGTCGACGACTTCAAACAGAAAGTTCCAACTCACGATGTCGAGAGTGGCGAATGGTTCCGTCCAGTTGGCTTTGGCTATGCTAGGAACGAAATGTGCTATATAGTTTAAGTATCGTCTTTTTGGTCCTTGATCCGCTCCTTGGTCCATCCATGTGCTTTATCCATTTTGTGGTCGGGCGCTTTGTCCATTCTGTGATCTGGTCCTTGATCGGGTCCCAGGTCCGGTCCTCGATCCGGCTCTTGATCCGGTTTTTGATCAGGTACTTGATCCTATCCCCATTCTGTGATCTCGTCCACGTTCTGGTCCTTGATGCGGTCCTTGATGGGGTGGCAAATCCGGTCCTCGATCCGGTTTTTGACCAGGTCCTTGATCCGGTCTCATTCTGTGATCGGGTCCTTGATCGGGTCCTCGATCAGGTCCTCTATCCGTGTCCTTGATCCGGGGTCCATGATCTGGTGCTCGATCCGATCCTCGATCCGGTCCTTGATCCGATCGGTCCTTGATTCGAGGGTTACTTGGTCCGATCGGTCGCTGATCTCATCCGTCGTTGATCCATTCCATGATTCATTCTGCGATTCTGTCCTCAGTCCATTCCATGATCCAGTGTTTGATGCCTTCCATGAGCTGGTGGTTGGTGTATTCCATGATCCAGTGGTTGATATATCCTGTGATTCGGCTCTTGATCCATTCCAAGATCCATCGCTTGATCCATTTGGTGAACTACCTTCTTTCCCCGAATATAACGTACTGTTATTGTCGTTGCATCTGGACAGAAAGGTGAGCCAAATACGGCTATATTGACCGGACGTTCTATTCGGGGGAAGTCGGCAGTGGCTTTATCCATCAAGTACTCCCTTGCTTTATCCAGCTTGCGATCCCGGTCCTTGATCCATTCCATTTTTTGTCCATCCATTCCATATTTTGTCCTTGGTCCAGTGTGTGGTCCAGGTTCTGTTCGCCAGTCCGTCGTATGTCCTGCCCATGGTTCCGATTGGTGATCCATCCGTGATTCCTGTGCGATTCTTCGCCCGTATCCTGCCGTCGATGCGATCACGTCCGATCTAGTCCGATCCTGTCCGTAGATTTTTGTGTCATTGTCGTTGATCCTCTCGACCAACTGACGGACAGGATCGGGGACAGGGTTAATCGCCGTTTCGATCCGATCCAACCCGAACCGAGTAGGCAACACGGAGATGATCTATCAATGAGGAGTTGGGGAGGGAAAAAAAAAAAAGGGAGTTGGGGCCATTTTTCTTGAGTTGAGTCTCTTCAGCAGTGTCGACATTTGATTGCATTGCCTCGCGAAATAGTATAATACCCAGTATTTATATAAAAAAAAAGAACAACCTCCAGCCATTGCCGATGATGACTGTCATGAAAAAAAAAAGGCGACTGTCATTATGTCCGTCGCAAAAAAAGAAGGAAAAAAGCATCCGACCTCTACAACAACTTGGACGCAGAAAAAATAAAATGTTGGCCATCGCAAAAAAAGAAAAGAAAAAAAAGCTCTCCGGCCATGGCTACGGGACTTTCACAGCGGGAAAAACGATAGAAAGGCAGGAAGGGACTCACAGCCCCGCAGGCTTGGAACGGGTGCTCCACTGTTGCCTTTTTTTAATTTATTTTTTATTTCTTGGTTCCCGATTTGGCCCTTTTTATTTCATCTGTATATTTCTTTAATTTCGACAATCTTTCTCGATCTGTGTGTATCATACTTGCGCGGGGCCCATTTTGGTAATTACCCTTCTCTGTATCGTTCCAATTTTAACGGATGTCCCACCGAAGGACCGAACAAATTTGCTTCCAAGAGTAATAAAATCATTCTGAATTGTTTAGGACCGGTCATTTCAATGCTGATATATCGCCTTTTCAAAATAAACGAAAAGGAGAAAAAAAAAGAAGGAAAAAAAAAATACTGAATTGACGTGAAGCCTGATGGGATTTAATTCATTGATTGCTTTACACAACAGCAGCGGCAAAAGGAAATCTATCCCGTATATTTATTACTATAAGGAAAAAAAGAAGGGATAATTTGCAAAATACCCCCACGGGGTGAGGTATATGCGAAAATGCCCCTGAAAGATGTGGGTAGAGCGTATTGCCCTTTTTGGGTCATTAGTCTGAATTTATGATAGAAATGAAGTAATTAATCCTATCCGTTTATAGTTTTCCGGGTCATTCCCCCCCGCTCGGGATTGCGATGGTCCCATCATCTGTTGTGATCTCCCGCCATCCGGATCTGCCGGGCAGAGGCGGGTGTGTGAGACAGTACTAACCCGTCTTGCCCCGAATATTCTGTACGGTCATTGTGGCTGTATCTAGACTGAGACTTGCCCCAGATGCAGGGACAATGACCGTACGTTCTATTTGGGGAAAGTCTGGGGGTAGTTTTCATTGTTTTCCTGGTGGTTGAAGTAACTAGCCGTCTTTACACGAATAGAACGCCCGATCTTTTTTTTTTTTTTTTTTTAATACCGGTCATTAATATCGCTGCATTGGGAGTGTAAGTTGCCCCAAATAGACACAGCGACAATGACCGGGGCGTTCTATTCGGGTGGGAGACGGGTAGGTCATTTGCAGAAGATCTCCTGAGGTGGGAAAAGAAGGAGAGGCGCTCTCCTGAGAGAGATGATCGCACTTGGGGCCTCGCTCGCTCCACTAATTAAATGTGCAAAATGAGAGTGAATCTTTCGCTAAAACATTGGAAGATACAACGCCATATTTTTTGCCATTTGTGCATGTGGAAAGTAGTGGAGCGAGGCCCATTGTGTACGTCGTAGTATATAAGTATTACCCGGACCGATGAACATCCATTTCATTTTTTACGGTCGATTGCAAGGATCGATCCGTTTCCTTCTTTTTTTTCCCCTTCTACACCCGCTCTTCTTCTTCAGTGGGTTCGCGCGAAGTCCTCTCTCGTTACTTGCTAGCTATCGATTAAAAGAAGGAAGACAAGCTGAAAAAGCGCATTTTTTACCGTCGAATGCGGCGAAATAGATGGCTACCGGTAGTAAGAACCTTTTTGTTTGCCCATTTTTTTTCTCTTTTTTCCCTTTTTCTTGTCTTTTTTTACAGGGCGACCGTCACGGTCCGTCAGGGATTCGAACTCGGGTCTGTGTTTCAACAGTTCATCGATGTCCCAACTGAGCTAGGCTCAGTGCTAATAATAATATTTTCGTTTTTTTTTTAATTAAAAAAAAAGAGCAACTTACAATCACTCGTCTCTTGTCTCACTGCATTACAAAATATTGCTAATCGAAAGAGGAGAGCGGAGAGTGCATTTACCAAAATGAAGCATCCCCATGCGCATCGGTGTAGCACATGCTTTTGCTTTTGTCCTCTCCCCCTCTCCTCTTCCTCCCTTTCCCCATCCCCTGCACAATACTATCTAATCACCCCTTTCCCACTCTTCCAACATTCCCTCCGCCCAACCCCATTACTTCGATCTCTGGCGCATCTTTCTGCGCTTCCTCTTGAGACGTCTCATACGCTTCTTGCGCGTTTCATGCTGAGAACTGTACATGCGGAGAAATACTGTAATGTAAATAGTATGTTGATGCTTGTACGAGAAGCAGTCTATGGCCACTGTTTTCAATATTTCAATATTATTCCACTTCCCCCTCATGTTCAAACTTGCGTCCGCTGAAACGCACCTCCCGAAATGGAAATGGCAGTGACATCAAGAAATACGATAAATGTGTTCCAGTTTTTTTTTTTTTTTTTTTTTTTCCCGGGAGTTTTGACTACGGGAACGGTCATGGCGATGGCGATGGCGTTACCGTGAATGGAAATGTTATTGACGTCATTGAAAATGTCGGAAAACGCAGACTTCCCAAGAACCTCTCGAGCCGCTGGGGCAATTGGGGACCGTAGTTCATTTGGCCGTCTCCTATTCGTCTTTCACCCGAATAGAAGCCCTGTCATTATAGCTGTGTTTGGGGCAAATTTCTAGTCTCGATACAGCCATAAATGACCGGGGGGGTTATTTCTTTGGGTGAAGACGGTAGTCTTTGACGTCAATTGCCCCCCGCTCTGCTTACGAGTGCTTGGCATGGGGTCTCCTCTCTCTCTCTCTCTCTCTCTCTCTCTCTCTCTCTCTGTGAGAGTGGTTGGCGGGTGGATAGTGATAATGCAGTACCGTTTTTTCTGAATTAACTTGGCCGTAATTGAAGTCAGATACGTTTGGGAGAGCATGTTCTTGGAATAGTGGTAATGCAGTACCGTTTCTGAATGAGCCCTTGTCATTGTTGCATGGTCTTGGAATTGATTACCTTGAGCATGTTAAACATTTGGACTATGTTTACTGAATGAACCTGGCTGCAATTGAAGTCAGATCCGTTTGCGAGGAGTCATAATGTGTGGCTACGAAGTGAGATGGTACTTGTCGATGGCTGCGATCGATTTCGATCTGAATCTGGCCGTAAAAGAGGCGTTTAGAATTTACATACGAATGTTTGATTACGGAGTGAGTCCGTGCATTTTGACGGCTGCGATCGATTTCGATCTGAACTTGGCCGTCTTTGAAGTCACGTGCGTTTAGGATTTGTCGTAATGTGTGATTACGGAGTGAGATGGTATGTATAGACGGCTGCGATCGATTTCGATCTGTCTCGATTTACGGGTTGTAAAAGTCTAATGGTCAGAGTCAACAATGCCAGGCATTACGTGCACATTGGCCATGAACCTGTCTGCTTTCTCTCTCTCTCTCTCTCTCTCTCTCTCTCTCTCTCTTTCTCTTTTGTTTTCATCTTCTTTTTTCAGTTTTTTAAGATCGTAATCTGGCGAGTGAGGTTTGACGCTAATACAGCCATAATGAAGGGGACAATAACAAAACTCGGTAGTTTATCATAGTTGAAGTCAATATAGATGTATGTACGGTCAACCTCACTTCCCATTTGCATGGTTGAAGGGGACAATAACAAAACTGCATCGTCAAAATGCAACTTGCACGGTGCAGAACACCGATGCATGCATGATCTGCACAGCGACCATCAGAGTGTCCAGGTACGTTCAGATAGGGGCCGGAACAGTCAAGTTTTGGCCTTTTTTTTTTAATTTTAACAGGAGTTTTTGAAAGTTGTCCGTCAAACCTTTGAACTCGAAGTCGAGGTATCAGTATAGGTAGACCATCAGGTCACTTTATTTGATGACTTGGGCTGCCTCTTCAGCCATGGAAGAGTCAGATTCTCCGTTTAGACTTTGGAGGGTTGCCTTAGGAGGTAATGTCTCCATGTCCTCAGGGCATAATACAGAGCATAAAGCTCCTCTCCCTTGAAAAAGCTCCCTCTCATAGGTGCTAGGTGCAACTCTCTTCGGTGCTGCCTACCTCTTCAGCCATCGAAGAGTCAGATGCTCCGACTAGACTTTATAGGGGTGCCTTAGGGCATACTCTCACTAGCACGTACTTCTGCAAATTTTACGTATGGGAATTTGCATTTATATGACACCTGTGGGTCACACTGCTCACCCGTCTTTTTTTTGCCCAAAGCAGAAACTTAAGGACAGGGTCGCGACCTGGCCCTGAGATGCGAAAATACTTTGTGTGCAGTCAGACAGCACAATGCACTTTAAAGTTTTTTTTTTTTGCTTCTGGAAAGCAGTAGCGGAAAAAGAAATACGATTTTGCGGGGACCTCTGGAGGTCCCCGCAAAATATGTAAGCCCGCGGCTGTCCCGGCCGCTGACATTTACGTGCCCTTTTGTGTGAACACGCAAAATAGGTGCCTCTTGTGACCCGAAAAACTACATAAAAATTGCTATTTTGCGAAAATACGTGGTAGTGTGAGTGTGCCCTTAGTTGCAGCCAGCGGGGTGCCTTAGCCCGCAATGTCTCCATGTCCTCGGGGCATAATACAGGAGCATAAAGCTCCTCTCCCTTGAAAAAGCTCCCTCTCATAGGTGCTGGCTGCAACTCTCTTTGAAGTCAGGCCATGTTCATCGTCAGAGCATAACACAGAGCATAAAGCTCCTCTCTGTCAAGCTCCCTCTTTTCCTTCAACAAGCACTTGGTGGGGTCGCGAACCATGCCCATCATCGTCAGGGTACAGTACTGTTCTGACAACGTTTTTTTTTTTCTTTTTTGTTCTTTTTTTTCTTTTCTTTGTTTCTGACAACGGTCTGAGGAAATTGCCAGAACCTAATTATTACTTCCAACGGGCATCAGCCATGCAAATTGAATTCATGGCAATGCTGAGGAAATCGCAATTGATTGGAAGCTTCACACGAAACTTGTATTGAAAAGTTGCACCAATATGGGCCACGCGTTGTTGGGAAAAGAAAAGGGAAAAAAAAAAAGAAAAAAAAGTCCCACCAGCATATACTGAATGAAATCAAGAAAAAAGCATGTTCACTTGGGGTATTCTTTTGTATATATTCATATGGGACGTTGGGCCCGACTCCCAGCACGTGCTGCTCCCCACGAGTTAGACCGGAGCTCTTCCCACAAAAGAGAAAAGAAAAAAGAAAAAAATTTGGCTGCCAATCTGCCCTGAGCACGCTGGCTATGGCGGCGGTGAAGGGCCAGAGCACGCTGGCTCTGGCGGCGCTCAAACTCTCTCCTTTAGCTACGAAAAATAGCGCTGCTTCTTCCCCTGGCCATTTCACCTTTCTTTCTTTCTTTCTTTCTTTTTTTTTTTTTTTTTTTTTTTTTTTTTTTTTTTTTAAGGGCGACAACTTTAAGATGTCAACTGGCTTACCCTTGGTAATTCAGGAATTTCGTTCATCTGGTTCCATTTGGATTCGAACTCAGGTCTGTACGAACCGAGCTAAGCCCGTTGTTACTTCACAAATTTCACGAGCTGCAAGCTCACTGCTTTTAGGGCATACTCACACCAGGGCTTTGTTGGATGTATATGACCGTTTTTTCAAACCGGCCTAGATGCATGAAGCATGCCCAATCAGGCGATGCCGGGGGAGCCAAGGATCCGCAAGACTTAGTGATGAAATGGACTCGTATGGACAATGGGGCGTCAGCCAAGCATCAACAAGCAATATACATCCAGATACATATGAAATAGCACAATGTAGCGCAGCGGAAAACTAAAGATCTGACCTGTTAGATACTGACGCAACACCCCATCATACACCACACATGTGTGAGAGAGAGGAGGGACCGCATACATAGAAGAAAGGTCCCTCCTTGCACCCGCACATGGGGGGAGATACCACGGACGAGAGGTGGGGGGGGAGGCGAGGGAGAAGACCAAGATCGCTAGAGCGAAGTCCAAAAAATAGTCCCTGGCCGAGTGTCCAATCAATGTCTGCCGCAAAAAAAATGTCGAATCAGATCCTGGGCGTATGCCCGTGAAACCTCTGCCTGAAGTCTCTCTCTCTCTCTCTCTCTCTCTCTGAAAGAAGAAGAAGAAGGAGGAGGAAGGAAGAAGAAGAGGTGGAAGGCGAGACAGATAGAAGAAGAAGATGATGTCGTCCTCCTCACTGACTCACCTGGAGGTAACTGCTGCCAAGTTCTGACGTCGTCGGTGTACGCTGTGCTGCAGGTCGCTGGAGCCAAGTCCAGCTATGGCGCCCAGGTACGTACTCAAACGCTGCAGGTATGGCCTCCGCCCTGTCTCCCTACCTACTCCGGTAGCGCAGCGCTGTCGCATGCGGTGCTGATCCAGCAGCGTGTCGCCCAAGAAGTGAGCTACTCGAACTGTGTCCGTTGCCCAGTCTCTGCCCAGCTATATGTAGCGCTGGGCAAGGCTGGGCCTACCTGGTCCTGGCCTCAAAACGGCCCAGCCGGCCTGGGTCCCTACCGGACGTCCAGACTGTGCTGCTGATGCAGCAGGGCGCTAAAAACACGCGCCTGGCCTTTTGTAGGCCCTGCCTCCGGTACCCAGTCCCAAGGTCGTGCCTTCGGGACTGCAAGTCCAAAACGACACCTGCACAGACCACGACAGTTCAGCAGGTAAGTAAATAAATAAATAAATAACTAAATAAATAACTAAATAAATAACTAAATGCTGCCTATATTTGCCGTATGTGGCCTGGGGGCCGCTGTGGGCCTCCAGGGCGCAGGTCTGATGGGCATGTGGCCTGGGGGCCCGACGAAGTTGAAGAAGTCCTGTTGTAAGTATGGCCTCATTGAGTTGAATTGGCCTGGGCCTTCTGGGAAATGAGGGTTCCTAGCCCGGTACTTTTATTCGAATAGAGTTTTCCTGGGCCTGCAGTGTCCTGCTGGGCTATGTATGGCGAAGAGAGTTCTAGATGTCTGGGTCCTACTGGGTCCTGTGTGTTGAAAAGCAGCTAACAGTTCCAAGGTTCGAATCTGATTGGCAGCAAGCTTAGTAAAACAACAAAATAAAAACAAATGATGCTTACTGCTCACTTGGGCCAGGTGTCGGGTTCGAATCCTGCGTGAGCCCAACACTTGCCAAACTTGATTTGTTGATTGGTAAATCCATTGGTTGATCAGCTGATTGATGGGTTAGTCGGTTGATGGATGGGTGGGCTGATTGATTCTCTGAGCAATTGGTTAGCTGATCGGCTGATGGGTGGGTGGGCGGGTGGGTTGGTTGGCTGGTTGATTGATTGGTTGCTTGGTTGGTCGATTGGTCGGTCGATTGGTTGGTCGATTGGTTGTTAACTGGTTGGTTGGTTGGTTGATGGGTTGATTTATGTGTTGATTGATGTGCTGTTTGATGGATGGGTTGGTTGGTTGGTTGATTGATTGGGTGGTTAATTGATTGGTTGGTCGATTTGTTGGTTAGCTGGTGGGTTGGTTGGAAGGTTGGTTGGTTGGTCGGTTGATGGGTTGATTGATGTGTTGATTGGTGCGTTAATTGGTGGGTTGATTAGTGTTGATTGGTGCGTTGATTGGTGGATTGATTGGCTGGTTGCTTGATTGTTTTATTGTGTGGGCGATTGATGGGCTGATTTCTTGATTGACTCATTGCTTGCAGATACAGATCTTCGTACAATGTTTCACCGGGATCATACACACCGGTTGTGCGGATGCAGTCCAATTCCTCTCCCAAACCGAATCCGGAAGGAGATATTGGCAAAAAGGAGGATAGCCAGCGGGTGGTGCAATGCATGAAATGGGGTTTGATCCCTAGCTTCACCCGGAAATCTGAGAAGCCGGACCATTACAGAATGGTGAGCGACCCATTGGCACATCACTTTCCCTGTCATAATTTGGTCACCATATCACCACCTCTCATCCACTTGCCTCCACCACAGTATGGCTTGATTCTTCTTGTTTCTCCTTTTTTGGGCCTGGGTGCGGGGGGGGGGGAAGAGGCCCATGAAAGAGGAGGAAAGGAGAGTGAAGGGACGGTCTCTGAGGGGGTGGGTGGGGAGGAGGGACAGCATTGGCTCTGTCTTTGCTTTGCCAAGAAAGCCTTGTTTCTCTCTCTCTCTCTCTCTCTCTCTCTCTCTCTCTCTCTTGTTGGAACTGCTGTGCTCCCTGGTGGCCCTTGTTGTATGTATACTGCTCCCATAACCTGATTAGAATAAGTCATCCATTTACTCATACAGGAAACTGTATTGGTGGATTTGAATAGTCTCTGCTGTGATGAAACATGATTAATCGATAGGATGCATGCATGATCTTTGCTGTGATGACATGTGATTAATCAATTGATTGATTGAATGATTAGTGAATTTAGATGCAGTTATCGCTTACATTCATTCATGGTTTTCCTCACATGGGTGACTCTGGCGCTGGTAGCTGGACCCAGATGGGCTGCAAGACGAAGGCTTCGGGCCATGTATGTGATACCTGCAAATGACAGCTGAGGAACGAATTTTTTGGGTTCCTGTAACTTTCTGAGCTATTTATGTGATACCTGCCCATTGGCGTCGTGAGCAGGATGAAGGATTCGTGAGGAATGAATTATTTTGACTGTGAAATTGTGGAGTGTAAACAGAAAAATGTCTGATCGGTGCTTGGATTGCGTCTCCCCCCCTTCCAATTAGGATTCAATGACTCGTGTCTTGTGCAGTATTGCTTGCAGGATGTGAAGGAGCTTCTTCTTCTTCCTCTTCTTCTTCTTCTTCTTCTTCTTCTTCTTCTTCTTCTTCTTCTTCTTCACACGATGATCACTTCTTCTTCTTCTTCACACGATGATCACTTCTTCTTCTTCTTCTTCACACGATGATCACTTCTTCTTCTTCTTGTTCTTCTTGTTCTTCTTCTTGTTGTTCTTGTTCTTGTTCTTGTTCTTGTTCTTGTTCTTGTTCTTCTTGTTCTTGTTCTTGTTCTTGTTCTTGTTCTTGTTCTTGTTCTTGTTCTTCTTGTTCTTGTTCTTCTTCTTCTTCTTCTTCTCCTCCTCCTCCTCCTCCTCTTCTTCTTGGCTGCCGCCGCCAGCCATTTTGGTCCGTGGAAGAATGCGTTTCCAGTTTGTTTGTGAAAGGTAATGGTGGTTTAAGGGTCTGTATCTGTATAGAATGCTCAAACAAGTTGCAAAGATTGATGTTGGTTGGTTATATGGTCTATAGATTTGTACCAGCATCAGACCGAATGAGTTGGAAAATAACTCTTTTTACGTTCTTGACCGATAGTTCTTTGGAACTTTTCTTAGTATCGTTGTCAACGTTTCCATGTTTGTTTTCAGTGGTTGGGCTCACGGCACTGCTATAGTTGCTTGCTTTTGCTGTACTGTATTAATCACTGTGTTTTATGGAATTCCTGAACACAACTCCACAAAAGAAAAAAGGGTGAGTGTGACAGACCATTTGTTCAGACTTTCATGAACTCGTTCGTATACTGGAACTTGGCAGCTTTCCCAGGATTCATTTCACTGATGGGTAAGGAGTGTTACAGACTCACCATCATCTTGCCCAAGGTTAGCAATACCCTCCATCGAGAAAATATGTTGGCTTTACTCATGCCAACCCTCTCTCTCTCTCTCTCTCTCTCTCTCTCTCTCTCTCTCTCTCTCTCTCTCTCTCTCTCTCTCTCTCTCTCTCTCTCTCTCTCTCTCCCCCTCTCCCTTAGTCTACTTCAATTTTACTCCTGCATGCCACCTGCCTCCTCGCCTGATTGACGGCCAACCACCGTCCCATTGCCTCTCTCTCTCTCTCTGTGTCTGTGTTTTCTCTCTTGGCAGTTCAATGCTCGGGGAGAATCATTGCATGAGAAGGCCTCTTTTCGCCGGCTTATTGCAAGGTGTCGGTGTGTAGCGATGGCGAATGGGTATGGGTTACTAATCTGATTGTTTTCCCTTCCGTTTCTTTTTTTTGTTTGCAAGGAAATTGCTTTATGAGTCTTATGCGTGCTGCTCTTCTCTTTTCAATGATTTTTTGTTTTCTTGATTTTCCTTTTGGTGGGAGGTGTTTGGTCCCATGCATCTGTACATTGGCATATTTGCAAAGATGTGATGCCTTTTTTCGTTTTTTAGAAAAAGCCTGTGTTTCCTTGGGAAATGCCTTGGGAAGAAAGCGATTGTGGAAATTGGGCTGAAATGCCTGTTGGAATTTGATTTTTCTTATCCTCTGTTTATGTGACAAGACCTCTTCTTCTCGATTTCCAAGGAAAGTGTTCCACAGGTCTTTCTAGTTCTCTACCGTCTTTACCCGAACAGAAGGCTGGGGTCATTATCGCTGCATCTGGACGGAAAGTTGCCCCAAATACACCGGCAATTCTATTCGAGTGACAAGGGTAGTAGTTTCTACTCTATCATCCCCTTTTCTGGCGGCTTGCCAAGCAGTTGTATCGTGCAAAGGGGATTTTAGTTCGCATAATACTTGTTGCTGTCATGTCAACTATATACCGCTTCTCTCTGCCATTTGCTGTCTCAGCCTGCTATGCTTTCACAGAGACATTCTCTGCGGTGCGCTTTGCATTAACCGGTTGTTGCCCTCTGCTCCCTCCATTGAGACTACACTTTGATCCATTTCAGTATTTTCTGGCGGGAAGTTCCGGGAACCTGTAAGGGGATGGCAGGACTATGTGCGAAGCAGGGTAGAGTTGGTGAACTAAGTCTTGCTCTTCAGAAGTCAATTAATCCAATTACAACCACCAGAACCCTCAAGGGCCTGCTATGTCCTAGCAGACCGTCTTCCCCTCCTGACAGGAACATACGGTGGTCATGGCGCTGCTACAAATACAGTGATAATGACCGTATGTTCTATTCGGGGGAAGCAGCAGGCAGGCAGGCATCACTGTGAGGTATGCCTATTTGGGGGAAGCAGCTCGGATTGGTTGAGCAAACATAGCCCCACAAAATAGTCATCTTTGGGCTCTGTTTGAGTCCTCCACCCTGTTGAAAATTGACTGCTGTACCTTTCTCGGCCTTTTGGCTGTGATCAAGGGCTCTGTCTGTTATGATTAGTTTAGTATAAAAAAGGGGTGGCGGGGGGGGGTGACTGCTCTACTACCTGAAATTGCTTCAGGACCTGCCCAGGCAAAATTCTGTACCATTCGGCAGGGAAGGTTGTGTGATGATAACATTAATTCGCAGACAAATTCAATAGCACACCAAAACAGCACACCATCGAAATCGTCGATAAGATTGTACAAGCAAGCACAAAACACCTCCTCAACCCCAATCATCCTCCGAACACGTTCACAAACCTTCTCTGTCTCTCTGCGACAAAAGCTGCGAAAGGCATCGGCGGGGCAGACCTGAAGTTAGTAGTTACTGATGATGTAAATTTTTCAACTCCACATGCTTGCTCTCTCTGTGCTACTTCTTCGTGCACCGAGTCGCTGACTCTAAAGACCGTGGTGAGACTGGGCAGTTCCCCTGGAGAGGTTAACATCACAATTTTCCTAGCAATGGCTTTGTGGTTCTGGACCTGGCTCTGCGGCCAGGGGAAGGTCATGAAAGCAGAACCAGATTGTTCTCTCTGGACAAGGCTCGACTCATGTCATTTCCTATGCTCATCTAGCCACACAGCTCATGTCATTTGCTATGCTCATCTTGGCCCACAGTTCATGTCATTTCCTAAGCTCGTCTTGGCCTGCACTATCTCCGGAGATTGAACTACGAAAGGTGTGAATGGGTGAAACTGAAGAAATCAGTGGATTGCTGTCATTTACAAGCCTATTGTAGAGTGTGAACAGTAGAACTCAACACACGAGAAAAATAAGAAAAAAAATTATGAACAGACTCAACAGAAGAATGTGCACTCATCTAGTTTTGGCTTGTGATCCTGGCATAACAGGTTCTATGAGTGGAAGAAGGATGGGTCGAAGAAGCAGCCATACTATATACATTTGAAAGATGAAAGCTTGCTTCACTTTGCTGCTCTCTTTGACTGTTGGGAAGATCATGAAGGTTTGTTTACTTGTACCACTATGCGTGACTGCTCTCTCTCTCTC
>BFEA01000019.1:2654694-2666470 GCA_003427395.1 Chara braunii | reverse complement strand
ACAAATTAGTAAGTGGGAAAGCAAGTTTTGACACCACCATCTTTGCCGATTTTTCATTATTGTTTGGCTCCACAGAATGACTTCAAAATTGAGAGACACGTAGCTTACATAACAGAGAACTCACAAAAACAAAATCAGAAAAGAATAATAATTTTTAGGTACCAAAATATGTTTTTGCGGGGTCCGAGCCCCTTCGAGTTCGGGCCCCGTACGGGGACCCGAACGCCCGAACGTTCGGGGGTCAGCTTAGGGGCCTCCGTACGTTCAGCCTAGCAACTCTGATTATTATTATTTTACTGCTTCAGTCTATTCCAGGGGAGCACCACGTGCTGGGAACCGGGTCCAGCGTCCCATATAGGATTACACAAGTCATTTAAGATACCGGGGTCATTACTCGGCTTCGGTTGAGAATGAATCTAAGCACTTGAGAACTATTGAAGAAAATCAAGAGAATTAAAAAAAGATTGAAAAAATATGAATGACTACTGACCTCTTTTCAAATGTTTGGAACCTCTAGACTCCCAAATAAAACTCTCTAAAACTGTCCAACACTGTCCTATTCCCTGTCGGGCTCTCCCATGCCTCACACTCCCACTCGGCTAGGTTACAGTGCAACAAGACTCGCCCCAACTCCGGCCAGCTTTGCTATGCATATTTTGCGATTTCATTGCTTAAAAATATTGATCATGAATATCCTTTCGAGGCATAAAATTCGTTTAGCCTTAGATGAATCAACAAATTCACGACTAGTAGGAAGTATTTGGTGAGAATTTTAGTTGCTGTTTCGTATGGAAGAGGAAAAAAAACGTCTTTATTCGTTTTTGCTTGCGTGATTACTCCTTAGTCGAACAAATCTTGTTATTTTTTTTTTTTTTGACAACGAAGACAAACAAAAGAATTTCTTTATTAAAAGATTTTTGATGCTTTAGGTAAATTTTATTTAGGGAGGAGTCTAGTCCCGATGTTGTTTCCTCATCCAACTCTTGCAAGGCTTCCACCATTTTTTGAGTTGAGAGTGAGAACTACAAAACCTTGAACTTTTTTTGAGTTTGGGATAGGAGGGTAATTAGGTTTTAAAGCAATGTTTATCTTGCTTTGTTAAATCTATTACGTTCGTCTCTGACTTGATTGTGAGATTAAGAGTTTTTCATACTATTGTGTAGTGTAATCGACTATGGCATAGTATTAATTGTTAGCTTGTGGGGGGAAAAATGGTGAAAGGTTTTTTTTTTATGAAGATACTGCATTTTGTTTTGCTTTGTTTTTTATTTTCTGAAAACTTTTTAGCCATAGTTCATTTTGTTCCTTCGTTGTGCAATTTAACATGAGTACTTATGTTTTACGATTGTGGTACACGTAGGTTTGAAGATCATCTCTTATCCTTGTGGATAAATGGAAACGTTCACATCAATCCCTATTAGTAATTTTTTTATTGTTTTCGTATAGAAAATAAATTTATAATGTGTGTTTTCTATTTTTTTCATGCGTGATATAAAATTTGTTACCTTGTATCTTAGCTACACGATAACTTCGTTAAAGCAATCCACTACGAATCGTGTGGATATTCTTTTAGATGACCAATATTAGTACAAGAGAATTACCAAGCTTTGTAGGAATTCATATTGCAACAAGGATGTATTGTATATGTAAAACTTCATCCTCTAACATTTTTAGAGTTCATGAACGATCTCATGCAATTACCTTGTGGTGCAAAAAGATATATGGGCTTATTAGTTGAATATGAACTATAGTGAACAACCTTGACAAATCCTAAAAGATGAGAAAACAACTATCGAATGAGATATTATACCGTATCTCCTCGTATCAAGCAAGTATATGTTTGTTTTAAAAGGTTTAGCAGCCTATGAGGACTTGTCAGTTGCAATTTCGCCCTAAGTTGGTTAAGAATTACTATGTCTCAAGTTATATTTCTTATGGGGGGTTATACTCAATTTTTTGTAACAATTTTTTTTTTCCATTTAGGGATCCGGTGTAATGTTGAAGTCTCATACTACAATTATCACGATATCATTCAATAGTGATTGGTACAGGTTGTTTGATAATGCAATTTTTTAAATTGGATCGCTTAACCCATACTATACAAATGGTTTCCCCCCCCCACGGACCTTTTGATGCAGACTCGTCGTCCTTCTTACTTGTCATAATCTGATTGTACTCGAGTGAGTCAAGACGATGGGGGCAACCAAATCGCAACTCTGGTCGAGGCTGTAGCTTTGGCTAGTGCTGAGAATGATGCATGAGCCTAAATTTGTTTATCTTTTGCACGTTGGGTTTGTGATGACGTTAAGTGGGTTTCTCATATACAAATATCATCAGACGTTATGCATGGTACTAGGTATAGAATGGTCTGTGATCTACTTAAAAGACTTTAAAAGATTTATTTAGATCCATATGTGCCATCTTTGCAGCCCATTTGAGTGGGCGTTCGAGGGGGAGGAGGGTGGGGATAGTGATTGGTGACGAGGGGGTTAGTGGTCTCTTCTTCATGTGGGAGGATTAGGGTGGGTGTAGTGAGTTATGAGAAAAGGGATAATTTTCGAGGACTATGTTTTGAAAATTATGAGGACTTAAGGGTGTAGGTGGAATAAAGGGGAATCTGTTTGTGAGATGAGGCCTCTCCCAGCACCAATGCCTCGTTACTTGGGCGTACTTATTTTGCACCCTTCCTATTTGTATTGAATTTGTATGTTGTCCATTTTATTTTATTTTGATAATTGGTGTACAATCGAGGAATTGCAGTTTCACGATACGGAACACACTTCTCTGGACCTGCCCATGTCTAGGAAGTTGTGTATTATGTCTCCCAATCATTCCTAAACGTTTGCAGCCATTATCCATACCTAATTAGTTATAATTTTGGTCATGGATAATTTCAATAACTTATTTTGAAAGAACAAAACATGTTCGCATGTTCTCTAATTGGTTTTTTTTCTTTTCTTTGGCGAGAGAAGAACATGAGTGACAGGGATGCCTTAGGTGAGAGTGGGTAGTTTTCAAGAAATGCAGCCCAAATTAATCATTGGTCTCATTCAAGTTTTAAATATTTTTCATAAGCGTAATTTTGGTATTTTTTGTCTTTCTTTTCCATCTTTTTGAAGGACTAGTTATCGCTTTCTGTGAAACTTTTTTCCAAACTCATCCATAAGTTGTCTAGATAATCCTCCCCTCACAAAGGAACATCGAGCATTGAAGTTAAGTCATATTGCACGATTCTCTTCGCGCAAGCGATTCCCTCAGAAAAGAATTATATAGTAAATTTAATAGTCGAAAGAATCAACATTCTAGATGTTTCATGGGGTGACGATCGATCATCAAAAACGAAACCTGGAAGAGGTGAATCGAGAGGGAAAACACTGAAGAGAACAACATATAAATTTCCAGGAATTAAACATTCATTATATTGTAAAATTACATTTTAAATTTTAAATTTTCATTCCATCTTTAAAAATGTCATTCCAATTTTAAAATTTTTCGTTTTACTTGAGAACTTTCGTTCCGAGAATGGGGTATCCCTTCTTATTTGAACTGCATGCTAGAGATGGAATGAAAATGTGGATAAGTTCATGAAATATTTTAATTAGACTATCATTCTAAGTAAGGATTTTCAGTCATAAATATGTTAATCCAATCTAAATTAGAAGATATTTATTGTAGTAAAATGAAAGTTTAATTCAAATATTTTGTAAACTCGTCCAGACTTTCATTCCATCTTGAACAAATAGATGTAGTTGGAAGGGAAAACTCATATTTATATGGGATCTTATCAAATAAAATTGGAAATTTTAGAATTGAACAAACATTGGAATCATAATTTATAAAATGAAGGATTTTTTTTTAAGGAATGTTTTTTCAAGTTTTATTTCTCGCGGGAATTTTTCTGTTGAAGGAAAACTCGTTTGTACGTTTCATTGGGCCACGTCATCAGGCGACCCGTATATAGGCAAACCGCATTTTGATGCGTTTATAGGCATCAAAGGGTGCGACGTCATCTGAAAACGAGCAAAGATTTTCATGAGTGAAGCCGCCTTAAGGGAGTGCCCATTTCAAAACTCTTTGATCATGTGTTTGCGTTAATCACCTTCGCAGAAGGTCACTCATTAGTCCACCAGCATTCATGCATACGAACATATATTTGAAGGAGAGCAGCAAGGGAGAGAGGGAACACAATCAATCGTTAGCGAATAATAATCAGTATTCTTACAAGAATCCAGCCGGAATGACACATCTGATCTGAGAACTTCACCTGCGTCCACACTTTCAAGCATCTGCACGCAATACAATTTTAAGAGCGAGAAGACGAAGTTACGGACGATGTACATTTTTACTATATTCCAATAAAATCACATATAAGCCTTCGTAAGTCTGATACACAATCATCATTCATTCATACATACGTTCAAAATGAGAAAAAAAAATGTACAACCACTCGATTGAGAAAGAAATTAGTGCCTCGTCATGCAACTGTACTCAAAGGATAAGATAAAGAGGAAGCAGAAGAAGCAGAATCATCCGCTTTCAAACTATGGCCCCATGCTAACCAACCAATCAACACTTCTCACCTTTCTCGAGCGCTGACGGTCTCAGTTGCCCAGTGTTAACCCCAACGATTATTAACCTCTTCATCAAACTGCTAGGTCGATTCACCCCGATTCTGTGGTCCATCGCAACGATCCAACGTGCAATCCTGCAAAGTGGCAACCTATATGCCATAATTTTTTGATGCGTTAATCACTATCGTGATCTAGCCATTACTCCATTTGAGTTGGCAAATGCATGCGAGAGAGCAAAAAATACGCGTTGCGAGATTTATAGATGCGAAGGAAGTGGAGAAGGTATGATAATGAGAGATAGAGAAGGGAGAAGGAAAAGCAACGAAAGGTAAAAGAAGGCCATGTCGATTCGGTTGGAGTATACGTAGTCAATCAAATAATAGAGTGAGGACTTCATAACCTCCTCATACGCCGTCGTCTGACTTCTACTGTCACTTGGAGATCAACATGACCTTTCCTTGTGTGAACGAGGCGGGGAAGGAGGTTATGAAAGAGCACGGAGCAAGACAAAACTCGCTTAAGAAGGAAGACAGGGCCCAAAGGAAGAAAAAAAAAAAAATCAGTTACAGATTGTCGATGACGGTGAAAAAAAAGGGGATTGGAAGTGTGAGGGAAGAGTGCAAGCACGAGCACAACGTAAAATAATGCATTCACATAGATTGTAAAGGTTCCAAAACAGTTACACGAAATGTCAGTGAAAATGTGCCTAATTCCTCGAGCCAAATTGAAATAAAAAAATTCAAACGGAATTCTTTCGCTCGTGCCCGAACTTTTACACCGATTTTCTATATTGATCCTTATTATAACATTTATTAACGAAATTTCACGGGGTTTGTAAGGATGCCTTTAGACATTGTATGCACAAAGAAAGGATTAGGCACAAAGTATTACGACAGACGTCCGTGATTTTCGAAATCTAAAAAGTCTGGAAGAAGAGAATTTCAAGTACGCATGCTAAGTTGCACGTAAATCCTAACTAAAACGAGAACTCAGACAACTTATAATAATATTTTGAGAGTTGCAAAAAGAAAAAAAAATTAAGAAAATTGGATTAATTGGCCCAAATCGTTCATCGAACCGCATCCAGGATAAGCCTTAAAGAATTACGTCGAATCTGAAAAGCACAAGTGTACAACCTCATTGTGATTGAAACAATCTGAACTTGGACGTGATCACTTGGTAGGAATGCGTTCTAGACCTGGTAGAAAAACCGAAACTGCATTTGGAGCAGGGAATGTAAAGATTGGGGTCATTTCTCTATATTGGGAGGTCGGCTCATTGGGGGAATATTATGAAAACAAAAGCGTCTCAGAAATGAGTTTATGCACGTAGGTCCGTGGGTCACAAGTATCTGAGTACTATTGTAGGACGTGAGAGCACCCAATCCCATTCCCACCTCGATTCATGAAAAATTTCTTATGCCATATGTACTTATTTATTTTGTGAGACATTGTGCAAGTTTGGACCTATTACTCAATTTCTTTTGAAAGAAAAGAGGTTAAGGGTTTCATCCTGATACTATATATGTAGGACAACGTTATTGGAAACTCTTCAGGCTCATAATCCGAATGTTGTAGGTTTAAATCTTACTCCTATCCACTGATCTGTTTCAAATGACGGCATACAACACACCCTAACTGATGGGTGTGTGGCCTTTGGATCTATCAATATATAATATGACATAAAAAAAAGGTGAGAAGTAGGTCTGGAAGGGATCTTGTTACATCAAAAACAATCCATTGGGTATAGTTCCTTTTCATTGAGAAAGAAAGAATACAATAAAAGGTGAAATGTCATCGGGATAAAATCTCTTTGATCTAGGGATTCCTATCAGGAAATTGCAAATTGGAACATCTGAATGACTAAAGGAAAACACATCAACACATACTCCGTTAGTAGTGGCTAGCGAACGTGGATTAGGCTGTAAATATCATCCAAGCGAATTAAAAAAGATTACAAAGTGTTACCAAAGAGGATTAGAAGTGTCTAGAGACTTTCTTTGTAGGGTTGTGTACGGCAGGTGGTTAGGAGATAGATGAGCAGTTGTCAGGAAATGGTTGGTCCCCTGTTCATGCTGAATGACAATCCCCTCATACGAGGGCAATCAATATTGTTTCTCATCTATATGTTATAACTTTCTCCGGTCTTGTAATTGTGTCACTGCACCCAATTTGCAGTTGGTGCAACTCCCCACAAAAAGATTGGAGTCAATTACAACAGGATGCCTAGTATTGGAGGATTCTCCGATCAACTCCAATAATAGGCATCTCATGGATGATTAAAAAAAAAAAAAAAAAATTTGATAGCCCTGTATAGCTGTGCAATGGTTTTCATTTCAAGAAGTAAATAAAACGCGCTATGTTTAAATTATGTGGGCACCAACCTCGAAGCCTAAGTATTTCTTAGTGACCTATAGTCTACAAGTACAATGAGGGAAAGGTGAAAAAAACCCTAAGAAAGGGGGTGAAATAGCAAACACCAAAAAACTCATCAAAAATAAAGTATTGAAGATGCATGACAACTCTTGAAACATTTCACAGTTTCAAGAGTGGTGTGTAGCGAACCATGAGAGTTCTTTTTCCATGGCGAAGAGCCAAAAACTCTTAAAAATGTCTGACAGCTTTTGATTTTATTTTTTTTGGAAAACTAAGCTATATTTTTTTCTCAATTTCACCTTTCACTACCTACCTACCACTATTGACTTGCCATGAGGGCACAGGTGCACAGATTGTGTGTTTTAAACGGCTGGAACAATTTTGAATTTGTTTTGTTAATACTTTTTTTTTTTTTTTTTTACGTGTGTGTGTGTGTGTGTGTGTGTGTGTGTGTGTGTGTGTGTGTGTGAGAGAGAGAGAGAGAGAGAGAGAGAGAGAGAGAGAGAGAGAGAGAGAGAGAGAGAGAGAGAGAGAGAGAGAGAGAGAGAGATTCGGGGTGCCTACGAGACAATGTGTCTTCCTTGACCGCAAGTACTCTGGGTGACTGAGTACTTGCGTGCTTACGAGTGGCCAAGTACTGTGGGTAACTGCCATGGAGGTACTGCTTCCCAGAGGTACTGCTTCTTGGGTAACTGAGCATGCAAGTGGCATTCAGGAGGTCTTGGGTTCAATCCTCATTGGCCTCATGCACCTTCCTAGGCAAGCTTTGCGCGTGCCACCTAGAGATATGTCGTTGGTCGCCCCGAGTGGTATTGAGTAGAGACTGCTGATGTTCATAGGGGGAGGGGACCGGCGGGGAGGCACAGTGACTAGCCCATCGAAGAAGCTCGGTCCTGATGCTACCGACTGACCCCTGGCCAGTATCACCCACCTGTTGTAGCAGGTATTGCACCTGCTGGTGGGTGCAGTTCCCGCATGTTCCCTCGTTGGAGGCTTGAGCATGGATGTGGCTGCTACGGGGTTCCCCGTAATACTATAATGACAATAAAAAAGGCCTGGAAGGCCATCCTGTCCAGATTTGATAGGTAATTGAATTGGTTGGGGCTTAGAGAATAAAGGGGACCATTACCAACCCACACCAGTTGGACAACTCCACATGCTGTGCGTTCACACCACCCTTTGTGGCCAGATCGAAATATAAACATATATTTGCCTTGCGGGAAGCGGTTGCTGCTGACCTCAGGGTATCAGGTGTAGGGCAGTCATTGATACCTAAACCACCAGTACTTCCTAAAGTCATGCCCGTTAACAAGGCAGGATTTTAGGAAACGTACGGGCCACTACAGGAGCTCCCAGATTCATCCGACTAGACACATTTCTACTTTCAAGTTATTTTGTCCCATGGGCAATAGCTGGGCCAAGTAATATTGGTTTAACCACAACCACTGATAGTGTTAAGGTGGATTATCACTTTTAGTATCATCGGTTAGAGGGTTCAGCTTCCTGATGACTCGGTGAAACCATGACAAAACAGTCTGTCACAACCCCTTGTTTGTTGTCCTCTTCTATTTTTTTGTCGATGGTTTACCAGGCAGTTCTGCAGCGTAGGCAGGCGTGGCACATCGCCGTGGGTTGCATTGCATCTGATTTCAATTGCCGTCCATTTTGTTTGGTCTAGTCTGCTTTGATTTTCGTCATAGATACCTTTCAGGGTAGTGGTTGGTGCACACCTCAGGGTATTAGTTGTGGGGCAGCCATTGATGCTCAACCGCAACCGGGGCTATGGTGGATTATGACTTATAGTAGGCAGGCGTGCGACATCGTCGTGGGCTGCATTGCATCTCATTTCAACTGTTCTCCATTTTGTTCGGTCCAGTCTGCTTTGGTTTTCATCATAGGTACCCTTCAGGGCAGTGGTTGGTGCACACCTCAGGGTATCAGTTGTGCGGCAGCCGTTGATGCTCAACTGCAACCTAGGCTATAGTGGATTATGAGTTGTACGGTTCAACCTCCTGATCAAGCGACCAAGTAATCCATCACAACCCTGGCCCCTGTTCCTTCACCTTTTCTCCCCTGTTCCCTAAAATTCGTCATGGAGTTCTCAATTGATAGTGAATAAAATGACTTCAAAACATGACCATTAACTGTAGAGATGAGGATAAGGCAAGGACATTGAGTGTGGCTACAAAAGGTAAGCATTCTAAGAGTGTTTCCTTCTTACTTTATTTTTTTCAAAACCACCAGCGCAACAGGTTGACATAGTTCAATTTCTTGTCCACGAGTATATGTGCTCGATCGTTCGACCTCGGGCCATTTAGAGGTTCGGTGGGAGCTGGTGGGCCCCAAAAATATAAAACCCCAGGCCTACAAGGCTCAATAGTTGGGTGGGCAATGACCACGACACAAAAGAAAAAGTCAAAATGGGGGGGGGCGTAGGGGGGGTGGCAGGGGGAAGATGGCGAGTGGTCGGAAGGCAGGTGCCGACATTTCACACGGCGGGAGAGAGAGAAAGAGAGAGAGAGAGAGAGAGAGAGAGAGAGAGAGAGAGAGAGAGAGAGAGAGAGAGAGAGAGAGCAAATTTTATGTATAAATTTGAACGTTGTTTGTGGAGAATAACATAAATAGCAATTTGGTACCACATCTAGATTCAAGTACAAGAAAATCTGATGTTTTTGTCGAGTTGTGTATAGCTACTATGAAAACAAAGACTCACACGGACACACAAACACGCGTACAGCAAAAGAGGGAGGCAAGATGCACACACTAGTGTCTCACACTAGTGCGTGCACCCCACCTCTTGCTCCCACTCTCTCACACGCATATAACACGCACATAATACACGTACACCTATGACACATGTACAACTATATCTAAGGCAACTTTCAGTTCGGGTGGAACCATAATGACTACCCGCTCTATTTGGGTGAAGAGGGTATTAGTATGACAATAATGGTAGTACTAATAGTAGAATTTTTTTAATAATACTAATAGTAGTAGTACAAGAAGGGGGGAGTGGTAATATTGTAGCGGCAAGAAACCACGTTCGTGTAAAGACGAAACCTCTAGTGGTTGAGGGTATAAACTTTTCATTTGTTTTATGCTCTACAAAATGCAGTTTTTTGTTTTTAAGTTAGCCTGGGATAGATTGATGGTTTACACTGGTATAAGGCAAAAGAATGACAACACATAGGATTCAAATGATTATGAATGTTAAAATCTTATAGCTCATGAAATTTATTATACAGGAAAAGTTATCTTAAGCAGATCGTATGAAAGTAATTGGCCAGATTCATAGAGATAAGCATTGTTGATATTTTTCTTATGTTTACTTGTCCTCAATTCTTTTTATTATTATTATTATTATTATTATTATTTTTTAGTTAAAAAATACGATTGTTTTTCATCTAATAATTATTATGGTTTATTTATGAGTAATTATTATGTGTAACATTTATTAATTTAAAACTTAAATAAGATGTTGAGAGCAAAGACGTATGTTGAAATAGGTTATTAGTTTTTCATTATCGGCATCTTAGTTCCATTAGTTTGAGATGGTCGATGTTTTTTAGATTTCTTGGTAGAAAATGTATCTCTGATATCTTTGATATTAATGACAACTTGTATTCATTCATTGCAAACACTTCCCATTTTGAAATGATAAATTATTTTTTTAGTAATAAAAAATATTGGTCAAATTCTACGTAGCATCGCGTTCAGGCCTTGGTGACCGAACTCGAACGCTCGATATAGAGCCCGAACGTGCCCCGAAATCAATTGAGCCCAAACTATATATAGCCTCCTGATGAGTCGGTGAAACTCCGACAAAACAGTTTGTCACAGCCCCTCGTTTGTTGTCCTCTTCTCTCTCTCTGCCTACGGTTTACAGGGCAGTTCTATTTGTGACGATATATATATATACATATATATATACATACATATATATATATATATATATATATACAGGGTAACCGGCGTTCTGGACGGGACGAACGCCCGAATGTATGGGACCCCTTGGGGATGCGTTCGGCCGTTCAGGCCGAACGAGGACCCAAAAAAAAAACAAAAACAAACAAAGTCATCAAAAAAATCTGAAAAAAAAGATATGTTATGGAGAAATATAAATTAAATAAGATTTGCCTGAGCATTACGTCCGAATTCCTTACCAAATTTGAAATAAAAATAAAATACACATAACAAATACTAATGATAAAAATAAATAAAAATGAAAAGTGAATTAAATTTAGTGTGTGCGCGAGCATGTTTTCGACACCGCCATCTTTGGCGATTTTTCATTTTTTTTTGGGCATAGCTAAATGCCCTGAAAATTTACAGATGTGTACTTCACATAATACAAAACCCATTAAAAAAGTTTCAAAAAATAATAAAATTTTTCAGACCCCGAACTAAAGTGAAAACAAAAAGTAAAAAGTGAAAAAAAACGTGGGCGAGCACGTTTTGACACCGCCATCTTTGGTGATTTTTAATTCTTATTTGTCTTAGCCAAATGACTTGAAAATTTAAAGGCATGTACCTCACGTCATAGAGAAGTCGTACAAAAAAATTCAGAAAAACAAAATAAAATTAGGCCCCGAAATAGTTTTTGGCGGGGGACGAACGCTGTCGGGTTCAGGCCCCGTACAGGACCCCGAATGCCCGAACGTACGGAGGTCCACCCGGGAGCCTCCATACGTACGGGCTGGTAACCCTATATATATATATATATGTATATATATATATATATATATATATATATATATATATATATATTGTCACAACCCCTCGTTTGTTGTCCTCTTCTCTCTCTCTGCCTACGGTTTACCGGGCAGTTCT
>BFEA01000019.1:2595090-2607597 GCA_003427395.1 Chara braunii | reverse complement strand
TTTTTATTTTTGCATGTTATCACTGTGCCCGTTTTTTGCTTTTATTCTTTGTTCCGCAAAGTGCGCTCTTTTAGTTTGTAGTGATGTGACAATATATATATGTATTCTTTTTTTAATATATGATGATGCGCAGGGGCCATGATAATCTTCTCTCTATCATTCCACTTTTAACGATGTCCCAAAGGACTTTTGGTGTGAATGTTCAATTCCAGTTTTGTGTGAAGTCCCAATCAAGTGTGCTTCCATCTCAGTCAAATGTGTGTAAGCGTAATATACTAATACTAGTCTAATAGCGTTCGAATTTCGGAAGTCATTTATCAACTATCAGGGCACTCTATAATGGTGTTCGAAAGTCAGAGGGCACTCAGTTCTGCTATTATCTGAGAGTGGTAGCAGAGCTGGCCAGGACCAGGATAGAGGAGTTGCATCATGTTTTTTCTTCTTTTTTTTTCCGGACGGTGGGCGGGAAAAAAAAAGAGCTGGCCAGCATCCTGACTTCTGACATGAGCTTGATGCATGCCTACCAACAGATAGGCAAAAAATTCCTAAGAAAACTTAATCAGATTCTACAAGGTGTAATTATTATTGTCGGTGAACCAAGGAGTCACCAAAATGAAGGAATACACATACACAATGTAAGGAAGGCTGAAAACCAATCAATACAACTCATGTGAGTCAGACAGAGACAATGCACGCCAAACCATCACTCAGAACGGCCACGAGGGGAGATATACATGGATGGAGTCCACCCTGGCAGATCACGTGCATGGGAAGATAGCCGTAGATAGTGAGAGGGAAGAGAGTAGGAAGAACTGTGAGAGAATATGAAAAGAAAGAATCCCGTAGTCCAACTGATGGTACTCTCTCTCTCTCTCTCTCTCTCTCTCTCTCTCTTACAACAGTCCGCAGTTCAATGCTGTCTGAACCTGGGATAAGTCTCCCTGAAATAGTCGCCCCAAGTCTCTGATTTTTCTCAGGAGTCAAGGAGAAGGCGGATATGGAGGGTAGCAGAGAAGAAATCTCTCCTCTCTCTCTCTCTCTCACACACACACACACACACATACCTGATCAGTGAAAGGTACCCCCTTGAACTGCAGCAGATTGCAGAGTGGTGTCTGACCGCTGCCGGTTCATAGTTTCACAGCTATGGTGACCGGAGAAGTGCTCCTCTTGCCCAATGCTGCTGCAGGCCACTCTTGCCGAATGCCTCCTTCATACTCCTCTATCCTAACGCTACACTGGAAATGTGCTGATCCTACCTCCAGTGCTTCTCTCCAGCAGCCTGTCGTCGAACTGAAGCTCTCAACTCTCTGTCCCCAAGCTGAGCACTGGCCCAATCATATACCGCTGGACCTATCAGAGGTCCAGTCTAAACGACGACCGATGGTCTTAGATGCAGGCTTCAGTCCTGGTCTAGTTACCTGGGCCTAAAGTGGCCAGCTTTGGTCCCGACTGAACATTCAGGTCTATGTGCTGGTACAGCAGGTCCCGACTGAACATTCAGGTCTATGTGCTGGTAAAGCAGGGGCAGATCCAGAAAGTATGAGGGCTGGAGCAGTCACTACCGGACAAACCAAGGTCCAACCCAAATAGGGACAAGGTCTACTGGACCTCAAAACGGTCAAATGTGGGAACCAGTGCTCCACTTTGTCCGAGCAGGCACTTTTGTCTGTCAAGACATCACAAATTCCAAAACTACACATCCAGTCCAGACAACTCGAGGAACATACAAAAATGTGCAGAAAAAGTAAAGAAAGAAAAATAAGTTAAATACCAGAAAATACAATCACAACTCCGACTATAGTGAACAATCCCACGCCCCCCCCCCCCCAAAAAAAAAAAAAAGAATGGAGCCCTACTTGTTCTTATGATTATTTTTGAGGCTGATGGCTTTGACAGGTATCCTTAGGTTGGAAGCCCCTGCCGTCTTCCCCCGAATAGAACGTACGGTCATTATAGTCGTATTTGGCTCACCTTTCTGTCCAGATGCAGCGAAAATGACCGTACGTTCTGTTCGGGGGAAGACGGTAGTTAACTGGCAAATTAGCAACTCGTGCGCATTGATTGGCTAATGATCAAAGAGTGTGAAATTATTCGGACGTTGCTCAACTTGGATGTACAGATTTTTTTTGCCGTAGCCGAACTTGGGCATGCTCCCTTAAGCTAGGTTGCTCCAACCCAACCCTACCTCCAGTACAACCTGCTTGGGATGTAAGATAGAACATAATCATAGGCCAACATACATGAGTGGGCCTCAAAATCAGCACCTTCCGGTGCAGCTCAGCCATACAACTACATGAGCTAGGGGCTAGCTCAGTTTAATAAAAAGGAAAAAGAAAAACTGCTCGTGAAGCAGGATCTTTTGTGGTTTTGCCAGGCTGGTGGCCCTATATGAACAGTCAGGACAAGGTAAGACTGCATTTTCAGTCGCTTAATGACTCGGTTTTATTTGCACTGATTTCCCTCTTGCTCACTGTCTCCCATCCCATTCTACCTGTCCCTCCCTATTGCCCTGTATTTCCCTCCCGCTCGCTCTCTCCCTCCCTTTCTACCTTCCTCTCCTCCTCTCCTCCTCTCTCTCCTCCTTTCCCTCCTGCCTCCTCGTCGCCCTCCTCGTCGCCCTCCTCGTCGCCCTCCTTGTCGCCCTCCTCGTCGCCCTGCCTGTTGCCCTTGTCTCCTTCCTTGAATCCCTCCTCTACCCCTCTTTCTATCTCCCCCTCTCCATCGCCTTTCGTGCAGTTAGCTTACTGACTGGTTCCCGCTAAGGAAGCTGTTACAGCGTCCAGACATTTACCCGTGGACCGGCATTGGAAATTTGATGGTGCAATTCCGAATTCACAATGTCCTGCCAGTAGCCTCGGTCCTCGGATTCATGATCAATCTGTTTTCCCTTTGCGTGTTTCTCCTGCCTGCCACAGTATGCGATACAAGTTTTTGAGCAACTTCTGGTGGTGCTTCCAACACAAAGGACGTGCTTGAGGGGCCTTGGTAAGTTTTCTGTACCGATATGGAAGTTTGTCCCCTGTTTCTTAACATTTTTGCCCCCTCAGCAAGCAAGCAGCATTGCATACAAGAGAAAACATATATTAAATAAAAGCAAGCTGCCTTCTCTTATGCAGGACAGTTGCATGTTTACTACTGTATATTCTTCCCTCCGCATCTCGCACTACTAACTACTCCAAGCTACAGCAGGAGGCCAACTATACTATTACTTTTATTTATTTATTTATTTATTTAATTTACTATTTAGAGAATTTTAGACCATTTCTCTATTTATGTCATCCTTGCACAGGGGCCATGCTAATCTTCTCTGTATCGTTCCAATTTTAACGGATGTCCCGTAGGACAACTGTACTATTACTTTAGTAAGTCTAGTTTACCAGCTGAGAACTACCCTAGAGTGTGCGACAGAGAAACCCAACTAACTACAGCCTTAAATATTCGAGCTAGGCCTAAGCTATCCTGAGGTTATGAGTCTACACCTACCTAACTCTGCTCTGTGCGGGGAGCAGCACCCAAGCTCCTAACACCTGGCGCGGGCTGGAAAGTAAGCAACGAAACTTCCACAATCAGCCAGCAGGACAAGCCAACTTTCTCAGTCGGTGCACCCAAAGTATACCACCCAGGGGGTTGTGGATGCCATGGGGAATCGAACCCACGACCTCCTGTGTACCACTTACGTGCTCAACCAACTGAGCCAGGCCGCTTGTGGAGGTTTTGTTTTGGCTTTCTTTCTTTTTCTTTTTTTGGGTCTTTTTTCAGTGTTGCACACGCCGACCGTCGGCGACCCCTGACTGGTCGGCTGCCGACCCGCCGACCGGTCCGCTGGTTGGCACCCCTACCGATCGGGGGTCGTCGGCACCCCGCAAAAAAAAAAAAAAAAAAATCTTTTTTTTGTTTTTTTGGGTCCAGAACCCCTAATAACCCCACAAACAACCCCATACCCACCCCAAATACCCCCACACACMCCCCCAACACCCACAAACCGGCCCCTAATACCCTCATAACCCCCCCCAATACCCCCTATACCACCCCTATACCCCCCTATACCCCCCTATATCTCCCTATACACCCCAGTCCCAACCCCCCCATCCCCAAAAGTTTCTCAGCGGATTTGGGCTGTACTCAGCAAGCGCAGTACAGCTTCCAACTCAGATCTGAAAAAAAAATAGTGGATGGTTGTTTTCTGACTGGTCGGCAGACCGCCGACCGGTTGGCTGCAATACGGTCGGCGGTCGGTGTCGGCGGTCGGCAGGGATGCAACCATGTCTTCTTTCTGTTTTTTTTTTCTGCTTGTTGACTGCTCGAGTCAGTTCCTCGCATTGGGACAGTGACAATCATTCAATCTTCTCAATAGTAGTCAATACTCCGCTTGGGGATCATTTGATGTTCTCAGTCTAAGGGCACACTCACACTAGCACTTTCCTGAATGCATCTGACTCCTATTACAGCCAGACCTGGGTGAATCTGACTGCGATAACGTCCGCAACTTAAAAGGAAAAGTCCTCTTTTTAAAGTGGAAACATTGCTCCAATCTATTTGTGGGGAGCTTTAGTAGAAAAACTCCCTAGTGTCGGTATGCCCCAAGTCTTCTTCCTGACGATGCTTAATCTTGCTTGGATTGATTTTTGCATTAAAAAACAGAGGAAAACAGCATTCTCAAATTTCTCATGGAATGATGTTCCCCTACCATCTTATGCATCTACAAAGCTGTGCTGTGTCTTTCTGTCTCTTTGTGCCTTTTAAGATTTAAGATTTAACTTTTAAGCTCTTTCCGTGTCCTTTTTTTGTCGTTTTGTAATAAATTTGCATCCTTTTGTGTCTTTTTGTGGCGTTTCGTCTATTATGACGTGCCTGCCATTCCTACACACAGCATCAATGGCTCTGGCCATTTCAAACTACAAACGAGCGGCTGAGTTTCTAGAGATAGCTGTGGATGCCTACCCTGGTGACGAGCGCTTTCAAGCACGGTACGGTATATTGTCTAATTCGTGCACGATATGGTGTATGATAATCATTTACCTTCAAATTCGGTCACAATGGCTAACTGTGGATGCCTACCCTGGTGATGAGTGCTTTCAAGCACGGTACGGTACATTGTCGAATTCGTGCATGATATGGTGTATGGTAATCATTTACTGTCAAATTCGGTCACAGTACGGTAAACAACGTCAAATGATGAGCTTGGAATGGCAAGAATGAATCATTCGGAGATTATCATCAGGTGCATTTGCGCACGATAAGGTATACCCATATACTTTCAAAGTCGTTCACAGATTAACACAAATGAATTGGTCTTGTCGTCGACAAATGCTCCGGGAAGTTGCGAACTGATTTGCTGACCTTTTTTTTTTTTTTTAACTCAACCCAGTGATCTAGTGTCGACGGACTTGTTCCTTTAGATCCTTGTCTCGATCAAATGACCATTTCTGTTGCCCACAACCAAACATGAATTTCTTTGTTCCTTCAGATCCTTTTCTCGATCAAATGACCATTTCTGTTGCCGACAACCAAACATGAATTTCTGCACGTTCCACGACTTCTCAATTCATTTTCAAAACTAATCGTATCAAATGATCTCTGTAGTTTGCTTACTCTTGGCATGCAAATTTACATGGAAACCAGATAAGAGAGAAACTCAAATTTTATTAAAAGAACTTGTTTATATCATTGGAAGGCTTGGGCGATTTGCGCATGTTCAGACTCACAGTCCTCACACACATCACTCAACTCCACTCTTATCTCTCTCATATACACAGCGGAAGTTAACTCTCTCTCTCTGTCTCCCCTCTCTCTCCCAGCTATGAGCTACCTAAATATCCTACCAGGCTATGTCTACTGGGCAGCTATGGCTGCCATGCATCTCCCTCTACCAGCCCACTTCGTCACCCAGGCGGCCTGCAGACCTCCAGCGCCAAAGAAACATCAGTCGCGATGCAGCACAAGTCGTTCCAGCAGCACTTCCACTGTTCGCAACAGAATGAGCTGCTGGCCTGATCGTGAGTACTGAATATATACTTGTTGTTGGACCCAATGTGCCTCTGGCCAGGCTCTGGAGGGTTCTGCTAGTACTGGACCGAATGTGCCTCTGGCCAGACTCCAGAAGGTTCCGCTGTGGTGGACCGAATCCGCCTCTGGCCCAACTCTGGAAAATTCCGCTGATTCAGCAAGAGGACCCAGAGCATCGAGCTGGCCAGGCCCTGGAAACTTCTTGAATTGCTGCTCCGACTTTGACTTTTGATCTGCAACTTATTTTGGACTGGACCTGACTTCCTACAACCTACCAGAATGTTCTAAAAATGCCTAGACCCTAAGTACTGGACCGGACTGGGCCCGTCGCTGTAAGACTTGGACCCTCACTGCGAGACTTGGACCCTCAGTGCGAGACTTGGACCTACCGCAATCTTCTAGAAGCTAGACCTGCACTGGGCCTTCTGGAGCCTAGGCTGTCGTGAATCTTTTCACGTAAACCACCATTACCTTTTTCCCAGGCAACTTCGAGAATCGGAAATGTAACATTCCAGGTTCTCCGGAGTCGCAGGGGTACCGGACCCCAATGGCTTGCGGCGCCAGCCAAAAAAGAAAAAGAAAAAAAGCCGTGCTGGCGCTTTGGTGAAGCTTGGCGTGCACAGGGGGAATCGGCCTCTGCGAAAAGAGGCTCGGAGGTAGTGGTGGTTTGAAAACGCCATGGACAGCTGGGTGCTCAGGTCAGAAAGTCAAAGATATATATATATATTTTTTGTTTTGTTTTGTTTTGTTTTAGCCCGCAGCGATGCAGATGCTTGAACTTGTCTGTCAAATGACCGATTGTGTTGTCTGCAGAGCCTGCTGACTGCTGGAGTGATTCATTGCCTGTGGACGGATTTACTCGCCTTGTGATTTCGGCCCAGCGAACCATCAAGGCATTGGAGCAAATATGACCAGCTTCTTATGAATCTTATCCCTATGTTTTGTGTTGCTATTAAGATGCTTTGCTTCCTTTTTTGTGTTTCTCTGCTTTTGTCTCGCCGTCTTTGTCCCTGTCTTTCGCATCCAAGGAGAGCTTGTATCTCCTCATCTCTCCGTGGCATCGGTTACAGATACTTGTCTCTCCTCTTCTCAGCCTCTGTGCGCCAGATGCTCGTGTCGCAGTGTTTCAATAAGTAGTCTGGCACTAGTTGCGACACAAATCATCATTTGATGATCGTGTGCAAGAGTTCAAGACCTTCCTCCACAGAGTGCTTTGTCAGTACATCAATCTCTGCCGTGATTTCGACTTATTCAAGTGGTTTGCCCCCCATGAACAAGACATTTCATCAATTTGCATGAATCACAGAACCTGCACTCAAACGAAGTTATTAATGCTTTAAAAAGAGCATAGCATGGTTCTTCAGATGAAGTACACTCGCAGAAAATCTTCCTTTCGCTCTTCTTCGATGGATCGTTTTTTGGTCATAACACATACAACCTCTGTCCTGCACATAGATGGACTGAATTGGATCACTAGTGAGTATTAGTGACCGAATTTAATGGCTCATGGGCTCAGTTTGAGAGTGGCCAGGGTGAGATTCGGTTTCATGGCATACTCACACTGGGGATTTTCGGGCTCGCCTCTGGCTGTAATTGCGGTCAGCTACATGCATGGCGGGTCGTAATTGCAGCCAAATGCATCCAGTAAAGTGCTAGTGTGAATATCCTCTCAGACTTGCAGTAGATACTTTTGTAGCTTTTTAACTTGGCTTCATGCATACTTAGACCACCAGTACATCCAGCTATCGGCCGCGGGCCCTTTTCGGAGGCCGCCCGCCGCCGATTCGATTTATCTATGGCGCGGGGCCTCCGAAAATTTCATAGGCGACGAGGTTTCTTTTTAGCAAGGCTGGGGCCGTGTACTGGTGGTTTAAACAAGCAGTACCTCGCCCAGGCAAACTTGAGAATCGAAAGTGAGGCATTCCGGATATTTTGGAGGCTTGAGGCTAACAGACCAAAATGGCTGGCGGGGCCAGCCAAAAAAAAACAAAAAAGGCCACGCTGGTAATTCAGCAAAGCTTGGCGTGCAGGGGGAATCCGCCTCGGCAAAAGAGGCTCAGAGTTTTCGGTGGTTTAACGCAGCTTCTGCCATGTATGTTGTCGTGCATACTAAAATTTCTCAACAACATCTTCTCTATTGCTGTGGTGCTTCCTGGTAGGTGTTTCTTTTCTTTTTTTTTCTTTTCTTTTTTTTTTTGGCTTTTGTTGAATTTGTTCCTTTAGCCATTATTTATTTGTTAAAAAGAAAAAAGAAGCTGGGGCGGGGTCGCCTATATCCAATGTGAGGATTGAGCCCTCAAAAGGGGCCTTGCCGTGATGTACATGTTCTGGGCTAAGGCCCCCAGCAAGCCTCGTGCCCGCCCTAAGTGAAGGCGGGCCAGCAAATCAACGAGAGCCCCTTTGTTCAAACATTTCACGAAGTGGGGTCAAATACAGTTGCCGCACGCCAGTTGGTTGGAGTGCACCAAGTACCGGATCTCTGCAAATGCAGAAAGACCAGGGCCCCAGAATTGTTAGGCCCTGGGCACATAAACGTGAGGCCGACATTGCATGCTGGATATAGAGGCCGAAAATGCCAATGGGAAAGCGGTCCACTATCTGAATCTGGACGCAGGCCTTGATGAAAGAGGCGCAACTGTATTTCGTGGGCCCCAACCGCATTGGGCCTGGGTACAGGTACTGGGGCCCAGGCGCAGGCTCAAGGGAGGCCGCCCACACGCAACACTGGCATATAGGCAGAGAGGGCGAGTGAGGCATGGATCTTGGCCATTGCGAGCAATGCCGGCACGCTGAAGCACTGCGAGGTGCTGCGCTGCGCTAGGCTGAGGTGAGGCAGGCTGGCGCTAAGCGGTAGGGCGCAGCCTGGGCGCAGGGCGCTGGCGGCCATAGCCGGGCTGCCTGTGGGTGCAGAGGGAGGTGAGGGCGAAGGTGGTTCTTCGGGAAGTGAAGGGCGCTGTGTGGGATAACAAGGGAGAGTGAGGGTGAAGAGAGAGACGTACCTGGTGGAGAGGAGGTCGGCATTGGTGTTGACGTCATCACTCGCTGGTCGTCAAGTTGTCTGGTTGCTTCCATGCTGTAGTTGTAGTGTTAGGCTGTAGAGTAGATAGGGCGCCTGGCGCCATTCAAGAGAGAGAGCTACATTGGGTTATGCTGTTGGTGTTGGCCGATTGGGCTTGGACATTGACTCACGATTCTTCTGTATCGTTCTCAAATGGATGGTTACTCGGTTCCATTGTGCTATCTGCTCTTGCTTTGACTACTTGGACATCAGTGTGATTTTGCAATTTGGATTTCAGTGCTTCGTCCACATTCATGTTCCTTGCACCAATAGCAGAACTCAAACTTGTGTGATTTTGTTTGACAATAATCCGCAATTGCTTTTGATTTGATGAAAGAAAAACTTAAAACTTGTCAGCAAATCTTGGAAACTGTATGTACGTGTCATTCTGCCACTGACAGGTACTGTTTGCGCCTTTGAATCGCTTTGGTTCTGGGGGGCATCGGTCCGGTTGCTGGGGGGCATCAGTCCGGTTGCTTATCACCGGCAAGCAGAGTTGCTCTTTTTTTTTGGTTTAGCAAATATACGCCTTGCATTCACGCCTTCTTTCTGTTCTGGGGATGCGTCAGTCCGGTTTCTATTTCGTCGGCAAGTCAAAGTAACATCGATACCCTTTGTCAACTCCCTTGAATCTGACTGTCATCATGGCCAGAGTCAGGGGAATATGTTCGAGTAAGATTTGATATGGTTGTTCAATCTGTGCGCAAGCTGTTATGGCTTTTTCTGTAAGCATGGACGCTTAGCGAGTCGCATCACTATCATGATACCTTTTTTTTTTCTTCTGTCATTGTTCTTTTACGAAACGAACATCGTCAGGGAGCGCACTATTGCCATTATGGCTGGAGAAACCCCTCCGACAGCATTGAATGCCTCCTTCTGGTGGGGGATTGACTGTTAGCATTTGCTCTGCTGCTTATTTGATTGATTCCTTTTTTTCCTTTACGAAACATATTTCATTATTTTTGTTCCGTTTACCTTTTCCTTTGCTGGTTGGACCAGGCTAGGGGATGCTTACTACCATCTTGGGGAGTTCCGGAAGGCTCTACAGCATCACGATGCCGCCTCAAGGACGATGACGAACGGAGGTGGGGCCGTGGAGCAAGAGGGCATCTTAGAGTCCATTGAGAGGAGCATTCACGAGAGTCAGAGCAACTCGGTCAAGCGGCAGGCAAACGAAGATGATGATCGGTTCTTTAGCGTTGGCGGGAACAGGACCACGTCATCGCTGAGTCAGAAGGCCAACAGTGTGCCTGGCAAAGCTTCGACTACTCTGGTAACTGATATCCGGGACCCGTATGCAGGAGATCTCCAAGGTCCGGTAACTTTAGAAGACCTGAAGGTAAGTAGAATGAAATCTCAAAGAGAGTTTGGGGTGGTTGGCATTACCTTCAGACATGCTGAGCTTAAGTTATGACTTTGCCGCATGAACCTGGTCATGATGGCGCTCAGATTCTATTCAAAAAGTCCACCACTGTGAGTATAGTAGTATACCCTTTGTCAGCTGAACCAATAATTTAGACAGTGAATGCCACCCACCACTTGATTGTCAGCACAAGTCATTAACCAAAATGTGAAAGCGTCTCCCAAAAGAAGTTTGTTATCCAGAGTGAGTAGCTGCTTTTTCCACAAACCATCAGTGCTCACTCCTCATCCCAATGATAATGTGATAAGGAGTGAAAGTGTGGGTTCGGCATGTGAGGATATATATTATAATAATTATATGTACGCTTTCTTAATTATCTATGCGCTGCTGTGCTGTACAAGTAAATTGAAATAATTACCGTAATTGTAAAAAGGAGTACTGACAACGGCATTGAGGTATAATAATACAAGTAATAAATTAATAAATTATAATAATAGTAATTGTCAAAAGTAGTGGTTATAAAGTTATAAAGTAATATAAACCCAATAAATAAGCCTAACAAGGAAAGCATAATTAGAGGAATAAGCATATAATAATCTTCAAATTCGGTTCATGTCCTTTCGTTATAGATTCTATATTTGCTTTTATCAACGAAAAATGTACCACAAAAATCTGCTTTTTATTATAAGTTTTTAAAGAAGTAAATTCGAAAGAGGAGATTATCGACAGCGATGGCAACAGAGCATGCAGAGATAATCCAACAAGGTAGTGACGCAGTGAATGTACAAATGGGGTGCACCCATCTCTCGCTTCTTGTGCTTTATTTTTTCATTTTTTTGTAAGAAAGGGTGATAGCCTCTAAGTTCTCCAGTCATTGTGTGTGTACGTGTGTTTTCTGGCCGTGACAGACCTTTCTTTGTTTCGTGGGTGTTTTGCTGGCTTGTGATGGGGTGTGAACCTGCAGCCTGTAGAGTTTTCCGTCTGGTGCGGGTGAGTGACAGTCTGCCTTCACTTTTGTCACAGTTACCTTGAGGGCCGTGGTTTGTGCCGACCTCTCTCAGGGTATCAGTTGTCCGGCAGTCGTTGATTGCTTAACCACAACCAGGGTTAAGGTGGATTATCACTTTCGTAATTAAGTTTCATTATCATTGGTTGGGGGACTCTGCAGGGTTCAGCCTCCTTATGAGTCAGTGAAACTCCGACAGCAGCCGGGGTTAACGTGGATTATCTCTACGCTATTAAAATCGCTAATGTGACAAATCTGAAATCCGGGCCGTCGTCGATCCTACCAGCCCACGGCCCAGATCGACCGAACCATGTAACAAATGGCAGGTCCTACCAGACCGACGGCCTGGATAGATGCGGTCTTGAGATCTTAGGACCACGCCAAGATCCAGGCCGTCGGTCCAGACCGACGGCTCAGATAGACGCGCCGAGTGCCGTGGGGTACTACTGGAGCTCACGGCGGCGGGCCAACCCAACTTTCCCGTTGGACTGGCTGTTGTCGTGCAGCGCCCTCGGTCCGTTGTATTCGGTGTTGTCGTGCTTCTGCTTTTGTCGTGAAGCGCGCCGTGTGCCCGATTGTGAAGCGCCTGGTCGTGAAGCTGAAGCTCTCTCTCCCTCTCCCTCTCTCTCTCTCTCTCTCTCTCTCTCTCTCTCTCTCTCTCGCGCGCGCGCGCGCGCGCGCGCGCGCGCGCGCGCGACTGTGGTTGGCCGTTGGTGCTGTAAGCTGTGGCTCTCTCTCGCTCGCTCGCCTGTGGTTGGCCGTGGTTTGTGGTTGGCCGTTCGGAGTTCTGCATCAATGACGCCTGGACGCTGGTCGAAGATGGCAGACACAGGTCAGTACACTTCTCCCTGCTTCCTCCGCCCTCTCCCCCTGACTTCCGCCGCCCCTCCTCCGCTCTCAACCGCTCCTACTCCGCGTGTCCTGCGCTCTCTGCCACTCTCCGCTCCTCTGCCGCCCGCCCCCCCCTTCTGCTTTCCCTCAGAGAGAGAGAGAGAGAGAGAGAGACAGAGAGAGAGAGAGAGAGAGAGAGAGAGAGAGAGAGAGAGAGAGAGAGAGAGAGAGAGAGAGAGA